>VXBB01018006.1:223796-257255 GCA_013399915.1 Illadopsis cleaveri | reverse complement strand
GAAAAGAAAAGAAAAAAAAACAATCCCAAAAGTTTAAACAGGCCGTGGCCAAATACCGGGCAAGTATTTCATCCCGGTGTCATCTCCAGGGACGTCCAAGCAGCACAATTCCACCAAGTGCCGGCCGTGCTGGTGNCGCGGGCGGGAGGCGGCGGCTCCCCCGGGCCGGCCGTGACTGCAGGGAGGGCGGAGGGACAGCCCGGGGCACTCGGAGCACACTGGGGATCACAGGATCAGTGAGGGTGGAAAAGACCTCCGAGAGCATCCCGTCCAACCTAGGAGCCAACACCACCGTGTCAACCAGACCGTGGCACCGAGTGCCATGTCCAGTCTTTCCTTAAAAATCCCTAGGGATGGTGACTCCAACCTGGGCAGACCATGCCCATGTTAAATCACCTAATCAGGAAATTCTTCCCAATGGTCAAGTAGTGACACAGCGGGTTCCCGTCTGTACTGTGTGGTGTTATTTCTTGTTGCTGTGATCCAAACTGTACCAAATTGCGGCCCCTGGGCACCACGGCACAACTCCTGTGTGGGGAATTAAGGATGTCCAGCGAGTTCATGCTGTAACTGTTGTTTTTCCAGATGAACCAGCAAAGGACACCTCAATACTAACAAGGCAGTGGCTTTGGCTATCCCAGGAAAGCTACCCCAGCCTTGTGAGATGCTGAAAGACACACCCCTGGGAGCATACAAATGTGCATTTAGTCCATCCGTGTTCAGTGACAGCAGAGATTAACTAAAGGTGAACAGCAGTTCTGTCAATCACTTTAAAAACCAAGGAGCTCCATTCCAGTAAATGTGATAGCTGACTCCCACATGCTTTATTCACAATAAACTATTTATTTTGTCAATTGTGAAATGCCACAGTCTTCCTGAAAAAGCTTCTGCTTCTTGGGAATGCTGTTTTCAGTTTGCCTGCACGAAACAGTGGATCTCAGAAATCGAGCAGTCCCTAGGTTTTGTGTGACCTCAGCCCTGGCCCCTTCGCCCTCTACAGGCAACTGAGAACCTCTTGCTTTGTCTCAGGCTTGCTGGTAAGACGAGATGGTCCTTCCCAGGACAGAGTCCTGTTTGCAGGCCCTTCAAAAGGCCAGTGAAGTGACCGCGGGACTTATTAGCTGGTATAAACATACCTGAACACTTCCTTCCACAACCATGCCCATGGTCACACCACCATCACGACTGACAACTCTTTGGCCTGAGCAAGACTAAAACATGGTTCCAGTGAGATCATGTTCTTCTGGGACACCTCCCTGAAGTGTCAGGTCCTCAAATCCAAAGCCTATTTCCTAGTTAGTGCCTACCCTAAAGGGAAAGATTATCATACCTAAGATCAGTAACATTCTTGCTCTCTGAGCATTCCTTAATCAATCAGATCTGTCTAAAGAAAACTCACTTGACAGAAAGTAATGGCATAATCTGTCCTCCTGTATTTTTTTATATCAATGTAGGAAAAAATGAGGTCCATGAGGAAGGCTTATCCCCAACATTAGAGCTTCCTTAGTATATTCTTTCCTATGACTATCCTAGGACTACTTAAAGCTGCTTGAGAAACCCACCTGACTTCCACAGTCAGTTTAACATAGGCTGAAATTGCTTTAATGAAGTATGGCTAGACCAGAGCACAGTGTGAGGAGAAGCAGAGCGGACAGAAGTATCAGTTGCTGATTCCCAGCAAAGTCTGGGTAGTTAAGCATCCATTCCTTGGTACACTCCTGTGTTAAACACTGAGGCTTCTATGGAAACTGGGCAGACATTGGCAAAATTGTCCCTGTTCTCAATAGGCTTTATCTCCTGTTTGGCTGACTTATAGTTAAAGATCCATTTCTTTCTAGACTGTACAGCCAGAAAGCAGGGTAGAGAGGCTTTGAGGTATTGATTTCAAAGGTGTGCAAAAGCATTTCTTTGTCAGCGATGGAGTAAAATGACACAGTCTTCTTTTGTAGCTCCAGGAAAACTCCAACTTTCAGTGGTTTGTCCTTGTGCAATAATGTTTCTTGATCCTTATGCCATGCTGAGAGCTGTTTTTTAGGACCCAGCCATTCTACACACCAGGAATGCTCAGTTCTTCCCAATTTGTCCCTTTTACCAATCATTTCATGAGCAATTCCAACAGCCCATCCATCACTGTCCTTTGTAATCACTTCCCAGTAGTGGCAGCCAGTAGAGAAGCCCTGTGAACACATCACTTGGCTGATGCAGAATCTTTTGGGTGATGGCTGATAAGTGGTCGGGTGGCTGGAAACCATCACTCTCCTATTCTGGGCTGTGAGTGCCAAGCGCTCGTGTACTCTTGTGGGGTCCAAAGTCACATCAGCTGCCCCTGGAAGACAGAAAGGAAAATATTCTTACATGCAGGCAACAAGAAGGCAGGTGTATCCCTGCTCCAGAAGAGAAATGAAACCCAGTGATCATATCAGAAACCTGAATCAAAATTCCAGAGTCCTCAACCAAGCACTATCAACTATATCCTGGGCATACTGACACATTTAATAGGCACAACAGTGTAAATATCCATGACAGACTCATTTGCACTCCAGTGGAAAGGTGAAAGTACCGTGCACCCTACTGGAGGAGAAGGGAATGCAGGCGACCTCACCCCTGGTAAGTAACAACTGTGTACATTACCAATACAGCCTCGCCCCTGATGAGTCACAGCTATATCCAATAAGGGAACGTGTGATAAAAGGGAGTGGGTCAGCAGCTGAGGAAGGAGGCTCCTANATAAAAGGGAGTGGGTCAGCTGCTCCTAAGGAGAGGGAATCACTACTGTGAGGTCAGTCTGGGTCTCCAGTTAGAGCCTGTTGCTGGAACCTGCAGTCACAGTCTGGCTAGGTAAAAGCCTGCATTCAGAGTCTGCAAACAAATATATACAGTCAGTGTTGAGCAGGAACTAACCAGCAGTCAGAGGCTGCAAGGGAAACCTACAGCAGGAGCTGCTGCAGCCAGAGTCAGTGAATGGTTGGAGTCAGGATGGCCGAGCTGTAAAGAGGAATAAACCAGGACCCTTCTCATGCTGTGATAAACAAGAAGTCTGTGCCTCAGCTCATTTCTACCCTCTAACAAGAGGGATGCTGCAACACCCTACAAGATAGGTTTTATTCCTACACACAATCTTTTTTTTAAAAAATACCTTTCTGTCAATAATAAATGGGATGCTTACCTTAATAAAGCTTACTATCATCTGTTCACTGGGACAAGTTCTTACATATTTTATCAGCAAAACCATTTGTTTTCTGTGTTAAGCTACAGCTGTAGTAGAGTGTGTTGATTGTAAAAACGTTTCTGTCAAAATGCTGCAGCATTCAAGTAACAACTGGAGCAATTACAGCTTAACAGCAAAGATCAGTGAGGTGCAGTAATTCCCTGTACACCAGCTCAGACTCTGCAGCCAGCACAAGCTACCACACAGCTTACATGAAACAGGTTTCTTATCTCCTTTTTATCCTGTATCTCCACTCAGGTACAGTGTTACACAATGTGTCAATAACTCATTCATGGCAACTCCATTGTGTTTCCAAGCTTCAGTAAACAGCCACATCTGCTCATGCTGGCAAGGGCAGTTTTCTTCAGCAAATCCAGTCTCAAGGTCACCTGGATGTTGTTAAGAGTCCTGCTGACTTGCATACTTACACTGAGAAAACTGGCTGGAAATGGTTGGTTCAGGACTTCCAGTTGCAGATTCTGGAGATGATGAGCTGACACTTGGCTCCTGGTATGAGTCTGGAGGCTGCACTAAGTACAAGAATAAGTGAAGTGTTATGGCATTTCTTTAAAATGCACATAAGAAGGATTTAAGCTTCTAAAGGAAAACACACCTTAAATAAACCCAGCTACTGGATCAAGTACAAAATAAAGAATGGCTTTTTTTGATTGTATAAATTACAAAGGACATGTAGGCAAACCTTTTTACCCAAAATTAACAAAGCACTCTATGTTGGTGTGGTCAGAAGGGAACTGTCAGAAGAGTGAGATGGGTAAAGCAGTTTGATTGTTCTATGCAGATAAAGCAGTTTCTGTCTTAAAAAATTTTAGTGTTCTCTATTTTTTTGCTGAGTATCATGTTTCTTGTTTTATTTGCACATGCATCTCAGAAGCAGGAAGTAATTTTTTTAATCTACTTCCTAGTTCCACTGTCTTTAAGAAAAAGATTTCAAAATAAGGAAAACTCACCCGGTGGGAGTTGCTGAGCATAATTCTCCAAGAGTAAAGTTTCCAATTTTCTCTTAAGATCTTCTACAGCACTTTTGACAACATTAAGCTTCTCATCAAGTATAATTTTATTAATTGTTGAAGGTGAGCCTTCATACCTCTGCCTCTCAGATAAGTCACTCTAGTAATGACAAAATAACAAGGGAAAGATGTAAACAATAGCAGTAATTTCAACTCACAGATGTGGAAAACGCAGTGATCTCTGCAAGAATCTTATTCTTTGTATCAAAAGTTTCCTTTATAAAACAGTTACCTCAGCAAACCAACCTGAAATCTTACAGAAGATAGCGAAGGATATTCTTATTAAAAAATAAAAAGAGTGTTTTCCCTAAGAAAACTGAAAATGTGACTAATTTTTCTTTTTTATATATATATTACAATTTCCATAAGTATTCGTATGAAAACAAAAGTTACTTTTTTAAACTTCCTTCTTCTTCTAGAACTGAAACCAAAAGTTTGAAAATGTATTAGCATAAGGAAAGGGTAAGCTTAGTTTGCCTTCATTTAGAAATTGTGGAAATCTACATCTGAAGTTGCTGTCTTTGTGTGTACAGTCTGTAGGACAAAACAGCCCTTTGGAGGCTGGATTAATCTCCTTTGCAGGTGGATATCTCAGGTAGGTCAGATAACTCTGAAAGTACCCATTTCTCCTCCCTGCCTGTAACAGGACCCTGGATCAGGTAAATTCCAATGTGGGCACCTGTGCCTGAGTCCTGGAAGTCCAATTCTGTCTCACAGTAATGCCTGAAGTTTTAGCTTTCATATTTTTCAGATTCTATGCTGCCGAGGTGTGTAGCTCTGAGCTTCATATTAAGTGTCAGTAAGTTCTCTTCACAGAGCAGGTAGACAAAACAATCCCTTTCCAGCTTGAGACCAAGGACAGCCCTTACAAGCTTCAGGCCCAAAAGGTATAAACAACAGAGAACTGAAGAGAACAAACAAGGAGGATGGAATTTCATAACCTGAAGCTATAATTGGACAATGAACCCCAAAATGTAAATGGACCAAAACTTATAAAAGTGTGAAACCTGGTGACCAGCCATCCATTTTGTGACCATTTTGGGTCCCTCTTGGGTGTAGCCCTGGCCAGGCTCTTGTACTGCCCAAGGTGTGTCCTTAAAGGCCTTTTAAAAAATACTGACTTTAACTATGTCTAGTCTTTGCTCTAGGTCAACCTCTCAAGGCACCAGTTCCACTGCCACACCCAGTGAGCCCCACTCCAAATTCCTCCTGCCTACATTGCAACACTTGGCACTGTCGTTTTCAACATCAAAATGGGCTCTGCACAATCTGAAGTGCTTTAAGCTGGGTCTGTTGAGGGCCCTTGATATGTCTTCCCCAAGAAAGCTGTTACAAAATATTCAATAACTCTGTGAGTTCTTTAACTTGCATACCTATGTGTAAATGCAAATTCTGGAAAATAAAAAGATCATGAAAGATCTTGACTTTAGATTTGACTGAGGACTGGATTTCAGCAGTGCAGCTCACACTTCATTCCAGCTCACCAATATCCCTGGAAAAAATCTAGTTCTGAATTGCATTCCCAGCCTGTGCCTTTTTCAGTACTTTTTTTCCTCTGAATTTCTCATTCCAAACTCTCCTTGCTGACAGCAATGTCCATGGATTGGCACTATTGTCTATGAGAATGGTGCAGTGGGGACCTCAAAGGTGCTCTGAACATATTCACCTATCCCAGACATTGAGCTTGAGAATTTCTACTCATATTCTGCCACTTCATTTCATCACTTACAGGTTGGGCTTTGATGTCTGTGAGCTGGTGAATAGTGTCTTCAATTTTCTGTTGGGCAGCTTTTTGCTCTTGTTCAATGAACATCAGTGTGTTTCTCTTCTGTCTTTCAACATATTCCTTCATGCAACAGAAATCTTTAATAATCTGGCTTTTGATCTGAGATGTATATTCCTGAAAGGCAGAAAATATGGAGTTCATTGTGTGGTTAGGAAAGATGCAGAGAATACGAGAATAAGTGCCCATCTAATGTGCTCTTTGACTGACCCCTGCAGACCAGAAAACATTGTTCAAAGGAATAAAATATATTTGACACTATATCCTGCATTACATGCAATGAGATTTGGGGCATGTTATGGGTCATGACTATTTTATGGCCAGTGGACTCTACTTGACAACTCATAAAGTTCAGTATTCCCTCTTATGACTTCTAATTTGCATCTAAGTGTACCAGAAACATTCAGGCTACTCCTGGGATAAGCAGAAAAATGCAACAATGCACAACTCCAGGGGCCTTTGTGCCAGCCAAGACACAAATTAGTGCAGCTGATGCCATATATCCATCCTCATCAGTAAAAACAGAATTGTGACAGAAAAGAAGGAAACACAAAGGCAGATTCCTGCTCTGAGCTGGAAGGCAACCCTGTAGTCAATCACATCTCCAGCCCAGAACAGTGGAAACAGAAAGTTACTGTAGGTGATGAATGTACAATGTGTACCTTTGTTTTATTGAGATCTTTCCTCAACAGGTGGATGGTCTCTGCAGTTATTTCTTGTTGCTTGGAGCTCTCCCATATCTCTTCCTCCTTTAAAGTGACACATTGGACTATTTATCTATATAAACCTCAGAGAAAGCATGACTAGGTTAAGCAGCAGGATAATAAAAATTCCCTACATCACTGACATTAGTTAAGCAATGGACTGGTGGAGAAGGGGCCTGAAATACACATTTTTGAGTAGGAATAATCACAATGAAGTCAACATCAACAGTCACCAATTAATTACATGTAATTACATGCAATTGTGAGCTTCAACAGGCTCTTAGCTTGACTGAGTAAGATACATATGTGCTAAGATAATGAAGGTCAACACATTTTTCTCATCACCTCCTCTGGGAGTCGTTTTAAGCAGAGACCTAGAACGTGAACCTGTCCCATTTTGTGCCGAGAAGCTGGGTGGAGCTGTAGCACTGTCTGATAATGTTACGTGTCCTTCCGGGAGTCTCCAATGCAATGCTGATGCAATAAATAACACCCAGCACAAGAAAGTCACTTATTACTACTGTGCATCAGCTGAATATGTACAGGTATTAGTTCTTCTAATTCAGCTATGCAGCTCTCAGTGTGTCAGACACCACCAATGAGCCCCAAATACTGTGTTAGCCGAACCCATCTGTTCAAAGTGTTACTGTGCCGTGGGATGAGCCCCGGGCTACACTAGGGATGCCGTGGGATGGAAACCCGGGGCTGTCCCGAGGGTGCCGCTGGGTGCTGTCCCAGAATGTCGCGGACAGGAGTCCCTGGGTATCGGGGGATGTCCCGGGGGAGTCGGGGAATGTCACCCTGGAATGTCCCGCGGTGTCGCGGAAGAGCCCCGGGCTGTCGGGAGACGGAGCTCAGGGATGTCGGGCATGGAGTCCCGGGCTGCATCCGGCCGTACCTTCTCCCCAGGTCTCCGTCCTGCCGAGCTCCGGTCGTTGCAGGCAGCAGCTCCATAGGGTTCCTGCTCCTCCTGTGTTCCCAACTTTTCCGTCAGCTCCCGCGGGATGAGGCTGAGCAGCGCAGCCAGCTCGCGGTTGGGCCGCAGGTGCTGGAGCTCGAAGGCGCTCCGGCAGAGCGGGCAGGGGGCGCGGGGCCGCCCCGCGCAGTAGCGGAGGATGCAGCCCCGGCAGAAGCTGTGGCCGCAGCCCGTGAGCCGCACGGGCTCCGCGAAGAGCTGCAGGCAGCAGGAGCAGTGCAGCTCCAGGACGCGCTGCAGCCGCTCGAGCTCGATGACGGCGGCCATGGCCGGGCCCCGGGCGGAGCGCAGCGCCCGCGGAGTTTCGATTTCCCCGGGCCCCTCCTCCGGTGCCGAGAACGGCCGGGGCCGCGCCGGTTCTGCCCCGCTCTGTTCTTCTCACGGGCCTTGCCCGCAGGATTTGGGATGCCGGTGCAAATGAACTGTGACGCAGAACTCTCTAGGGCCTGGCCTTGACTTTCACTGACTGTCCAAAAAAGTCCCCGTTATCTGCGCTATTTCATTTCCACCGTGAATTTCCCGATTTTGTAATAGTGAGAATTGCTGACATGGGCAATCTGCTGACCCAGCCGGGAGAGCGGTGGCACAACACAGCACAGTGCAGATCCTGACTGACTGAAGTCCAGGCTACTGGGGGGACCGAAGCCTTCTGAGGTCATCCCGAGCTGCTCAGGTCATCTCAAAATTAACAATTAACAAATGGAGACTGACAATATTCCTCGTACAAGTCAAAAGCTGTTTTCTGTTGATTTCAGGAGCTGCAGGATTAGGCTGTTTAACAGAATTGCTGAAGCACCATGTGAGCTAGAACAAATGGGGTTGTGTGTGGACAGAGCCTGGAACACAGGGAAGTTCATGGGAGCGTATCAACAATTAAAACTACTGCACATTGCTCAGAGCTGGACGATGAGCTGGCTGAGAAAGGCAGAATGATAACTCAACTCCCAACAATTCCTTTGCACTACTGGGGGGTGGGGAGAAAGAAGAATTAGTGTCACTAATTCCTGCAAGTATTGGCACTTCTCATTTCTGAAAAAAAGAACTATTTTGAGTATCTCAAGACCAGCTGGCAATTGTCAGCAGAAGGTGGAAGCGTGGAAGCCTCACCAGAAACTTGGTCTGCAAGACTTCCTCTTGATTTGTAAAATTGGGCTATTGCAAAGAAGAATTAAATGTGTAAATGCCTTGCTGCTTTGTAGAACCAGATCTCAGACTTTGTCTTGAGGCATGGAAACACTCAGTGCTCTATGTCAACCAGTGCAATTTCCATGAGTTCCTGCATACAGTGGTACCTGATGAGAAGGCTCCCCTCCAACACTGAACACCAGTCCTCATTCATGGGGTGTTTCCAAGCAAGTCACTGAAGAAAATACTTTTAAAATTTGTTTCTGCCTTTCAATGTTCAGTCTAATCAAGCTCATTAAGCTTCATCTGTTCTTAGGTGAGACAGATCAGTGTCTGATCATCCTGTACTCTCGATGTGTTCACAGTGGCACTGTGTTGGGGTTGTGCTCTGGAAAAAATTCATTGGATGTTGGATTTGCCACTCACATAAAAGCCAAACAGTAGAGACTGTTGAAAACAAGGAGCTAGGAGCATTTGTGTGATTCCATTAGAGGAGTGATTCCATTACAGTATCCTCACAATTTAAACTTGGCTTGTTTTTTTATTGTGCCAGAAATGTCGCTCAGTAAGAAACATTCACCCTACTCTGTTGAAAACAACCCTGTCCCTGTGTGGCCAGAAGCTGCAGCCAGGTGGAATGTAGCTGCCTGCCTGCTCCTCCCTGTGGACATCAGAGTTGGGTGATGACTCTGTTCAAGGCATCCATCCACTCCCTCTGCTTCCAGTCACTGTCACAGATAAACACAAACTCTCTCACTGGCGTGACCAGAGTGATCATCGGTTTTTTCTTCTTCGCCCAAACCTTCTGGGGCAAATCATCTCGTACTTCATATCCCTCATCCTTTCTTCCAATGAAAACCTGGCCCTGTGCACATGCATCCTGGAAGGAAGGAAGCAGGAGACAGCCATTAGCCAGCAGACAGTGGAGCTCCAGCAGACACTGCTCTGTCCTTTGACATGGAACAGGATCTGGGGAGGCACAGAGGGGAACTGATGACACGGACTGGTGACACCAGTACGGAACAAACCAAGGGGTATTCCACACTCACAGGCATTCCCAGGAGGAGAAGGCAGGACCCCACCCTCACAGAGCTGGCTGGTGGGTGTTCAGAAGGGACAGGGAAGGACATTCCCATGGCTAAAGCAGTGCTAGGAAGCAGGATACTGGGGCTGTCAAGCCCCTGATACTGGAATATTGCTCATCTTGGCTAAGGTTACAGACACAACTAGGGCTGGGGGAGAGGGGCCATGAACACCACAGGCAGTAGCAGCTACTTTTAAAAGATCTTCCTCACAGTCACTGTACAGGCCAGAGCTCCCAACCAGCTCAGCTTCAGAGACATCCTTTGGCAAGGGAGATGGGCTCTTGAGGCTGGGCCTGCTCCAGTCTGGCACAGCCACTGGAAAAGGACAATGAGGACAGACCCTTCCTGCCCACCTGCTTCATGAAGGGACTGTAGAACAAGGAACACTCCTCTTACCAGTGGATTTTTAAAGTATATCAGCTTCCTCTCTTGAGAATCCAAGCAGAACCAGCGTACCTTAAAGGCTTCCTTCTGCTGCAAGGAAATGGTAGAAATTCTTTAAAGACCCAAGTCTCAAAGTGGACTTTGGTCTATTCAAATCCCAGGACCACTTAAATGACTTGGAGCTGGAGTTCAGTTTCCTTCATCCCTGCAACTGGTAACAGGTCTGCAGTGTGCAGCCTTCAGCTCTCTCTTTTCCCTGGGCTCAAACTACAGATTTACATTCAATTGGGCAATCATTTGGGCAGGGAAACAATCAAATTAACAGGATTAAGGAAGTTGCATGAAATTAATTGAAAGCTCTGCAGAGAACAACCCCTGGGCCAGTGGTGATAGTGAAGAGAATGAGCAATCAATTTCAACAATCTGATCAGAAAGGTAGTCCCTAGAATTTTGGGTGTACAATATTATTTGGGGTTTTTTAAGTGCTAATTTCATCAACTACACTTAGCTGACCGTTCATGAGCTATTAATTGCTCCAGGCTGAACTGAAGAGGCCTCTTCTAGAACTCAACTCAGTTTAAGCAGAATTTAGGCCTCAGGAAAAAAACATAAAATCTTTCATGCTTTGTGCAAGTACCTGCAGAAGAGGTGCTGGAACACTGGCAGAAGCTGGGCCAAAACCCAGCACATTCAGTATCAGCACTGCACCACTGAACTTTAAAATGGGACTTGGCTCATGGTCCACTCAGAGGAGAGCAAGGCAAGAAGTGGCTGTGGTCAAACAAGACCTCAGATCTTTATCTCCTCCTTCAGCAGTGCCCAAAACCTCACTCCTCTGTTCCAAGAGTACTGGCCCAAACACTTCCCACAATAAAACAAACCAAACTATTGGCTTCACTGTAGAGAAATTTGCTCAAATGACACTTTGCTGCCCTAAAGTGCAACTGACTCTTAAGTGAAACAGAGAAGTAGGGGGGGTCAGCACGTCATGCTCTGCTGTGGCAGGAGCTGAAGTTAGCAGACACAGCAATCCGTGTGGTGTTGTGTAACAGCACTTTGCATGTCCACTGACAGCTAATCCACCTTGCTTACTCTTCAAGGATTCTTCTTCCCCATCTTATTTGGTCCTAAATAATGAGATCCCACATGGTCCCAAAGAACACAACAGGCTTGAGCAGAGTGTCTTTTATCAACCCAGGAAGCAGAGAGTCACTGAGCAAATCTTTTAGGAGTCAGCATCATTGAACTACCAAATATTCTCCATCTGAAATGATGCTGTTTGTGTAATGCCATGTATGCACTTACTTTTGGTCCTGTTTTCTCCATATATCCTTCTTTGGCAAAATTTCTTGTGATCCTGGGTATGAGCTAGGAAAACACAAACACAAAAAAGTCTGTGTCTGTCCCATCCAAAACCAGGACAGGCTGTCTCATTCTCATTTCTGTTCTGTTTTTGTCAAAGTTAATCACCATCAATTGTGGCTTTTGGGGTCTGGGATTTTTTGGCTGCTTGGTAAAGGGAAGTCTGAAGTAAGAAGTAATATAATGTTTTTGACAGATTACACTGTGTAAAGATCACATGGAGACTTTAAAGCCTTAAATACTGACTAAGCTTTTGCATGTTATTCAGTGTGGCCTTTCCTTCTACCTCTTCTGTCCATTCCCTGGACCCAAGTGTTGCTTTTTGAGCACCTGACTGTCAGAAGTGAGAAAATGTTTTCCCATACTATGTTTGGCTAGACTGTTTCAAGCCCTGTTCAGTTCTCACCTCAGGCTCAGGGACATTTGGGAAGGTTGTTTTGAGATAGTGGTAACGTGCTGCCCGAATAGCATTGAACCAGTCAACAATCTCCTGGGAAAACAGCAAACACAAACATAAAGATTGACAAGAGTCAGAGCACTGCTTCACCAAAATGCCCTTGTCCTTCCTTGTGACCTCTCTGTAAAGAGGTACGTTCTCCCCCAGGGTCAGAGAGAATCAGTGATTTGTCCCTGACACCTGAAAAACAATGACCCTTGAAAATAATTTAAGAATGCCCTTCTTTGGAGGTCCAAGACATTCTCAGATGGACAGTCACCCCAAGTCTGTATACACAGGCTTTTTCAGGTGGGTTGTTTAAAAACCTCTGTAACTGGAAAGACACAAGAACTCTGTTGAAGGAAGAAACAGAAATCTAACAATATCTATAGAAATACTTTTTAAAATTATCATTGGTTTGGAAATAATGTAGAACAATATTCTCTATGCATGTCAAGAATTTAACCATGAAATTGTGTAGAACCACGAGGCAGTTACCTTACAGAGATTTACATCCATGCACCACTTAAAAACTATCCAAAGGGTGAGGCTGAATATATACCCCAACAGAAAAGGAGCAAGATGCTACAGTTAGGAGTATCAGATTCTGCAACTTCCTATATTCTACAAGTCTTAGTGATGCCAAGTAAAACTAGATCTTGCAGACACAGTAACTCTTCCAAAATACAGATTCAACATCTAAGCATCTTGCTTACTCCAGAATCTCCATTATATTCACCTTTCCACTTTCGTGATAGACAAAAAGGTTCCTTGTTTGACCATCTGTGATGTATGTGATCTGCAGCCCATGACAGTGTCCTATTTTCTCCACCTGGAACATTGCATTCAGAGTCTCAATGCTGATAACGGCTTTTGGACCTTTGGACTGTGAAATGAAAAGCATCACTGTATTAAAGTGCTCTCAGGGAATGTATTGCAGGACAGATCACTTGTATGACACCTAGATTCTTACTGAATGGAAAGCAGGCAGCCTAAAATATCTGAATATTGGATATACCTGAAACATAAAGCCTTAACTACATGCACCATAAAACCACTTACAAAGATTCCTTGACAAATGCTGGGTCACTATTAAAGAGGGCTGGGCCTGCATTGCAAGGGATGGGTCTATCTCCAGCCTCCTAGTTAGAGAACAATTAGGTACAGTCTCTCACAGAAAGGAGTCGTGTTGAGGACCCTGCTGCAGGAGCTGATGAGAGGATATTTTGATAATGTAAGAGTTATCCACTGCCAGCAGATCTCTTCATTGTCTTGCTATTCAACTGCAAGTATCCATTTCCTTTGTTCACTAAGCAAAAGGAGGCTGCAGGGTTGAGATAAGGGATGAGCAAAACAACTACATCCAAAATTGCCCAGTATACCACATATGTTAATGGGGAAACACGTGAACTCCTCTAAGCACAAGCTGGCTGCAAAACTAGAGACAAAGCTACTTGTGCTGGGTTTTTCCCACAAAGAGCAAGGTCTGAGGGTGGGTGTTGACTGCTACCTACAGCCAGCTCTGGCTGAAGAACTCACTTCTTTGCTGTAGTACTTCATCACCCCTTCCTTTGCTGATAGGAGAAACTGCCTCTTCTGGAACTGTCTGCGTCCTGTCCCAAGCTTCCAGAGGCATCCTTCACGGCTGCCTGCAGACCAGACAGGTAAGGGTCAGAGAAGGGTGGCACAAGGGCAGGACTGTTTAGCTAAGGGTGATGTGGCACAGTTTCAAGTCTCTTCTCCATCTGAAAATTTTCCCCTCATATGAAAAAGTCAGTGGAGAAATAGAGAACTGTAAGATCTGAATACACCCTAGCACTTGTGTAAGTGCCTTTTCTTGGGAGCTCCTTCTCAAAGCTAGACTCAAAGCAGTGACTGCACACCCAGCAATTCAAATGTGACAAGTCAACCTTAGAGATCTCCAGAGCTGCCAACAGAACATTATGCTGTTGGCCTGAGGCTGAGACCTCCCTGACAATCCTTTTACCTGCAGAACAGGGATCTTGGCAGACTTGGGTGTCAAGAAACTCCCCACGCTCATATTTAGCTCTAATCCACTGCTGTCTTAAAACCCTGAAAGAGGAAAACATGGATAAAGCTGATCTGTCTCTACTCTAGTTTCAGCAGCCAACCAAGGAGACCTGTAAGGGAAGCAGATGTAAAGGTCTGCAGCAGTGAATACACCATCAACTTACAGGCAGTCACGGGACTTGGGGATGTAATAGTACGGAGGGACCTTGGCCTCAAATTTAGCTTTGGCCCAGAGATTCCCGTGATTCCTCATAAACTGAAATACAAAATAAATTACAGTTAGGTGTGCCACTGCAAATCACACCATGTCATGAGTATAGAATGAGACTTGTATCAAAGGGAGCACTGCACTTTTTGCTGAACCTTCCCATAACCCTCAGTGTGTATTTACATACATTTATAAATTCCCTTTGGCATTACAGTTTGCTATATTTAGGTGGATGCAGCTTTTTCAGTATTTACAGTTCTGAACCACATGTGAAGGAATACAAAACTGTGGTTGTTGATAAAAAGAACAAAAGAAAATTAGGAGAAAATTTGTTTATGATCTCCCTATTCCTTCATCTCCTCCCAGATATTAACTGTGACAGTATTACTAGCACAATTCAACTGAATGATGAGAGGCTGAAGCAGTATTTAAGAAGAGTGTGTTGCTTTCCTAATTGAACATACTACCAGGAAATATTTGTGGATTTCTAAACCACAGTGAGAAGTTACTGTATATATAAAAATATACACCACAGACTGTTAGGAACATGGTCACCTATCAGTGTAACTTGATTGAGCAGGTCATAAAAAACCCCCTGAAGTTACCCATGCAGTTAACTTGGCTCTGTGTGGCTTTGTAGCACTGTCCATGGTGGATGGCACAGGAATTGCATGCAGAGGAGGTTATGAAATGTGGAGAATTACTGCTTTTTCCTCTGTACCTCTATTAAATTGTTCTCCCAGAAGTCAAGTCGAATGGATTTGACTCTGCTGATTTCAGGAAGATTGCGATGTATTCCAGAGCAATTCAAACAAATGAATATTCCAAGTTTGTAAGAAGCCCACTCTGGATCTAGATAAAACCACAAAGAATCAATTAGGAATACACGGGAAAAGGCACAGTCACTGGCAAGAGTAAAAACCCACATGTGATGCACAGCCCAGGCTTCACACCTAATAAATATTTAGAATTCCACCCCATTGTTTATGGCTGTCACTTCACTGTGTTCGGGGGAACAATACCTGCTTTCCCCAGGGCCCGATGTGGCCCCTGCGTCTGTACATTCTTTAATTGCCTATTTGTTTTAAAATTAAGGTGACTGTGCAGGCAGGTGAGTGATGATGGAAAAGCTCAGCTAATTTTTGGTTCTGCATAAAAAGCTGCTCTCGCTGAATTACCAATGGAAGGCAAGTGCCGACAGCGTGCACTAATGAGAGTACAACAGAGCACAACCACCTACAGTGAGGACTCTGTCTGCTGCCCGTGAAGGCTCCTGCTCTTGCCTGCTGCTACATCCCCTGAAGCAGCTTTGACAGGTGCATCCCTATGGGCACTGAGTGTTCTGGCAAGACCATTTCCTTGGATTGCGCCACCATCCACTTCTCCCTATCGCGCTAAACAGAAGCAAACTTGACGCCTTCTTCAGCTCCTGCTGGCTCCCGCCTGACCCACCCGAACGGGCGCGGGGGCCTCGGCGGGTTTTCTGTCCTTTTCTCTGTCCCAGCCCTTCCGCAGAGACATTCCCCGAGCTGGAAATCCACCCCACGCACCCTCCTCCGGCAGCCTCATGCCCTGTCCACGAATAACCCAGGGAAGCGCCTGATGCTGAGGTCGTTTCCTGCCCCCTGCTGCGGTCCCCTGGCCCCGCGGGGCTCCCAGACAGCCGCGTCCCGGAGCGGACAGCACCGCGGGACCGTCCCGCAGCCGCCCTGCGGGACATGGAGCGAGGAGCACGGCCGGTCCCCGGAGCGGACACAGCTGCGGACCGGGACGAGCAGCGCCCAGACGGCACCGGAGCCCGAGGGAACGGCCGGCCCCTGGTCACGGCCGCTGTCCGCTCGGGAGCGGGTTTGGGCGCCGAGGGGCGCTGCCCGGCGGAGCCGCCTTACCTGGGTCCCCGCAGTCGGCGCAGCGATCGTTACCGGTCCCGGCCGCCCTCTGCAGCTCCAGCAGCAGCGCCTTGTTGCGCTCGTACTCCATCGCCCCCGGTGCCCGGCGCGGAGTCTGCGGGAGGCTCAGCCCAGCTGGGAAATGAGGAACCGGAGCGGCCCCGGCGCCGGGACGCCCCGTCCCTCCCGTGTCCCGGCACCTCCTCCCACAGGCGGTTGGGGCCGCGCGGCCCCCGGCCCGCCCACCGGCCCGGCCCGCTCCCCGGCAGCTTTCCCGCAACGACACTTCATTACTAAGGGGGCTGTGTCCAGGACGGCTCGTCTGCGCACCTCCAAGTTTGCCTCAACCCCAGCTCTTTAAAGAAGTCACTTTACAAAGCTTGCTGCGTAACAGAACGGCGGTCGCGCCCCAGACATGGACCAAAGCACCGGCACCGCCGGGGCGGGTGAGTCCCGCTCTCCCAGCGCAGTTCTGCCCCGCTGCGAGTGCTCAGCACGGGCTCTGAGGGAGCTCGGTGACACCAAGCAGTGCCAGAAAAACCCTGCCCACATAGCTCAACACAGGGACAATAAAGCATTTCAATCCTACTGAAAACGTTTCTCTTCCATGATAAAGCAAATGCCAAAAGGTGTGTGATTTAATATTCTGTTTATCTAAGACAAGAGAAAAGACAAAGAAAAATTTGAGACAAAGATTTTCAAGAAGGTTAATTAATTCAGAAAAAGATTAAGAGGTATTCAAATATGTTTCTAGTTTTGGGTTAAATTTAATTTGCATTGCTAATTTGCATTGCTATAGTGCAGTACAATACACAATGCTTCTTTAGTAAAGTTTATCTACACTCTTGTAAAAACACTAGTTTTGTAGATGACTAAATAATACAGTAGACATGTATTAGCAGTTCCAATTACTGAAACCTTTTTTCCGTCTTCTAGGTACTAAATAGTATTATGCTTTTTATTTATTTGTAAATATTGTGAAGTTATGAAATACACAGCAGCAGAATATCTGAAAAGTTGTTCAACTACCTACATGGAATCTCTTTTCAGCACTCACCCTCTAGGAACTGTTGCATACTGGAATGTAAACGTGGATTTAATTTTCCCCAGGTAATCTTGCAAGCTGTACAGTTTTTGCTAGCTTGATTTTTGTAGTGCCCTTACAACTCCTGTGGAATAAAAGGACCATTTTGTATGACACTTGGGGAGTGGTTATTTATATATATCTTTTACAAAGACTTGAGATAGTCTTGCTCTTGAAGGAATCCTTGCCTCCTCCCACCTCTATTCTGCAGTAGCATTAACACAGTCTAAGCCTTTGGCTCTTTCTTGCAACCATAACTGCTTTTTTCTATATTCTTCATGGGATGGTAGAATAATGTCACCCTCATTTACATTCTGCAAAGCAATATTGGAATGACAGTAAGAAGAAAGAAAAGCTTGAAACTTGGTTGAGATTTCCCTAAGAAGAACAAGGTTGTTGGTTTTGGTTTTAAGTTGCTGTACACCTAGTAACAGCTGCTTAAATGGGAGAGTCATTGTGGAACTCCAGGGTTGTTTTTACTTCTGATTTCAAGACACAGAAGTCAGCTCAAAAGGCAGTACATAATGGACTAACCAGGGCTCAAACTATTGCAGGAAAATACTTTGTATCAAAAGCAGGCAAATTTCACAGTACTGAAATGGAGCTTGTGAAGCATTTCCTTCTAAGCAGAGTTAATCAAAACCAGCCCTGGGCCCCTTTTCCTCAAGCCCCTCCCTCCTGGAAACTTGCTTTATTCTAGCATAAAAAAGATGGTCATACCTGATGCATGAAAATCCAAACTCAAATCATCTCATGCAGATTATCTTTCATTCAGAGTAGCTTGAGGTGATTTCATGTGGTAAATATCTGATCAAGAAGGGAAATAGTTGAATTCCACCCCACTTTGTGGATACCACAACAGATTCTGTAAACAATTTCTTAAGGCAGTTATTAAAACCAGAGAGCTGACTTCAAAAGAAAATAAATTGTCTCTCACTGCTTTCTAATTTGGGTCTTTCAAATTATCCCTGAATTTCCTAAAATACTACTACTTTATAGGACTTGTTTCTAATTTATGTAGGACTTCAGCGTAATCTAATTAGATTGATAGTGCCTTTAGAAAGCAGTGAGCACTTTTACTTTATTATTTAAAAAAAAAAAAAAGTGTATTTATTTATTTTTACAAATCATGCAGGAGAAGCACAGACTGTTGATACAAAAAATCAAGCCATGAAGATTTTAACAGCCACCACTATAATTTTTTGATAATTCTGGACTATGGAAAGAGTAAACTATAAAGACAGTCTACAATGCAGAAGCTTAAAATAATTTACTATTTCCATAAATATTTCTAATTCCTGAACATCTTTAAGACATGAAACATGTAAGATGAGACCAGAACTAGCAAATGGCCTTCCTTATTTTTACACAGACACTGAGGTAAGTGGAGCACCACTGCATGGCAGCAGTCTGACTCAGTTTGAGGAACAGGAACAGTCCAACTGCAAAGAAAAGGCAGAAAAGTACATGATTGAAGTAATTCCAGTTTTAAAATCCTTTAAAAAATATGTTTCACGAGTTTTATCTTTCATACAACAGAAACATTAAGATTGTAGCAAAATCTCACAAATTTATTATCGTATAAAAATGGATTCAATCACAAATAATTAGGTTGAAGTCTTGTCAAATACAAAAAGAGAAGCTTAAGAATAGAACACAATATACAAGACTAGAATTAGTTAAATATTCCTGAACCCGAAGCAACACTGGGATAATTGTTATTTACAAAATCTTGCCTAAATGTCTTGAGACCATGTTGAGCTACAGTAATAATTTCTCTACCTTTTTAGGAGATTAACATGCAGATCTCACATCTGTAAACAATGAAAAGAATGTATACAAATATATGTACATTGAGGCATAGTGCTTTGTAAAGATTCTGTTCCCTGTGGTCAAAGTGAAGAGTTGGTCATTTAGACTTTGGAGGACTTGTTGCATCCTCTTTGTGCCCCCTCCCACCTTGAGTTATTTATCACTTAAACTGCAAATTCAGAAACAAACTTACTTGAACAAAACAGTCTCCTCAGAAAACAGCAGCTTGGCTGTGGAAGTTGTAAGAGTTGGTTGTTACAAAAGGACTTCTTGCTATGTGATCCACAAATCAGAAAGAGCAAGAAGTCCCCACTGAATAGTTTGTGCATTTAATATTATGAATGCCCTTGCTGGACAAGCACCAAACAAAGCCATATTTCAGCTGTGGAGAGCAGGATAATGACAATAGCTATATACATTATTTTAAATACTTATAAAAATTTAATATACAAATGGCTCTGAATATACAATAATGTGGTAATTAAAAATAAAACCAAACAAACTATGGTGAGAATACCACCATTAGGCACAAAGTATTCCTGGTGTTGGCAGTTTTAAGGGAAGTCCAAAGACAGGCCATTTATCATTTGTCTGGATATTTCAAGATGAATCCCTTCAAGATAATGCAAGAACCTATTGAAAAAAAAGTAAAAAAGATTGTTAAGGAAACAAAGTTATTTCCAAATACAAGGCAACGCTTTTATTATTTTGTGAGACAAATGTCCACCTTCCTTGCCTAGAATTATTTGACAGAATATTTTATAAAAATCCTTAACTACCTTCTATAATGAAATGTAGCAAGATTTAGGAAAACCCAAACTTACCTTCTTTTAGTCTTCCCTTGCTCTTTAAGCTTCTCAGACCTGCAGATACTGCGGAGAGTGGGGAGGTATTCGAGGGTACTGGCTTGCTTATTGCCCAGGTTTAAAGGACTTCTGGAGAACAAAGTTTTGATGACAGCCAGCCTCTTCTGTGCTTTTTTGTGAGTGCTAAAACAGAGAATGAAGCTTTATTGTTTCTTACTCAAGAATGTGCAGTGATGATTTTAGTTCTTTAGGATTAAAGCCACTGGTTTAAAACTCCATTAAACTGATGTCCAGAACTGCATCCCAATGGCTCAGATGTCTGCAGCTTCTAATTGTGTGCTGCTTACACAGCATCCCAAAGCTGCACTTGGACAGAAACAGGGCCAACAGTTTGTTTGGCCAATGCTCTTGTCTTAATCAGGAGTCTGATCTAGGGAGCTCTTCAGTCTAGATATGGATGTGAGGTTCAGTACAACCACAACCAAAAGCATCTGTGGTCTTCAAAAATAAAAAGCATTATGCAATTGGTATTTGCCAGAATATCAGTGTCAGGTTATATAAACCTGGTCACAGGATACATGGTCAGATCCATTCTGGCATTGCTCCTCTGGGCACTGACTTACAGAGGAAAGGCTCTAAGCCATTTTCCTGTTCAGACCCCTGAATGGGCTTTAAGTGCCCAATGAGCCCATTTTACCTATGGTAACTTGTTTATATTAAAAACCCGTGCTTGATAGTATTCTTTGGTCTTTTACAATGTACTAAAGTTATTCTTTGTTAGCATAAGTTACTACAAAGAATTTACTTTGTATCTTGTTACGTCTTCATCAAGCAATACCTACCATCACACTTAACATGGGTTCAGCATGAGCAGGCACTGGGTGACAAATTTACATGTTTGGTACATGCAGAATCCCATCTGTCTTGAAAAAGCCATTTCTTTAGGGTTCTGTTATTCTTTTGGGGGTGGTGATGGTGTTTGTCCATTTTTGAAGTAACTAGACTAAGGCCACCATTCCTTAACAACATTAGAGTCAGGCTGCTCAAGAAAAGTCACTTTTTTGCAGATTGACAAGAAGTTAATTTAAGGTTGTAAAAGCACAGTGAACAATATATTGCAGTGTTCTGAGGCACACTGACAACAGCCATAGTGGTATGAATGTGTATACACCAAATCTGAAACAGTCCTGCACCCTATGAAATGCTCTTCTTGACAAATAACTGCATTATACTCCAGAAATATTGACCAAGTCTTACCTTAAATTAGCTGCCTGACAGAAGGAAATGCAATTCCTTGTGTTTGAGACAGGCAGAGTAAGTCCCTTCAGCTGATCACTTTCAGGTGTTTTACTGGTACTCAAAAAGGATTCCAAGTTTTGTGAAATATTAACAGAACTTTTGGTGAAGCTGAGTGCTTCAATAGCTGCCTTTATTTCACTACAGCTCTGGGAACTCCACCAGTCAGTATCTTCTATACTGAACTCATCACAAAGACCATTTCTGATTTTGGCATTTGTCCAATGAAATTCTTCACTTTTAGAAAACTCCAGTGGTTCCCTGGTGTTGGAGTTTACACAGCAATCCAGGAAGGACATGTTTTCCACAAACTCAGTGAGTGAATTCAGACACTGAAAAACAACTGCAGACCTCTTTTCATTTGCTGAGGTTTTAGTTTTAACTTCTTTTTGTTCTTTAGGCACCAACAATTTTGATTCCTTTTTATTCATTTCAGCACATGATTTAGGACTGTCTGATGGCAAAGTTATGAATTCAGCTGAATAGTTCAGCTCAGAATCAAATAAGTCACTATCATCCAATATCTCAAGCCTTTTCTGAGCCTTTGTCTTTTTACACCTTTTTCCAGGGCTACTCTTCCCAGAGCAAGAACTCTTAGTAGATCTGTCTTTTGAAGACACTAGAGTAGTCCTTTCAAGTATAGACTTTGAGGCTTCAGACTGGTTTGACAGAACTTCCACTGGTAAGGGAAGAATAAGTTCAAGATTACTATGTACAAAATCCACATGCTTCATCTGGAATTCTGTGAGGAGCTGCATCAATTTATTCCATCCCTCCATGGTTGTGATTTTGTGCTGTAAAATAATAATCATGAAAGCTTTATCAATATACTAAAATACATTTTTTAAAAATAAAAATGTTATTACAGAAAACCTTATACTCCAGGCTTTGTGCTTATGAGGAGAGGACTGTTGCTTGTAGGAGACCATCCCAGTTCAGACTGTACTTAATAACCATGGAATTCTCTAGTTTCTACAACAAACCTTTTCAGAGATTTGCTTCTAGGATGATGCTATTCCTGGTGATGGTTACAACTCAATTGTCTGGAAATCATTTGAAGTGTTACCAAGTCAACTATAAAAATACCTTAAGAAATGTAAACAAATCTTCTGAAGGCAACAGGATGTTCTTAAGGCCAAGCAATGTCTCCACACAGCCTGTATCACATTTAGGAAGCTCCTGAAGATGTGCAGCATCAGCTTGAGAAAAATCCACCTTGGAATCATTAGACTTTGCAGGATGAATGGCATTATCTGCCTTCCTTGTCTCTTCTCCTCCTGCACAGAGATAACAGGCTTTATTTGAAAGGGAACAACTGCATGAAATTGATTTTCCACCTCTTTGCCTTAATTCCTGTCACAAAGGATGCTGTAACTGCCACCTCTTGCTGTGGTGCAGAAGGAACAGAGCAGCTGAAATGAGATATCCCTATGCCCACATCACTGCTGTCAGTGCTACCAACCCGCTCTCCTGCTCCCCAAGTAACCTTTGAAGGAGGCTGTGCCTCACTTGTCTCTCCCTGGCACTCCCTCACACCCCTAAACTCTTCCAGAATCCTTTGGGATCAAGCTCCTACCCCTGCCTGCTTGCCAGCTGTCCCATTTTTACTCCTTTTTCAGCTCTGCTTCTTCTAGGTGAATTGCCTACAACCCAGCTACATGAATAAAGAACTGCAAACTTTGAGAAAAATTACTACTGGTTCCCTTCTTTGCCCAGTTTTGCTACTCAGAACCTGAAAGGGAGATGGTAAGTACATAATGACAGGCAATAAACCCCTCAAAATTTAGTTCACTATGTATTAACACACAGCAGTGAAGTACCTAAAAATAGCAGAAGCACCCCCCCCCAAATATTTAGGAGTCTCACAAGAAGTTACCATTTATTCATACATGTCTAAGAATGCTTCCATTTAGTCAAATTCATATTTAGAGGGATACTTTTTTAAGATTAGTAAACCAACATACCCTGAGGTACCAAACACTTCTCTTTCAAGCATCCACCTCCACTTCTAACCCAGAACTGTAAGAACAGGACACTTTGTCTGATATCACAGTTATTTGTGGTCAGCAGAGCAGCCAAGTCTTCCACATCTGTCCGTAGGTTCTCAGCCAGGCACAGAGTTTGGAGGTAGCTCACAGAGTTTATCTAAACAAGAGTTACACACAGACCACTGAAACAACTCCTGCCCATCACACTGAAGGAAGTCACACAAGAACAAATTATTCTATTTATGCTTGCAATGCATTTTGCTTTTTAATACAGAAGATTAGTTTATTAGATTACAGTTAGATTCAAATCTGTAAGGAAAAGCAAACTACCCAATCTATGTAGCCTATATCAGAGAATTAATTTCAATTTAGAAATTCAGCTGAATAAAAACAAACACACAAACATACTCTGCTCATGGTCCTGAGGCTACCTACACCTTGCTTCTCAACACCAGGTCAGCTCTTACTGAACTATATTCATTTAAAAGGTTTTTTTCTTGCAATGTGTTACATCAGAAATAGATAAACCGACGCCAACATTTAAATTTCAGACTGAAATCAGCTGACAATTACTTGCCTAGGAGGTACCTGCATTTCCAGACACAGACTTACCAAGGAAGGAGTTTTAAAGTTGATCTCTTCAAAATAGCCATCAAACATTAAGCTGAATGTTGGATCTATAAAGAGAGATCAGTGCTGTCATGACATTGTTCAAATCTAGTTATTTTCTTTATCCATTAGAGCAGCCAGTACTTTTATTCAAACACAAAAATACTTGCTTTACAGTCTCCACTCATTTAATTTTGCATTTAGGGGCAGTATTCAACCATCACCATTTACAGCCTCTAATTAAAAGTGGCACTTCTGTCTGTAAAGCCTAATTACTGTCACAAACACTACTCACCATTGGTGGTAAGAATTACAGGTCTCTTTGCAGTTGCCATGAATGTCTTTATTGCACTTAGAAATCCTGCATCTTCATCAAATATTACATCCACCTACAGAAAACAAACATAGTATCAATAGCTTGAGCAGCAGTACAAGCTGTGAACACAGTCATGCTACATTTCACGTGCATTTTACCTCTTCAAAAAGAATGAGAGATGTTGCACTTTTCCTGTTGTGTTCTCCTTCTTCTTTGTTTATTGGCTTAATTTGAGCATCTTTCTTTACTTCTAGTGAATTCTGAGTATTTCCTGTAGATGGATGAATAATTGAGCAGGAAGGAAGAGTGAAACCATTTAATACTTTCCAGGTACTGGCTTCAAAAATCCCCCATGTATCAAATGCTCAAGAGAATTTGTTCTTTTCTCCACACAGCTCCACATACAGGGTGCAGCATTTCCATCTCCAAAGGTAATTCATTATTAAAGAGAAATACCTACCTCCATTCTTTTCTTCAGATGTTGCTTCTCCATCAATACCTTTACGTTTGGTGGAAATTTTGAAGTAGTTTGCAAGTGTTTTAGAGGGCAAGCTTCGTTTTAATCCTGCTCCTTTTGGTGACAGGGGAGGTTTTCTTGGAGAAATAACTTTCTTTGGAGAATACATTTTTTCTGCAAGGTATGTTTTATATTAAACTTCATTTGGAAATATAATGTCAAACTGATATTTCTCAGATAAATTTAAAGTAAAACCTATTTTTTATCTATGGTAAATGACAGGTTTACTGTGCTGATTTTTGCTTGTTTTCCTTTTCTCTTGTTATAGGAAAAGCTTTCTGTTCAACTTTCTATTCAAATGCCACAGCACTTCCTCCACCACTGCAGAAATAATGTAATCAAGAGTCAATATTTTAATAAAGTCATTATTTAATTTGGTCTGTAGTTGTGTTAACCAACAGACAAGTTCTTACTATTATGGCCAGCTAAGCTAAATCTGCTAACTTTTTAAAAACAATGGATATCTAAAATTTGTTTTGGGAATTCAGTCTTTAACAACCTCCTCCCCTCCATAAAACCTACCCCATAATTCAGACCAAACAAAGAACCCCAGATAAGAACCACAACACTTACTTGGTGACTTTGAAGTGCTACAACTGTTAAAAAAGCAAGGCTTGTGTGCATTCACACCCTTTTTGTCCACTTGATGAGACTGAGTAGCTTCTTTCAGCTGGGACAGAATCTGTCTCCCACTACGCTGGCAAGAGGCATTGACTTCAAATATCTGCAATGGTATTTAATTTACAAAAAAAAATTAAATTGTAGACATCTTGTATTACAAATGTTTTTGCAGCATTAGTTATAAATAAGAAAAATGTACTGAGGAAACAAAGTACTCCACAAACCTTAAACCCAAGCTCCTGAGCACAAGCATACACTGCAGCAGTTTTCCCCACTCCTGGTGGGCCAGTTATCAGAACTGTATTGCAAAGGGTTGTCTCTTCCTCAATATCAGATTTACTATCTTTAAAGTCAAGGCTGCTTAAAGAATCTGTAGAATTATTAAAAAGAAAAGAAAGGATTACTGTTATTTTTTGCCAACTTTTAACAAAAGAGAAGCTATATTAATTCTATCAGTACCTTCTTGCTCTTGGTCCTCCTTTTCCCTTTTCTGATTTCGTTTTTCTTCCAAATCAGCCCTCTTTTTCCATTCTTTTAACCAACTATAAAAGGAAGGAACAAAACAAGAATAAAAATTGCTGGTGAATTAAGTGAACCAAACTAAGATGGAACAGAACACAAAACTAGGGGACATCAGCCACTGGTTATCCCATAGAAACCTATCAAGTCCTTTCAGATAAAAGCAAAAAAATGTTCAGGATTTGATTCTTTTGTAGAAAAACTTTCCTTTACCATTCTCCATTCTGTTAGCTGATTGATATAAAAACAAGTCATTTGGTGAACCACTTATTCAGTCATAATTCATCTGTTTTGTCAGATGGATCTTTAAATTCTGTGTAAGAGCCACACCAGTAACTTAAGCCCACACAGAAAATTTAACTGAAAGCACCATGTGTTAGGTGGACTTCAGTGCTAAATTCCTGTCAAAAGCAGACAGTACAGAGAGGTCAGGATCAGGATGCTTGTAGGGAAGTACAGACAAGTACTGCTCTCTCAGTACTTGAGCATTATCAAGTAACATGAGGTTTTGAGTTATTCTAGGAATGGATCCATGTTTCAACTTCTGACCTGTGTAGCCTTTCAATTCCTTTCCTGTTCCCTACAAGTTCACTGGAATCTTGAGGCTGATATTTTTCTGTCCAGAGCATGTCTTCCTTTTCCACACCTACAGAAAAAATATTGTCCATTTTTAAACAGTTCTTCATGCAATAGAATTGATCAAATCCAGCAGAATATAAGGACTAGATATGATTTTTGCATCACACATAATCACACTGACATACATCACACTTCCTCAATGCAAAGATTAAAATGAGACAGGAAATGCAGTTACCTGAAAGTGCACTTGGATCTGATAAACACCCAGTGTCCTCCATCACACCATCTGGTTTCTGGGTCTTGTTTTTTTCCAAGTGTGTGGCTTGTCCTGTCTCTGTCTGTTTTTCTCCAGATATGGGAGGAATAAGGTTCCTGGAAACTCTTGATTTCACTTCAGTCTCTGCACCTTGAAGTTGTTTTCTTCTTTTTGATTTGCGATCTTCTGTTTCTTTCCTTTTCCTCTTTGTTTCCTTCCAGTTGTCAGGATGTTTCTCAATTACATCAAGATTTGCAGTGCCATCTCTGCTGTCTAAGGAAAAAAAATTGCATCCCTTTAAAATTTCAGGCTATGCCCATTACTACTGTACATTTGCTTAAGCCATATTTGAAGAATTTGGTCAAAATAACCTAAAATGTGAAGATCAGTTTATTTCCAACAACAGTATTCCTTCAGTAACGTATTTTTAAAAATTCCCAGTTGTTTTTTAATGCCAGAGAGAGTGAGGGTGGTTTTCTCCCTACATGGATTTCTAACCTTGTGTGCTGTTTTCCAAAGCCAATCGTTCTGTTTGCTTTTTCAGGAACCTGGAGTAGTATTTTCTCACTGGAAACTGAGAATTAGAAGCCACGATCTCATCTAGCAAATCCTTCTTGAATGCATCAGGAAAAGCTGGTCGGTGGCCTGAAAGCTGGAATACACACACACAGAGTTACTCAAAAACTTTACACAGAATGCTTTGCATAACTGAAACTGGTAGTATCTTGTTAAATTCAGACATTAACAGAAACTGTTAAGAACTGATGAGAACTGTCTACTGGTAAGATGCAGAATGGGTAATTCACACAGAGGGAAATTTAAAAAAAAATCCCAACAAATTACAAGACTGCAACAAATTCAAATGACAGGAGTTATTAAAAATGTAACTGTGACGTTTTTATCACACCTAACTCCAAACAAACATCAGAACAATTTGAATTTTAAAGTACTAACCACAGGTGCAGAACAATTTCCAGTTTGTTTTGAATTCACAGTGGAAAATTCACCAAGTGAGAGAGTGATCTTTGTGATGTTGGTGACTTCAGTACTCAGTTCCCTCAGCTTAGTTAACAGAGGACATGATGGTGACTGCAATTTCCACATTGGAGAACCTACAAAAGAACCCCCAGCAAAACCAAAACAAGAGTTAACTTCTATTCTAGGGAAAAGAAATGGGCTGGTCATCTCTCTTTAGTGAAGTCTTTTGCCTTTGTCAGAAGGAAATGGTTTCTGCCCAAATCAGTCCAACACAATCTTTAGTCTCCAAATTGGAACTTAACAGATCAGCTTTTTTGACTAAATATTAAGAATTTTGCATCCTTACCCATGCATGTATAGACTACTTTAGCATCAATATAATTTGTGAGTTTTGTATTTAGAAACATCTCACTGAAAGCTTCTAAGTTTTGTTCTCTTACTGAGACACAAAACAAGAGGAACCTCTCACCTATTCCAGTCCTAAGCTGTTCAAATTCTTTTTCTGCACAAATTCCTCAGAAATTATTATGTACATTTAACAAAACTCAAATGCTTAACAAAAGCTTACAGTCATCCTTCTGCTGTACATGGACAACAGTCTTAAAACAGGAACTTGCAAGAGAATATGCTTCCATTGCTGCTGCCTTCTTTGCAATCTGCCTTTTCAGTGACTCTGGCAATCCACTCATCAGGAATTCACGTTTTGCTCTGAATGGATCATCATCTTGAGAATTCTCAGATGCATCTTGGCTTTAATGAAAACAGAAAAGAAAGAAAAAGAAAGAAAGAAAGATAGAATTAGTAGAACTTGCAGCTATGCAAGGCTGAATTTAATCACATTCACTTCCAAATTAGTTAAAGATAGTCTTGTCAGAACTGCTAAAATTAATTTTAATGTAGTTAGTTTGAAATTAATTCTGTGTTAAAAATTTTCGTCTAAAAAAATTCTCTTTGGTTTTGTATTTTTATATGCAATTTGGGATTTCTTTTTAATCAGTCATCAACTACATTTCCAGACATCTAATATGGTTTTAAAATGGTTGAGGAAGTCTCCAAGACACCCCTAAAATTTTACAAGCAGATTAAAATATTAATCAGTATAAAAGTAATGAATATTTATAGCACATTTCAGTAAGTGTATTTAAATTTGTAAAATGAGAGAATGTTAAAGTAACCTTGGAATTTTGATTTTTAAGCAACTGCACTCTTGACAACTGACCTGCTTTCATCAAAGATCACAACTGGTGCACCTGCAGAGTTTTGAGCATTTTTACGTAGACAGGAAGGTGGATATCCCAGTTTCCCTTTAAAAAAGTAAAAAAAAACAACATAAAAAACCCATTATTAGATTGGCACTGATACAAGATTCTAACCTTGCTTCTGTGTTCGCTACCTGTATGTTCCATTTAACATCATCAGGGAATCTCCTTTTCTTAAGGAAAAGTTAAAAAAAGTTCATTATAGCTTTATTTCTAGTGATTTCCTCAGTATAGATGCTATTTTCTAACATTAGGGAAAAAAAAGGAGATGCAACAAAACATGGTCTGTGATTGACAATTTTCAGACAACATTCTTCCCTGAATGAGGAAAAAGCAAAACAACACATGTAAATAACCTCTGCACTATTAATTCATATAAAAAGGGAAGTATATATTGGAGTATTATACTGGATAAATAAGAAGAAAAGATTAATATACTGCAAAGGCAGCTTTATGAAATAAAGTTACAACAGTCAATATTGTAAAATGTTTCTGTAATAAAAAAGAAACCCATTCAGTAAAACCCAATTACCACTGGAGTTCTTTGCAACCTTCAGGTTTTTAGACTTCTTCCCCAAAACATCATTTAAGCTCCGAAGCTTCTTTTCCTTCACACTCTGCTCCGTAGTAGTGACATTATCCATGCTTGAACCTAGAATTATTACTGATTCCTAGAGGAAAAACAAATCAAGTAAGAAAGGAAACCCAACTTTTCCTCCTTTATTAACAATACACTGCAGATATCTACCTTAGCTTACAAACATTTCTTATAAGAATCCAGTAGGAATCATTTGTGTTGCTTAGATCAATCACAAATATATAAAAATATTCCCCCCAAAGCACAGCCTTACATCACTTTCTTCTAATTTCTTCTTCTCAGCACGAGCTCGCTGTCGAGACGAGCGCCTCACAGGAGCTGCTGAGTCTTCATTCACTTTTGATCTGTTCTGCTGTACAGCCTTTGCTTTTTCAATCAGCTGCTTTGCTTTGGATATGTTTTTAGAAGTGGAGTTTTTCTGTTAACAAAGACCAAAAAAAGCAAAATAGCAATTAATAGCACTCCCTTCACTAAGTACTTTGCACATAAATATAATTTTTCACTTTCATGGATGTATGTAACTCACAAAAGTTCATTGGTATCAAAAAGAAAAATAATTGAAAGGACAACCAAACCAAGATGATATCAACAGTTTTCAAAAGGGAGTGAGAACCCTGTGAGGAGATCCCAAATTTTCTCAGGGAGCAAATAAAATATGAGCAGTGACATTCTTAAGCCTCAGCTGTTCTGCTGTGCCCAAACGCTATCACAGATCACTGGATCATTTGGGTAGGAAAAGACTTTTGGGATCATCAAGGCCAACCTCTGGCCAATCACCACCTTGTCAAATAAACCATGGCACTAAGTGCAACATCCAGTCATTTCTGTATCCCATCCTGAGAACCTGCAGCACAGGGGCATGCTATTTTATGGGATTTTTCTGTTATGAACAGTGGATTTTTACTAGTAAAACATGTTTTAAGATCTAAGGTACAAGAAACTATCTCAGATTTCATCAGAAATGAGAGTATATTCCCTTTCCATAGGGCAGCTGGGAAGTGTCATATTGTATTACACAATACTGAATACACCACAATTATACTCATAGAGGAAATGACAAAATACTGACACCAACTGTTACATAAATTACCTTTGTGCTTTTGGAGTGAGATTCTTCATTTTTCATTGCTTCAGCTTTATTTGATTTTGTAGCTGCTTTGATACGTGTAAACCTCATTCTAATTAGGGAAAAAGTATTATGAAATTATTACTGGTTAGTAAAGGGAAATGTTACTCTCAGTCTCATTTTCAAAAGCCTTTAAAAATACAGTGCTGTAAACAGAAGCAACTCCCAACTGGTGGGTGAGGTTTTTTTGTTTGCTTGGGGTTTTTTTTTGATGTCTTTAGTACAAACACATTTATAGTCAGCTTTGGTTCCTCTCTATTTTTACCCACCATGATCAGCATCCGTGCAACTTTGATATACAGTCCATTTATAATTATGTCTTATTTTCAAAATAAGATGCATACAATTAATGGGCAAAAAGGTAGAATATACTCTAAAAGGTTTACCTTATTGGGCTGTTTCCATCAAAGGGCACAGTAATCACCTCAGCTCTGTACATGCTGCTCTGCCTGCAGGATGGTCTGCGTGCTTTTGGGGTGGAAGTCTCTAAGGGGCAGGTACTTAATTCACCTGCAGAACAGCCACTTCTAGCCCTGGGCTTTTTAGGTGTAACATTGGTTGATGTTTTGGTTTTCTGCTGCCTTAAACTCCTCCTTAACTCACTCACTTCTGGACTTGATGAAATTATTACATCTAAGGTGTTTTCCACAGTGAAAACACTAGCACCTGAATCCTCATCTCCAGTATTATTGCTGGTGTTTGAGACATCAGTTTTCTTAGTTTCTGAAGCCTTCTTTCTTCTGTTTCCTTTTTTCTGAACCTTCCTAGATCTTCTGGGTTTGGTTCTATTGCTTTTAGGTTTAGAATGTGTGTATTTGTCCACATAATCTTCTGACATCCCACTTTCTAATCCTTTATTTGAAGGAATGACATCTTCAGACCCTTCTTTTTCTTTTGAAGACCTTGCAGCAGCTTGCTTTTGCTTTCCAGGTGCCTTTTTAACTCCACTTTTTGTTACATCTGCTGTTGGTTGTCTAAAAGCTTTCATAAACTGATGTTTTTCTTCCAGAGTACATTTTGGCCTCAGAGAATCCGACCCTGGAGTGTCCAGTACAGCCAGCTCCAATTCTTCTTCCTCAATAACGACATTGGATTTTCTTTTCTGAGTCACCTGTTCTGTTTGCTCACTGTCCAAGAGGACTGGGCTGCTTTCTCTTTCCCCTGCACGTCCTTTCTGCTTCAAAAAAATGGAAGCTATTTTCCTAGAGCCTTTCTGCTCCTTATGTGAGGGAGGTAATTTGGGGGGAATGGAATGAACTTGTGCAAGGACAGTCACTGTTCTGAGTGGCAGCTGTTGGGATTCCTCACACTTTTCTGGGTCAGTAATACTATCACTTTTGTCCATTTCATTTACTGTACCAGAAGTGTCCATTGCTGGCTTTGTGTTTTCATCAACATTATTTTCTCCCTGACTTCTCAAGAAATCCTCAAATGACACTGTTATTATACAATTATTTACCTGGGATGTCCCATCAACCACATGAACCTCAAAACTGGAATCACCAATAGCAGCATCACACTCTGCTAGTGTATTTGTCTTCTCTTCATTTTCCTTTTTACACGTTTCATTCACATGGTTTTCCGATGAAGAGCTTTCAGACAAATCAATATTTACTTTGTGCTTCCTTTTCCTTGATTTTCTTATCCTATTTTTTGATCCATTTGTTTCACAATCGAAGTTTTTTGCTTTTTTTCTGGAGGGGACAACGTTTGGGAAGTTCTCTCTTTGATCATTATCTTCTGCTAATTCTCTTACACATTTTTTGTCCACTAGAGTACAAGAAGCAAGCATGTCATTGCTGTCTTGTTGCAGTCCTGTAGTTACTCTGCTGTCATCACTACTAATTTCTATTTCAATGTCATTCTCAGATTCTTTAATTTCTTTTGGCATATTATTTAAATTAGCTTTCTTCGCTTTTCTCTTCCGCTTTAAAGATGACTTACACTCTTTGTCATCAGCATCCAACAGTGTTTTATCTTCTCCAGCTCCTGCTGGGAACGCAGCATTCTCAGTTGCAGATGTCTTTTTAAAATAATCCAAGATATTGTTGGATTTTGGTGATGACAATGCTTTGTCCACTGGTTTTGCTAATGGTGAAAAATACCTTGTGATTGTTTTCACAGGAGCATCTTCCTCTCGCCGCTTCTTGCATGGCTGTAAAAGGGACAACGTGAATCTTAGTTTTAAAAACTTAAGGTGACTTATATAGAATTTTCAGAAGACAAAAATTCATGTTAATGTGCTCAGACTGGGCACATATCAACTATATCTCCGTGTTTTTAAGGGCCATCTAAGCTTGAAATAAAGACTCTGCTCAGATAAATAAAAATCCTGCTCTGAAACCTTGAGATAGTCAAAGGGACCACAAGGTCTTCAGAGCAGTTCTGCAGAGATTTCACAATACTGGAAGTCTGAAAGTCTAGGTCAATTCAGATGATCGACCTTGAGATGTTGCCCAGAGCATGCCTGGAGCGTTTAAGAGGGAATTCCAACATCACTTAAAAAGGCCTGATCCTACCGTAAACATCTGACATATCTTAGGAAGACAATATATCTTTAAGAGTACTTAAAGAAAATGAACACAAGAGAATTCTCATCTCGTACAATGATCCAAATCATAAAAGAGCATTTACTTCTACCACTCCAAGAAAGACATTGGCTCATAAAGACTTTTATAACTCCTGGTTTACCAGAAACTGAACTCCTCTGAAATCACACCCTCTGAAGCAGAAAACGTCTCTTCCCAAAGCCCCTCGAATGTGGTTAATGACAGCCCGGCCCACGGGGCTGCGCCGACCGTCAGCAGCGCCTGGGAGCACGGCCCGGGGGCGGGCGGCCCCTCAGACCCCGCCGCGTACACCGGACGGGCCGTGTC
>VXBB01018006.1:186431-223407 GCA_013399915.1 Illadopsis cleaveri | reverse complement strand
GGCGGGAGCTGCAGCAGCGGCTGCGGGGGCTGCACCAGGCGCGGGAGCAGGTGGGGAAGCGGGACGGGACGGGACGGGACCGGGCTTTCCGGAGCTGCTCCGGGAGGAGTGGCCTGAGCCCTGCCCGGGCTGTGCCTGCCCGGGGCCCGCAGGCGGGCCCGATGGGGGGGGCCGGCCCCNGGGGCGGCGGCGGGCCCTGGCCGCTCCTCTTCCGGGGCCCGGTGTTCGTCCGTGGGTCCTGTCCGCCGGGAGAGCCGGGTTGGGGCTCAGGTGCAGGGAGGATGGAGAGCCCCGGGACCGGCGTGTGGCCTCGCTGGGTGCCGGAGATGGAGGGCTGGGAACGGGCTGATGTGCGACGTGTCGGAGGAAAGGGATGCGAGCTGAAATCTGTTACTGGGCTGAGCCTCATTTTCTGGGGCCGTAGGGAGCTTTCCCAGGCAAGAATAAATATCTTCAGGAACTACCTTTTCCGAAGTAGCTGAGATGCTAATTCTGATTTAATAGGGAGTGTTATCCCCATCTTCACATCAGATGCCTGCCTGAGCAAGCTGCTGCCTGGTTTGGGTGCTGTGCTGTCCCCATGCACCGCAGTGCCTGGGTCACGTAGTCCGTGGGTCAGGCAGGAGGGCTGCCAGCATTCCAGGTTAGCTGGTTTGTCTGCAGCTCTGCGCTGGAGCCAGGGCAGAGTTTCCACTGGGACTGTGACCCACCCGCCGGGAGATGCGGGGGGAGATTGGCAGGTGTGGGCAGGGCTGGTTCCTCTGCTCCGGCAGCCTCTCAGAACACGGGGTTTTGCAGACTGGAGGTGGTGCCTTGCTGTCTTCGATTCAGCTCTGCAAGAGATAAGTAAAAACCCAAACAAAACCAAACTTAGAGAGTGTTTCTGTGGTGACGTGCTAGTTTTTCTGAAGCAGATCCTGTCGGTGCAGAAAGCTGCTGTAAATCTGCTGGGTGAGTGTCCTGCTCCCAGCGTGTGTGGCTCATCACTGGACATTTAATTAGTCAGCATCGAAACCACAGGCTGCTTAAGAAAATGAATTGTTCATGGCTGTCTTTCATCCAAACCTTGTCATCTCAATGTGTTGCTTGACAATTCCAAGTGCAGTGAGAGGCAGCCCATGTGCCTTTGTGCAGTGAGTATGTAGTTAGCTCACCTTTCCTTTTTCTCTTGGGGGCAATTTCTTTGCTGTGTGCATGTTTCTGTGTTCTCTCTTTCCATCTTCAGGACCACTTGCTGTTTTGTGCACATCCAAGAGTTCCCTGTGTTCCCAAAGTGCTGAGTGTGCTAGACTGGCCTTCATATAGTGGCAGCTTTATTATTTGAGGACTGATGGGCTGATGTGATAGGACTGGATCACTTACGTTGCATCCTTTTGCTTTGGACCAATGGGACATGATTTTCCACAAACTTAACACAGCTCTGTGGTCAGGGACTTGCATTTCCTCTTTTGCATGATGAGCAGTATCTAATTCTGGGGCTGAGCTGCTGAATTTTTATCTGCCAGTAATGGAGGTAGAGAGCTTGGAGAAGTGAGTGTTCTGCCTTCCTTTGTTCCACCCCTTCACAAAGCTAAATACTTCCTTTTTTTTTTCCTCAAGCATTGAAATTACAAGAAAAGGGAAACAGAGCTATGTGGCAGCTGCAGGGCTTCATGAATGTTTGTTGAAAAGGAAATTTATTTTACCTAACCAGAGAACTTCCTGTGTTGGTTGTCTGTACTTCTGAAGATCTAGAAATTACGTGTAAGGCCGTGAGCGTGTTGCAGCACTTCCTTGTATGCAGACTTGGAAAAGTTGTTCACAGGGAGATGTTTACTTCTGATTTTTGCATCTTTAGCTCAGGGATGTCCAAGTGTGTTTTCTTCCCTAAAAACCACATTCAGCAAGTTTGCAGACATTTTAATGAGCACTTGTAGAACCTTCTGTGGTCGGGTTCTTCCGGTGTCAAAACAGACTTGCTGTTCACCCTGTCCTGTCACCAAGGGTGCCTGTTTGAACAAAATTGAAAAGAAAGCAATTTTATGAGGATATAAGAAATCCAGTGAAGTGACACAGCTTGGAAAAGTGCTCCTAGATAGTCTTCTAAAAGTCTGATAGGTTTTTGTTTGCAGGGAGGATTACCTGTGTATGATGGCAGAGTGATTTTTGAGTAGGATTACAGCAGTGGGGGTTTTTTGAAGGGCAGCAGGGAGGAGATCTGCAGAGCATTTGGGTTTTTCTGATAAGAAAAGTTCCTTGGTTGAAGCACCCATAATCCAAGTTGTATTTTCCTTAGTTAATATGCTCATCCAGGCTGGTTTCTTTGCCTCCTTCCCTGCTGTATTAAAAATGACTTCACTGATTTGTTAACTGCCAATGGTCATTTTTTAAAGCACACTCCATCACAGCATTTCTCCAGGAAATGCAGATGAGATGCTTCAGAAAAATAAAAGACATGCACGGCCTTTGCCTTTATCCTGAATCCTTCTTTCCTGTTGCCTGAATTCAGATCAAAGACAGTGCAACATTGACCAGGGATGTGCTGGAGCAGCATTTTAGCGATTTGAAAGGGACCCTAAAGAAGCTGCTGGATGAGAGACTGATGTGCCTGCTGCAGGAGGTGGATGTCATAGAGCAAGAGAGCATCAAGCCCCTGGACGAGTGCCAGAAGCTGATCGAGCACGGGGTCAGCACGGCCGATGAGCTGCTCCGGGAAGGTGAGGCAGCACCTGGTGCTGAGCCTTAGCTCTGCCTTCCACTGTGGGGCTGTCAAAAGTCTGCAGTATTCCTGTTTTTGTCAGTGTGTTTGGCTCGTTTTGGACTTATCTCAAACTAAATGTTAAGACTTGGGGAGATGTAATGAAGAGCTGATCATTATTATCTCCTACAGATCTATATTTCAACATTTCACCCCAATCCTAGAGTGTACATATGTCAGTGTAGCCTCTCCTGAAGGGCAGGAATTACCTATTTGAGAATTATTTCACTGTAGAGACATTCTGTACCTCTCCAGGCTAGACAGCAAAGTATGTCAGGTTACTTTGAAATAAAATACATTGTGGGTATCACTATAGCAAAGTGTCTGTTTTGGTGAAGTAAATTATGTCTGTCTTGCTGAAATAGTAGCTGAAATAAACACACTGTCCTGCTGAGTGTGATTATGTTTGCTCTTGGTAGGGAACATGAGGAATAAAATGGCCACTGTATGGGGAAAATTTCTCTAAAAAGTCAGAAGATGAGGCAGACAAAAATGGACATGTGGAATATTATTGTAAGGGCCAGACTATACCCTGCTGATGCTAAATACCTCGGCAGAAAGGAATGTCACTCTTGCCTGTTTTCCCCAGGCTGGAGACCCTACTGGGAGCATGTCTGAGCCATGAGTGTGTTGGCAGTTTCCTTGCATTGTTCTCATGTCTCAACTTTAACTTTCTTTCAGCATGAGCTCAGTTCTGGGAGTTAAAGCACATTGAGCTGTGTCCCAGGGGTGGGAAAGCTCCCAATTCCTCCTCAGCCCTGAGCTTTGTGCTGGCCTGGGAGCTCAGTGCCTCCTGCTCACAGGAGTAGTGACAGTGTTTAAGGATTAATTTGCTGGGGTTTTTCCTACCACCACAACTCTGGGACAGCTGGTATTCACCTCATTTTTGTTTTAAGTCTCAGGTTACTGAATCAGGGTGGTCCAAAGGTTTTTTGTGTGAAATTCTGTGGGGTATCATGAGAAGCTGACTCTGCAGTTCCCTGGGTGCTCTGAGCAGGACGAGCACATGCTGCAGCTGAGTCAGAAAGGAGTTAAGGCTCCGTGGTTATTAAATCTCCTGCTGCCAATTATGACGTGTGCTTTCCTTCAGAGATTGGTAACGTGTGTAATCCTCCACTTGGAAAAGGACTGAGCTTGCTGAAGTTGTAAATTACCCTAAAGTCAGCAGACAGGACACTGGAGCATGTGTCTCTGTAAGATGAAATGTGGGATGCTACTTTTTAGGGAAAGCTTAGGAAAATATTTGTATTTATCCCCACACTTCAATGCATGGATTATTTCCTTCATTGTGACAATAGTACTATTTTGATTGTAGCAAACAAAACAATGACATTGTCTCTTGCTTTTAAGTGCCTGCTTTTTTATTTTCTGATCAGCGAAGGTGCTTTGCTTTTTTCTTCATTTAAAGCAGATGGAGAAAGGGATTAATAATCTTGATTTTTGGCATCTGACCCCAGTTCTGCTCCTGTCTGAGACCTGAGGCAAATTATTACATCTGTTACGGGTGTGTCTACAGGTTTGAGAGCTTCAGAAATTCCTAGATAGGCTTTATATTGTTACCTGTAATTGTATTTTCTAGCTAAGACTAGTAAAAGTGCTGAAATGCCTCCCATTTAATTGGTTGTTCGTGTCAGAACTGGTTATTCTTTGAAGCAAAGAATGCCTTCTGTGGACGTTGTCTCATTAGGAATATTTTTACTGTTTGGTTGCAGGAGAGAGTGCAGTCGATGGAGATGTGGGACAACAGAATGAGAAACTTTGCAACTTTACAAAAAAAGCTTTACATATTCAGCTAGATAGGTAAGACACCAACATTCTGAGGTGATCAGAGGCAGTGGCACATGTGGCCTCATTGTAGGGGATCTTCTCTCCTTTGAAACAAAAGCTTTGTGCTCTGTTGCCTCAAAAGATTAATTTGAGGAGCTGCTGTCCTGTTTGTTTCAGAGACTTTCATTGGGGCTGGCACTCACAGAATGGAGAGGGTTTTCACCCTCCATATGTTCTGTGGAAATATAGGCTCCTTATTTGTGAAGGATGAAGCCACTCCCTGTAGAACAGCCTGTGTTTCAGAGTATTTGCTGACAAACAGACAGTCTGGTTAGGGCTGAAACACAATGTTTTCTGAGTCTTTTAAGTTTGGAGTGCACATGCCAATTTCTGCAGCTGTTCTCTCTTTGCAAATCTGCACAGATTCAAGTGTGTGGATGAAATACGAATTTGTAGAAGCTGGCCCCTCTCATTAAAGCAAACTTTCCTTTCTCAGCTTACCAGAAGTGCCCTCCTTGGTTGACGTGCCTTGTTTATCTGCCCAGCTGGATGACTGCCTCCTTACTATACTGAAAAACCAAATATTCAGACATGGAACTGTGGCATCTCGCCCACCTGTACAGCTGGAGGAATTTGTGGAAAAGCCTGGAGGTATTTTAGTCCGGTGGTGTAAGGTAGGTAAATTACCCTGTGTGAAAATCCTTTGCACTTGAGTTTTTTCTAAAAGAACCCAAACAATCCACTTTCTTTCTGAACTCTCTACTGCCTTCCAAGGACTAGTCCACTCCAGTGTGGAGTTTAAAACTTGAGAAGAGGTTTTTATAGTAATGGTGTTATTTAAAGACAAGGTAGTCCAGTGATGGTGTGTGGTTGGTGCTGGACCTTGAGATAGCCTGCAGTGACGTTTGCTTTAGCAGACCCAGGATGAGGCTGGACCTGCTCTGTTATGCTTTTATTCCTAAACACGTTTGTGTTCCTAGGGAGATGCAGTGGGTAGAAAAAGCAAATATTATTATATTACCTAGTCCAGTAGCCTTTCTCTTCAACACAGAAAAACTTTTTGAGTAAACCACTGCTGGGGGCTGATGTGGTTTAGTTGTTATTGGACAGCTCTATGCTCCTTGGCAATATCAAACAAACCTTTGTTGTTCTAGCAACAGCCAGTCATTGTAAAGGATGTGTAAGGTTATTGAACCATAGGCACTGCTGTCAGGTGGGGTCTGATTTTCTGTGCTGTGCAGGAGTTCCCTGAATTTGATGGTGCTTGGGGGATAATGGAGGGGTTTTTTTGAGCGGGGGTGTGTGTAAATATCTTTTGACTCAGAGATGTCAAAGAACTGGAAATCATTCCCTGGAACAGGTTATGAAGGATAACACTAGTTTTCCCTTGCTGTTAAAAACTGGCACAAAATTTCTTCTGCAAAGTTGTTTTCAGCTTTTGGCTGGAGGATCTTTGTATATCTCTGCTAGAATGAACAGCCTTCTGTTAAATGTTTCTTCTTCTGTAGATATTTTCTAACTGTAATGAAATAATTCTGATACATCTTTTTGTTGGTTCAGACACTGATGTTACTTTCCACACGGCACATTCTCTGCTCTGAAATACCTTGTGAGTCTGACCACCTGCAGTGGTGTGCCCCTTCAGAGGGGAAGGCAGAACCAGAGGGGTCCTGTCTGAGCAGTGAATGTCTCTGCAGGTGGATGATGATTTTGTAGCCCAGGACTACCGGCTGCAGTACCGCAAGAGCACTGCCAGCCACTTTGAGGACGTGTACGTGGGCTCAGAGACGGAGTTCATCGTGCTGCACATCGACCCCAACGTGGATTACCAGTTCCGGGTGTGCGCCCGTGGGGACGGGCGGCAGGAGTGGAGCCCCTGGAGCGTCCCCCAGATCGGCCGCACCACGCTGGTGCCCCACGGTACTGCCCACCCTCACCCTCCCCCTGAGGGGCTGCAGCCTGTGAGGGGCTGGTTTTCCCACCTCCTGAGGGGCTGCTTATTCTCCCCTCCTGGGGGGCTGCAGCCTGTGTGATGGGGGTTTCCCTGGCTGTGGGGGGCTGTGTGACATGTGATGAGCTGTCCCTCCATCCTGCAATTCATTCTTGGCTTCCTTGGCTGAGGGACACTCAGTGAACCTTTCACACGTGGCTCGCTGTTTCCTTAGCCTTGGAAAGCACGTGAGCTAGAAGAAAAGCATTATTTTTTCTTCTCCCTCATCACAGCATAAGCATTTTTGATGACCTACAGCTCATAACAAGCTCTTATCTTGGAGAGAGGAAAACTTAAATTTTCTCTTTACTTACAAATTTCTAAGGGCAGTGGGTAATGAAGGCTTTCCTTTTCTTACAATAAGACTTGGCAGGGACTGCAGCCAAGAGTGAACTCCTGGTGAACTCTGAGCTGGAAAATACTTTTTGTAATTGCAGTTTATTTGAAAAACAAATCTCTCCATAAGAAAAAGGCAACAGCAGCCCCTGTTCTTAACATAGCTTAAGCTGCATGAGGTGGACTGAGTAGACATTGGCACTGGCTTGATTTTGCACGGACAGAACCAAGTCAAGGTTCACAATTTTCTTGCTTTTTTGTTTGTTTTCTTTGAAGAATGGACAGCTGGTCTGGAGGGTTACAGCTTGAGCAGCCGAAGAAACATAGCGCTTCGGAATGATTCCCAGTCCTGTGGTGTGCTCTACTCCAAAGCTCCTACTTATTTCTGTGGGCAAACATTAACGTTCAGGCAAGTCCTTTTTGGGTGGCTGGTGTCTGCTGCATCCCCTGTGAGCTGTCACATGTGAATTGTCTGTAAACCTGAGGCGTGTTTGAGTTTTAAATCAGCTCAGCTCCAGTCAAGGTAGTGTGACATCTGACCTTCCTTTAGTTCTGCTTCCTGGCTTTGTAGGAAAGCACCTGATGTTTTTGTAGGGCTTGCACTTATATAAAAAGAGAGATGAGTGAAATCCTGAGGGATGGTAAAATATAGCTCATGCTGAGCAGATCTGTGGAATGTTGAACTTCCTGATGTTTTGTAGCAGCTGTTGCTGGCTGAAGTCAGTGGAGCTTTTTGCCTCTAGTTCATTTTAACCTTGGGCCAGGGAGTGCTTTCCTTCCCAGACTATTCAGTGGCTCTGAAGACTTTGGACATGAAAACACTGGTGTGCTGTTGGGATGAGAGTCTGGCAGCGATGCCTTTAACATGTGAGATAATTAGTGCTGGTCAGACTACTGCTTGAAACTGGCATTAGAAGATCCAGAGTGGAGAAAGGATCTTGTGAATTTTTAGCTTTCCATTTGACACAGAACATGATTAAAAACCTTGGCAGCTTTGCTGCCTGTCATCCTATCCCTGAGATGATGCTGTTTAACGGGGTATGAGGGATGTCCTTATGGATATGTCAGTTGTGATTACAGACCTCAGAGACTCTGAAGCTTTGTTTCATCTTTTCCCTGGTTAAATAAAACTACTTGCTGTACAGCAGGCAGCCCCCAAAGTCAATTAAAAAGGGCTGTTCATGATACTTTCATGACTTACTCCATGGTGTTTCATTTATCCCTTCCTGATAATGGATCATGTTAACTTTAGATGGTTGTAGTGTGAGGATGTATTCAGTTGCCCTGTCTGAGAAGGATAAAAAGATCTAAAGCTTTCATTTGAAATCTATTACTAGATTTAACTTCTCTTGGCTCAGCAATGCCTGTGAAATTAAAGGCAGAACCTTGAGGTTTCCCTTGGTTCTCTCTCAGTCCAGTGCTTTTTATTGTTTTTTATTGGTAGCATATGAAAATGTTTTGCTTCACATTTTGGTTGTGGACTTCTCTCCAAGAGGAGATTGTTTCAGGATGGCAGAGCTCCAACAAGCACATGTCCCCAGGAACTATCGTGACACGAATCTTGAGATTGAGGACAACCTCAAGAATTGGTTTTGTTCCTCTTCCAAGGTCCAAGAGTAGCTTCTTGTTTAGTGTGAGAGATTTTCCTGAGCTGGGGGATGAAGTACTTGCTGCTTGACTTTCTCCAGCTGTTGGAACACAAGTTATTATTCACAAGCAGCTCTGTGTTCAGGACCCAGGCACAGCTTGTCAGCAAGCAGTGAAGCTGTGATAAACACAATGCTTTGTGTCTACATTTTAAAGATAAACTGTGGCAGTAGTCCTGAGGTGAAGCATTTGGCCAAGCTGTAGGAAAACATCACTGCTTTGGGTCAAGTCTCCTCCTGTTCCCTTGCAGCCTGCAGGAAGCTGCCCTTAGGGAAGGGAACATTTCTCCACAGTGACCTGCTCATCATCTCCCTAAAGCTTTGTTTGCTGTGGGGAGCCACAGTCCTTGTGGCCAGGCTGGTGATTTGGGCTCACCCAGCAGATGCCCTGTGGTGGTCACACTGACTTTGCAGGAACTCAGCACAACTCTGCTGATGCTGAGGCAGCGCCTGTGATGCCCCACGGATGGACCTGTGTGTGCTCTGAGGGGAATGGGAACTGGTGGTGGTTGGCCAGATTCAGTGTCTGGGCTGCAGAGGCAGACACAAGGTTTTGTTGTGCAGCATTTTTGTTGTGCACCAAAATGAATTTGAAATCTCCTTTAGAGTTTCTTTGGGTGGATCCCTTCCTAAGTAAAAGCTTCTTTGGAGATTCAAATAATCGTTTTCCCTTTGCTTTACAGTGCAAGGCTATTGCTCTCTTAGTGACATTCCCAGGGGACTGAAAAACCTAACCGAGTGCAAGAGTAAAACATGGTTCCAATTTATTTTCCTCTAAAGAGTTAACCCATTGTGTGCCAGTCCACTGTCCCCTTTAATTGCTGGTGCCTGAAAGTTTTGCTGAAGTTTTCCTTTGTTTGCCAACAACCATGGATCAGTCTGTTTTTTCTCTCAAGATGCACTGAAAATAACAACTGCTTTACTTTCTAGCAAAGACCATCTGAATTTCCTGAGTCACTCACGCTCTCTGTACAGTAGGATTTAGCACCTTTGAGAGGTGGCAGTACAAGAGAAAGGACTCAAGTCCAGAACAGCCCTTCAGTGTATGAACTGTACAGCCTCAATCCTCTGCTGGGGCCCAAAGGGAACTGAGTCCCTGGTCATTTGCACAGCTTGTTTGCATTTTCTTCAGAGACTGTTTCTCCAGACTAAAACTCGAAATACAGCTGAACAGAAGCCAGACATGCAAATGCTCTTCTAGGCATTGCTTGGTTTGCACCAAACTGATTTATTATGAAAGCCCAAACCAAACACACCCCCAAAGCAGCACTTCATCCTCATCCCATTACAGCAGAACATGCCAGGGTCCAAAAAACCTATTTTAGTCATGCTTATTAAATCCCTGCTGAAACTACAGCTGTCTTGCCATAATACAGGATGCTGTATGTATAGTAGTGTGGTATAGCTGATGGTCCAGCTGAGCATATTGTCTGCTTTGGACAACTGAAAATCACTTTGAAAGGTCATTTCTAAGCTGTGACAAGGAGAATTGTGTTAAATAACACTGGAGGTTTGCAGGAAGCAAAGGTTTGCTTCGTATTTTGTACAGGTTAATAGAGTATTGCTCAGTGGAGCACTTGGGAAAGCTGGTAGCAATTTTAGTCATTCAGCAGGGATCTCCCAAAAAGTTTGGATGAATTTGTTGAGAGCCCTGGAGCACATAGAGGAGCTGGAGTGACTGTCTGGATTTCATGGTATGTTTTGATTTAAAGCTTCAGGTTTTGCCTTAACTTTTTGCTTGTTAGAATCGAGACCGTGGGGCAGCCGGACCGGCGGGACAGCCTGGGAGTGTGTGTGGAGCAGCGGAACGGCGACGACTCCCTGCAGCGGGACAAGGCCGTGTGCATCAGCACCAATGGTGAGTCTGAGCCACACAGCTCCTTCCCAAAACCCACAGCCCCTGGCTCTTTACATCCCTGCCTTACATATGAGCAACTTTCACGTATGTGCTGCTCATGCAGTTAAAAATCTTTGGTGAGATCACAGATCTCCTCCTCCTGCTTGTAGTTATTGCAGCCTTTTCCATGTGACTAGAGAAATGCAGCAGGGTTACTTCCCTATTTGCAAAAAAAGAGAGAGATGTGGTCTTGCACATTAGTATGTACAGAAAATGAGAAATATTGTTAGATCTGCTGACTGTTTCAGGGGCAGTATTTGTAAATGGAAAAGAGATGACAAACCAGTTGCCTGCTGTTACTTCTGGTTCGACTGTGACATTTGACATGGAAGTTGTGCAGCTGGGACCTTGCAGCAACGAGGGAGGAAACTTCAAGCTTCGAGTAACCATCAGCTCTAACAACAGAGAAGTGGTCTTTGACTGGGTACTTGATCAATGCTGTGGCTCTTTGTATTTTGGATGTTCATTTTCATACCCAGGCTGGAAGGTTTTGGTCTTTTAGCAGTGAGTAAAGGGATTTTTTGTTCTTGCTGTAAAGTGTAATGTTAAAAGCTGGGTTTCCAGCTGTTTGACAACAATCTGGTAACAAACCCCTGTCTTTATAGTACTTGAACTCCATTATATTGTACTTCGTACTGGATTCATTTAAACAATAGTTGTGAAACATTGGATTTGTTACTCTGAAAAAAGCCAGAAACAAGCATTTGTGTAGGCAAATTAATTTAAGCAGTCCATCAGACCTTTCCCTTTTTTCCTCTAGACTTGATTTTTGTCAGTATTTCATTGTACTCGTCTCAGGGTACGCGCATTGTGTAGAATTAACTTTGCTTAAAGCTGCTGCTCTGTGAAATAAGCCTTTCAGGGGTGGTAATGGACCAAAGTTGTATTTATACCACTCAGAGCACAGTATTTAGAGCAGCAAGGTCCTGCTGTGCCTGCTTGTGCACGATGCTGCCTTAGGAGTCTGAGTGGGCAGCGGTGCCCGCCCGCACGGTACTGTTCATCCCTCTGCAGCAGGGATGTCTGAGCCAGCCTGGGCTCACAGGGAGCCAGCCTGTTACTGTCTCACTTAAGTGCCTTATTTCCATGCTTCCTGAACTGTTTTCTGTGTTGTCACTGGGAACATGTTTTCTAGAGTAGCTGCATGGTGATGCTTGCATTGACTATGCACAGCTGCCTCCAGCAGACCAACAGCCAGAGCAGGATGTTATCCTGAGCCTCTCTGAATGTCTTCCCTGGTTACAATTCACACCTAGAATGTGTCAGAGCAAGTCTCAGTGGTTTGGTACCTGAGCTCAACCTGTGGATTGGCAGCTGTGATTTCTCAGAGCCCTCCTAACACTCAGAGACAACCTTCTCCACAGGTCTGACAACACAAGTGCTGTTATGCTGTGCAGGATTCCTGGCAATCCCAAATTCTACCTGGGGACACTGGGCAGTCAGTGCAGGTGTTTGGCCCAAGCACTGCAGACAGACTGCAACTGCTGGAGTAAGGGAGATTGGGTTTTGGATGGGCTTCAGGCAGACCCTGCCTGCACAGATTTAACCTGGGGCAGTCAGAATTGAAAAGATGGTGGTAATTAAGCTGTCTCCTCCATAGAGTAGGATTGGATAAATAATAGTGTGAACTAAATGACTTGGAATTCAGAAGTTACATGAAGTTAGACATTTTTCCTCTAAGGAGCAACTAAGATGGATAAGCTCAGTCTCAAAGAGAGCCTATTCCTGGTCAAAAGATTGCAATGCTACTGGATTTAAAGAATATTTAAAAGTAACACTCACTGAGGGGCTTCTGACCTCAAGTTCAATTAAAATTAAATATATTTTATCATGTTAGAATAGCACTATTTTTATAAAGCCTAGACAATCATACTGCCTTTCCTTCAGTGGCAATGTGCTACATTAGCCCTCTATGCAACCATAATAAGCTTAAAGCATAAAAGCTTATTTTACAATTAATTAACATTGCTATTACTCACACTGTCAGTACAAAAAGATCAGCCATCCTGCCTGAATTTTTCCCCAAGCAGCTGTAGCAGGGCTGCAAAAACTTCAGACAAGGAGAATGGCTGTTGGTATTTATACCACTTACAAGAGCAAAAAAACGTGTGTGGATTTAGATGAGTGCAAAGAACCTGCACAAGGCAGAGTTAGGTTGGAATTGGCTGGAAGGCATGAAGTGAGGAAGACTGAACTCCTGCAGGTCAGATCATCCCCCCTTAGCAACAAAGGGCCTGCAGTGCTCTTAAGTTTTTCAAGCTTCACTAGTTCAGTGTTAGGCAAAGAGATTACTGGCTTATCCTGTGCTTTCAATGTTACTTCAGTTCTCCTGTGAAGAGTGTTTTCAGTACTTTTACAGAAAGGTTCAGTAGATGAAAGTGTCAGTCCTGCTCAGAGGATTGGGCTGGTATTCCAGAGAGCAGCTGACTTAAATCTTGCTCCATTGGAGTAGTGCTGGCAGTTCTACTTACACACTTCAGGTTATCAGGTACTGGTTGTAACTTAGAACTTTGACCATATGGAAACTAAAATTGTGAATATCCACACTTCTGAGGTACCAACAGGTCAGGTACCTTTTCATGTGCTTTTGGAAGGGCTGGTCAGACTGTAGATTCTGCAGGATATTTACTTACATATTAGAAAATAAAGCTTAAACCTTGAATTCAGGTACTTCCAGAGGTGGCAATGCCATGTCAGGTTGTTCAGAATATACATAAAAGCAGCTGAAGATGACTGTGAAGGGCCATGAGAGGCCCCTACTGCTGCCCTGGAGAGGTGGGGAGGGCAAGAGTTGTTTTTCTGCCTTCAGGCTTTCGATGTGTGTTGAACAAGGGCAATTTGCCAATGGTTCTTTTGTTGTTATTGTGGTGGTTTTGTTTTTTATTTGAACTTGGCACAAGCCTCGCTGTCCAAATTGCAAATGAGGTACTTTCAGCCACCTCTTGGAGCTGCACCTTGTGAACAGGGGAGGAGTGAAGAGTCTCAGGGCAAGACTAAAGGAAAAAAGGATGCAAAGAAGAGGAAGAGGCTTGAACTAAAAGGTGTAAATTCCGTTCTTCTGCAGCAGAGTTCAGCTGGATGGAAAACTTGACACTTCCTGTACAATTTGCACCTCTAGCTCTTGGAGCCCTGCAAGCAAGAGTGTTAATGGCTTATGAAACCCAATCCTGAAAGTTGTTTTCCTAAGCTAGTACATTCACTTACCTCAACTAAGACTTATGTGTCAAGAGAAATTTGAATTTTTTTAAATAAAAGTTTTATCCCTCAACTGTGTATGGTCTAGAAAATTATTTATTGGGGCATAAAGCTGAGCAGCACAGCATTCTAGCAATATAAGAAAACGTTTTCTAGAGCACTGCAGCCATCTTTAAGAGCTTCTCCCCATTTATTTTTTCCCCATTTATTTAATCTTGTCCCTCAGAAGTTCCAAACAATTTATTTCCAGGTTGCCCATCTGTGCACTTACCTTATTTCCAAATTTTAACTGACATCTCTTAGAAAAATATTTTTTCCCTTTTTTTAAATAAAATTTGTTACAGCATCTATGAACTACTTCCCTCAATATTCCATCACGGCTGATTTGTCTCATCTCCATTTTACTGTTCCCATCTCTTACTGGTGAATTCCGTGGTGCAACTCTTACACATCTGTAGTTTTTGGCCAGCAGCAGAGGTTTTTAATCACCTTCAAATAAAGTCCCTGTTGGACTAACACACAGCTTTACTTCATTCCCTTAGTTCTGCTTTACCTGGAGCCAGTTCTTTGGTCTCTTTTAAAGGAAAAACAGCTTGTGAAACCAGTTAGTGAAGTTGCTGACTTGGCAGCTTTCTCTCATAAATACTCCATTCACATGAGCTTTCTTCATGACAAGATGCCAAGTGTTTCTCTTCCAGAGCTGCAGCTTCACTCTCAAATTGAACAGCCTAAAAACTGCAGGTCAGAGTCAGGGAAGGACTTACCTACTCCAAAGCCTTTATTTTCTTGGATGTGAAACCACAGTCAGATTTGTAATGGAGAACACCTCCACTTGCTGAGGATGGCACCAGACTTCTGTGAATTAAGAAATATTTAACTTGGAACAACACTGTCAAAACTGCCCTCACAAAATGCCTCCTGTATTCCCAAAGGTAAAATCAAATTTCTGATTTGGGGGATTGTATGGTTTGGGAGTTTTGTTTAGATAAATAATCAGAACAGTTCAAATCATGGGCAACTGCTTCATTCCAGGCAGTGAATCTTTACCCCGCCCCTCAAAATTCAAGGGTTACATTTAAGACACACTCCAGACAATGTACACTGAAGGTTAACAATTCATCTACCCCTTTAGAATATAGTATTTAATGCACTGAATTAAACACTCGAATCACATTAGGTTCCAGGCTGGGGTTCACAACCCTGTTGCGATCACCAAGCACAAATCACTAAAACCTGCCATGAGCACACTGAAGACTAGATCAGGAGGACTGGACAATGTCAGAGACAGGAACACAGTGCCCAACAGCAGCCTGAGGTCCAGTTTGCAGAGCCCAGCTGGCACAACCTGCATTTCTAGATCTGAATCTTAACATGCAAAAAGGTTTCCAGTGTCTGCCATTCCACCGTCACTACTTGGCCAAGCAATGCAATTCCTGACTTGTCCCACAGTACTTGGAGCATCCATCCTCTGCAGTCCCAGGGAAATGGGATTTAAACTGAACCTATTTAAACTTTTCTCCATATAAGCCAAATACTTTGTAAAATGTCTGAAAAATTAACATCTTGCACACAAAAACGACACAAATCTTAGTTCTGTAACTGACAACACAAGTGATGTTTCATTTGCACTTTATAAATTACAGTTCTGCAAAGTGAAGCACAACTTATATCCATCTCAGGTGTTCAAGTTTTACCCCACAAAAGAAGAAAGGAAGTTGTTATAATCTGGCTAAACCCCTGGAAATTCATGGGGATACCTTAAATAGAGCTGTAACAGTCTGGCAAAGGAGAACACGTATCCAAATTTTAAGTCAGGCAGAAGAGAGTTTACAGATGCTACTTGAGGTCTCTGCACATGGAATGACTGGACACCCATCATGGCAGATTTTGTATTACTGAACTTCATGTACAAAAGCTGATTTCAAATAAAACATTTAATGAAAAACAATGGTTCATTTAAACAGCTGAACTTGTTTTAGGGGTTTTTTTGGGGGGGGGAAGGTTTTCCTTTGTTTTTACATCTACTGTACCATTCAAATTCTTTTTAACCAGCCTACATGGCATCTTCGAAGGTACAAATAGAAAAGGCATCTTTATAAATAGAAAACAAGGGGATTTTTTCAGCTTTTATTATAAATTGACATGACATACAAAGTTTACTGAACAGAAGTAATTTCATTACTATTTTTGGGGGGATCACCAACTTTTTGTGCAAACAATGCTAGCCTTCTTTTAAGCATTAAGAGCATAACTGCTTAAGAAATGACATAAGCAATAATTCTAGAACTACATCTCCCCTAAAATAATCTATTTTTTTACATATGTGCACAGCTTTAGCAAATTAAAGCCAGAGAGAAATGCATGATGTACTATTCAGAGGCATAATTAGAGTCTGCTAAAACTCAAGAGAGCTGGCAATTCAAGGAGTTTGTAATGAAAAGCTGCAGTTTCCCTCTTTCCTATTTTGTACACAAAATCAGTGACTAAGAACTTAATACTGGATGACGAATCACATCCACACCATTAGTTAAATAGTCTCACAGTTAAACACATCTTAAGGACCATCAAAATCAGTATTTACATTTTATAAATTTCTGAAGACACCATTAGAAAGCTTATATACCCCTTCAACAAATAGGGAACTGCATCTCATGGTGATGGAATGAAATAAAAAACAAAAAATACCTGTATTTACAGCAGCATTGTTCCTTTATAAATAAAGAATATGAAAAATGAAATATTTTAAGGATAATAAAAAATTGAGGTGATGTCACTCAACCACAGTGCTTGCTGGAATAAAACCCTTCGGTGCTGATACTGTACCAGTAGTGAAACCACTTTCCATTGGAAAAAATCTGTAAACGTATGCATAAAATGTGTTAACAGCAGTGCAAAACTGCTCAAATATAGTTTAGTCAGCATCTTAGTATCTGTATTGAATACAATACATCACAGAATACTTACATAAGAAGTGCAACACATTTTCTGGTCCAATTTTACAGTGCATTTTTCCCTCAAGAGTGGCATCTCGAAAGCCAAAGCTAACCCCACGGCCGGGCCCTGCGGTCTGTGCTGAGGCGAGGGCTGTGCGGGAGGCGGCGGCGCAGCGCCCGCAGACGGACACGAGGCTCCGGCCTCAGCGTGGCACCCCGGGATGGGCGGCCCCAGGCACAAGGGGCTGCACCCAAATCCTCTCTGTAGCTGTGTAAATGTGTAATAAAAATATAAAGGAGCTAAATGTTCAAGTTTAAAATGGTACACACTGGGCGATCGATACATCAGAATTATCCACAAAACCCAAACTGCTGGTTAAACCTCAAAAAGTCAAAGGTGGTACTTCACTGTGTCTGGAATGTGAAAAGCCAGGATCTTTCCAAACAGGCACGAGACAAAGGAAGTGCTAAGTTCGCCAACTTTGATAATTTTTAGTGTAGAAAAAATTGATTTATAACTTATGATCAATTGATAAATGATTTCAAATACAAGGATCAAGGTTAAACTGTAAATACTCAGACGTTATTTTCACAAAAAGCTAACTGGAGAATTTCTAAATAAGAAAAGCAGAAACTGTATCCCAATTCCCTTTCCCTAATGTTTCACAACTTCATGGTAGGAAAAACAGCCAGATACAGATGCAAAAATCTTAATATAAAAACGGTTTTACATATACTTAAGTTATGTAAATTCCATAAAGTTCTTAAGACACTAATTACTAAAATTACAAAAAGGTTTTTATATTGCTCTTCATGCTCAAACTCTTAGAATATTGTCATTACATCACCAAAACCAATATACATGTAGTACTTGCATAAGTAACTGAATAAAAACCCTGTTTAAACAATATCCTTGTTGAAATCATTTATTTCCATCCAGCAGTGCCTGTTTGGAATCTCTGTATCTCTGTGTGTAATTCTTTATAGAGCTCATGCACCCTAGAATGTCACTTCAATGCTTGTCCGTTGAATGACAATTGACTTTTGACTTCAGAGCTTCTGCTTCTTGCTCTGTTTCGTGACACCTGAGATGCTTTCCACTTCTGAAATCCTCTCTCTCATGGTATTTTCACTGTATCCATTTGCTGTCCCACTTTGTTCCTCAGAAGATTCCTCGTCTGTTGGGGAGGCTGATTCTCCTTTCTCCAGCTTCTGCTGCATTTCTCGGAGCCTGGCCACAGCTTTGTCTATGGACATGATGCTGATGAGGTTAAAGTCATGCATGCTGACCAGGTGGAGCATAAAGTTTCGACACAAGTTCTTCTTAATGATTTTTTGTCCATAATTTTCAACAAACAGCATACAGGCATGATTCATTTGATTGTCAGCAATAAACCTGTCAAATAAGAAAGCCATCATTACACAAGCAGAACATTTTCAAAACCAAAAAGACTCTAAAACATGATTTATCAATGTAACTGCAGAGAGCAGCTATTACACAGTCCAATATTTTTTCTTTTCAAAGCCCAAACACTCCTAAGCACAAGAACTTCTTTAAAAGCTTTAACTTTCAAAAGATTATTACAAATTATGCTTTAACGACCTTTTCCTAAACAACTGAGCCAACTGAATTTTAAGTATCTGGTGAATTGCAATGCAAAATGATCAAATCTATACTATAATTTATATATATAAAAACTAAGCACAGTAACATACCCGTGCTTCATAACATGAAGATTCCATAATTTCATCACTTCTTTCTCTCCTTCGTTAACATCAGAAAATTCTTCAATTTGCTGGAGATTGGGAGGAAGTATAGGAAAAGAAACAAACACACCCATCAGAACTGCATATCTGCTGCCAAGTAGTGAGAACATACCCAAAATTCAACTTACACACAAAAATATATATAGAAAATTCAGGCTCTGCAGTCAGAAGTTAGAAATATGTCATTTGATGTGGACACTTTTGATGATAAATTATGTCCTTATTATATATAGCCCAAACTGTGTGCTCCTGATTCCAGTATCTCCTCTTTGAAGGAGAAGAGCAACCACAGATAATGAAAACTTGTTCAAACACAAGGGTACTGAACTAAAGGCATACTTGAAAAAACAAATTTTGATTCCATGAATTTCCATCAACAGTAGTTCAGCAAAATTTTCTGCTCCTAAAATGCAGAATTTTCGCAACGTATTCACGATTTTTCCCCAAAACAACCGCAGATAATCTTTCAAAAACCACAATCCACTTAAAATAGCTTAATAATTACAGTGATGGTTTTCTCCCGAAGCCACTCGGGGTCCTTCTCATCCTCACTGTCCACCTCCATCTCCTGAGGGCGGAGGGGCAGGCAGGTGTCGCTGTGGAAGTAGAGCCGGTTGTGGCCGCTGCTGTACGTCCGCTGCTGCTCCACCTCCCCGTCCTCTGACTCCAGGAACTCGGACATGCTCGCTTTCGTGCGCTTCGGCCTGCCAAAGGACAACTCACTGCTGTCACCAGCACATCAGAGATGCAAATACTGACACCTGTCACTGATTAACAGAAATTATTTTAAACTCTAGCTTGCAAAAATGTTGGGAGAGGGGAAATCCCTAGAAATGAAGTAATCCCCATTAAAAGTCCAACAGCTCCTGACCCTCCAACTTCACCTTTTGGGGAAGCAAAGTCTTAGGGTAAGGCAGTTAAAGAAAGCTACATTGTTATGAAGAAGTATCTCAATGGGAAAGATGTAGAAAAATCATGGGTGATGTTATCCTCCTTCAATTACATTCTATTTAGTCATAACAGTGAAATTTAGTGCTGTGTATATGCACCTACAGATTCACAAATCCCCACATTTCACAGATCTGGTTTATAGGTGAAAAAATTCTTCACAGAAAGAGTGGTTGGGCATTGGAATGGGCTGCCCAGGGAAGTGGTGGAATCACCGTCCCTGGAGGTGTTTAAAAAGACTGGATGCGGCACTCAGTGTCATGGACTAGTTGACAAGGTGGTGTTAGGTCAGAGGTTGGACTTGATGATCTCCAAGGTCTTTTCCGGCTTAGCTGATTCTGTGGCCCACACACAGAGCTTGTTTGCCAGTCCCTACCTGCAGACCAGGATGTGTGTGATTGGAGTTCTTTTGACGGGCCCGTTGCGGCTGAAGGCGAAGCCGGGCTGGCGATGGATGTCCTGGGGGTTCCCTGCGTAGGAGCCGTCGTAGCACTCGTTGATGGACACGTCTATCCGAGCACCTTTTGGATGATACTGGAGCACAGTTGCAAATACTCAGCCAACAGTAATGACAATGCATCAAGAGGTTTAAACAAGTAACCTTTAAATTCTGAATACCTTAAATATCACCTGTCAATAACCTGATATAGCTCTAGGTTTTCTTTCATAACACCCAAATAATTTTTAACCTCTAGATGCAAATTACACTTAAGCTTCCTTGCTCTGTACTATTTTAATGTTTTATATAAAACCACTCAGCACTAATTAAAAAATTAAGGAAAATATCAGCAAAAGATCGCTAGCAAGAACATTTCCGTATTTCCTAGAGCTTCAAGAGACTTCCAACCTAATATAATTTTCATTGCTTTTTACATCAAAGAATACATTGATGCAAAAGCAGCAGCTACACTTAGAATTCAGGCTCCAGTGGTCAGCATTATTTAATATATATATTTTTTAAAAAAAGAAAATTAAACCCACAATATTTCTGCTCCACATAACACACAACCACTTACAGAAAGCAGCTTCTAACCTGTAGATACAGTCCTACAACTTAAGCTGGAAACAGAATCCCTGCATTTGTAGTATCTGTGACAGACTGTACAGAGCTTCATAGTGCTGAACTACAAAATGATCACTTACAACATAATTAAAGATGAATCTGCTGTGGCAGAGTTTCAGATGTTTGAGTAAACTATAGAGTTTCCGACAGTTCAGTGTGCACCAGGGGCAGTGCAAGTCGTCACGGGCCTCGGTCTGCTGCCTCGTGTTATTGTTGTAAAGGAACTGATGCAAACAAAGGAATAGGCAGAGCAGAATTAGCACCAAATGAGTTTCATTCATTAACTTCCACCCCCAAAATCAAGTTGGACGTCGTTACAGGAGACCTCACAGCAATAGTTAGATCTTGGGAACACTGTATCAGCTCAGTGTATGGAAACTGGTATTTCAAGATTTTTTTTTCGCATTGGAGACTCCACCTGTCCTCCTCCAGAAGTCTAACAAGGAATGTCCTTTGTCTTTCAGAACATCAGATGTGCCCCCAGGAAGATTAGTTTTCTAGAATACTTCCAAAAAGAGGAGTCTGTGGAATGGCTTTCAGTCTGTGAATGTGAGACTCTTTAAGGCATTCACTAAAATGGCAAATGGAAATTTCCACCCATCTCCCAAGAAACATTTTAATTCCACACAATATTTAGATTCTAGTTTTCCCCTCTAATGAATATTTTCAATACCTGGTAAAATATTCGCAACTTCTGTCGAGGTTCATTTAACACATCTCTCTCTTTTCTTGTTTGAAGGTCTGTAGGCAAAGATTCTTTCACAGCTGAAAAAAACCACAAGTAGACACACATTTCTTTGGTGCAGAGGACAAACACTATTTCTTACCCAAGTATGGAAGTTCTGAGAAGGACACTGCTGCTGAAGGAAACAGGTTACTTGAATGTCCTTTGACATAAGTACCTTCTACCAGCAACAAGCAAGTCTGGATGCTCAGCTTCCTTCACAGACCTACAGGCAAACCCACTTCTAACACAAAATTGTCTCCACTGTTGGAGAATCATTCAGAGAACTGAAAAACGATCAGGTAAAAAGCAGTATTTTTCTTACTCCATTTAAGCAGAGAATTATGTATAGCTATAAGGTGGGAAATAAAAACCATCCCTGCTTCCAGATTGCTGCATTCAAACACAGCACTTAAACTTGATTTCAGAAGTTCCACAAGTCCCTTAACTTGAGCTTTACCTGCCAACACAAGGTTCTAATCCAAAGTCACCAACAACTGGGAGTGAGACAAAATAAAGATGGCATCTAGGCCAATCTTCCTTCTAGTTTCTATACTGAGCATGAAGCCATACTGGAATATGGAATATCCCTCTGGCCAGGCTGGGTCAGCTGTCCCAGCTGTGTCTCCTCCCAGCTCCTTATGTTCTCTGGCCTCTTTAATGGTGGGGTGGTGTGAGAAGCTGCAAAGTCCTTGCCTTAGTCTAAACATTGCTTAGCAACAACTAAAACATCAGTGTTTTCAACATTATTCTCCTCCTAAATCAAAAACACAGCACTAAAGCAGCCACTGAGAAGAAAATTAATTCTATTCCACCTGAAAATAGGACACCTATAAATGCAGAAACTTACAGAACACTAATTGGAGTGAGTAGGACAAACCAGACAATCCCAGAAATCCTAGTGATGGATTTTCCCCAATGTATTTCACAGCAGGATTTACAAGCATTGTATATAATCATTTCAGTATTGTCCTGATGCTTAGCTTTTAACCTTAAAAATGTACAAAATATGGGATACAACATAGCCCATTCAGTTTTGCTTTTTGCTGTTAAGAATCACCTGAAGCAGCTGCACCAGTGAGCCATAAGCACACAAGGGTTAAGGAGATGATCATTCAGCAGCAAAACCAAAGTTTGCTTACCTATAGTCTGAGTAGGTTTAACAGAATTGGGCTTGTTTTCTTGAGGGAGGCTTTCAGAATTTCGTGTTGCAAGAGGCTTAGCTATAGGAGCTGTAGACTTATCATTTGTGTCTCCTGTCCAACGAAGAGTAAACTGAAGTGTAGGTCCCTGAGAAAATGTTTCAAATGGAGGCAACCTCTGAAGAGTGGGGGGAAAAAAAAAAAACACCCAGCAAAATAAGTGTCTTCACAAAAACAATCATGAGAAAATATTCACAGAAGGTAGACTGATGTAATTTATTTTAATGCATGTAAAGGCTGATCAGGATAGTTGAGCTTATAACTGTACTTTTACTATATAATTTGGATCATCTCAGCTTTTTTCATAATTATATGATCATGTTCAGACAAAAATACTTTGCTACCATCTGGAATCTGCATGTTCTTCTCTTCACTCACTTACAACTCATACTCTCCCAGGACATGTGAGCATGACTATGTAAGTACTATGTAAGTCACTGCATCACTGAGTGTTGATTCACCTGAGTCAACAACTTCTCTCTTCTCAACCCTTCCTCCTACACTCATACATCATCTTCTTTGCATCCCTACATTTTACCAGCATTCTCTTAAGGTATGTACATAAGATCACACCTGTCTGGGTTCCTCTTTCTTCCCCTTAAATATTCTGCATTTTGCTCCTTTTTGGTATGTCCAACTTGTTAGAATAGTATTTAAACTGCCCGATTTTCTGGTCTGGAATTCAGAAGTCACTGAAAAGAGACACCTGCTATACCTACAGTAGTTGACATCTGCTTGTATTAATGATCCAGTGTAGCCAAAGCTTTCTAAACTGAGAGCTAAATTAAAATGTATGTCCATACATTCCCAAAGAGAACTATTTCTCAGGAAGACAGGTCTCTTGGCCACTGAAACAATCCATACCTTCCCATCCAGAATCGTTTCCCATGTTGCTCTTTTCTTGCTAATGGGACACTCTTCCATTTCCTGCATGGCCACTTCATATTCCCCATCCAGAAGTTGCAAGCGTCTGTCAAGACAAAATATGTATTATGTGTAAAAAAGCTCTTTTATTGTTTATCTATTAAAATGCACTATATCACAGTAATCAAATTTCCAAGAACCTAAAGGCATATCTTCAGGCAAATTTATTTGACTACATCTAAATCTTATACAAACATCATCCATAACAAAGAAAAATGTTAAAGACTAAACCAAAAATACATACATTTTTATGCATGATTTGGTTCTGCTGCAAATCAGTCTCATTTATACAACAGCATGCCTGACAATGTCCATGCTTATCATCACTACAAAACAGATATATCTAATGGTTCATATCCTGTTTAGCATATTGAAGTTCTCCAGTGGATTTAAGAACAGAAAAGAACAAAATACTGTCAAGACTTCTCAGAAGATAGATTAGAAAAGGACATTTCTTCTAAAACTAAGCTCTTCTCAAAGTATATTTCTAAAACCCTATCTGGATAAACAACCATTTTGTCAGAATTAGCTGGAGCGCGTTTAGGCAGCTTTTTCTTCAAGCTCTGTTTTTATTGATAAAGAAATCATCTAAATACCTACCTCTACCTGGAACGTGCATTTGCCATGGAAAGAACTCTTATTTTCATGTCCTGTATTTTGGCTGTTGGCACTATGATCCTTTGCAGCACAAACAACCAAAATGTTCACCCATGAAATTTTAAAAAAACATAACAAGCCTAAGTTCATATTGCAAATAATAAATAAAACGCAGACAAAGACAACCTACACTGTAACAAAGAACATATTAAGTTTATTATCAAATTTCTAATGATTAATAGAAGCTATATTTGTTCTTACAATATTACCTGTTTTTATCAAATACAGTCATTTGTGCTACAAATGTCTTTTCCCCATCTTCACGATTTGAAGAGTTTCTTTTTCTTCTAGCTGGAACCTCCTCATTGACATCTGCACATAATAAATATGACATTCAATCATTATAGAAGCAGAGATTCAAAAGATCCAACAGTCTCTATGCGCTCAAAAATATAACTGGCTATTGACTGTGTCAGATGTGCATACAACAGAGAAGGACAATGCAATAAAAGAGTACTTAGCTTAACAGTAATCATATTTTAGGTATGTTCTCATGTATTTATAATTTCATTGTATTATTCTGTCAGCATAAAGAATTTGGGATTTGGTCTTCCTCCTCTTGTGGCTATAAAATAGTGAGAAATAAAGTTTTTCATTCTACATGTACTCTCCAAGGCTGTAATGTTTGTGTTGTAACACATCTCAACAGGATTAAGAAAATATCTTTTAAAAATTTGTTACTGAGGTATTTTTGTAATAGCTTGTCATTTAGTTTTGCTGATAAACACTGACAGCATCCACAGTGAGTCAGTAATGACCAGTGTTGGTGGAGGAATAATGACACACTCAGTGATCACAGGGCTCTCTTGAACTGTCCACCCTCTAACAGCATTGCCTCACACCTTCAGCATCACATTAGTAACAAGTGGCATTAAATTTACACAAAACCAGAAGCACAATTTCTAGCTCCCCCCTGAATTTCAGCCCCATATCAAAAGAGACTGCAAACAAATAAAAGCTGAATCACTCAATTATTGCTAGCCCTTGTCACAGTGTGACCCACACTGCTTATCAAGACAACTCCAAACGTGCCCACAAGATAAACCTTGCAAAACCAGATTTAAAGGTTGAAGTTACCAATGTTTTCATTAGTTTCACCATTGATCAGTCCATTAAATTCTCTCCTTCCTGGGCGAGTGACTCTGAATAACAATGAGTAGGACTTCACCATATGGCTGTTGCTTGGTTCAAACTCATTGCTGGAAACTGCAAGTGATGGGAAGTTGCCTGGTTTTATTTGGCTGAGGTCTGGGTTTAAAGGCACCTGCTTTTTACCTGTAGGAACCTGTCTTATCGGACAACTGACATCCTGCAGCAAAACAAGAAACATAAGGTTCAGGTTTTTAGACTTCAAAGTAAAGACACTGAGTATTTAAACTGATGTCGTTTCTGAACCAAATTTGTTCTGCCAACTTTTGAAAATAAGCCTTATAATAAGCCTTGTAGCAGATATAAATAAAAAATCTGGAAAAATCCCAGATTTTAAATGCAAACCCAGATATTTGTAAGTGTACATAAAATTGGCATTCTATAACCCCTTCTGGCAGCAGCCATCTTTCTCTATATGATTAAAATAACACTAACATGAGGCACTTAGAAAGATTGTAGGACAGTCATTAATACTAATTTAATTCTGTTTACCTAAAGAAATTAAATATTTTGGTTATATGTATTTTTTCTTCATGGGCTTTCTATTTTCTCCTTGCAATATTCAAAGTGCACTTTGTACTATCTGTGAGATAAAGAACCACTTACCTAGGATTTGTTATATTCAGCTATCTCTCAAAGAGATCATTGAACAATGTGTAGAATTGGGAAAACAAGACAAGATGGCCTAAATATGGAACTTGCAGCAAAACATTTGGAATAACCATTAGCACCTCCTGATTTCCCTACATTTATCCATACTGTAACAATTAATAAAACTGGCTAGAAACAGTACTAATTCTTAAAAACCTGTCAAATAGGCCTAGCATTAGGGAAGAACACACAGCTCTGACTGCAAATCTTTCCCCTTCTGGTTGAAACTTAAAAGGATTACTGACCCTCCCATACTGTCATAATTGGGAAGGTAATTTGCCAATTGATGTGAAATAAGCACAGCTAAAACTGCAAGCAAATTCAAAGATGCTTTAAAAATAAATATAAAATTGCTTATGATTCACGGTAGCTAAAATCTGCAATAATTGAAATCATCAAAGTAAAAAACAGAAAAAAAGCAAGGAAAAAGACAAGAGTTGGCAGATGACTGAGGAACTTAAAACAATTACAATTTGTTCCTTTTTACTCCTGAACTCTGAAAAGCATAGGCTACTTTATGATTTTGGATTGCCTGGTTTCCTTAAGCCTCTGGACATCACAACAGAATGAATACTTCAATGATGTGACACACAAAAACTGAGGTAAAACCAGAAGTGGCTGAAATTCAAAATGAGTGGATGTGATTTACAAGCTGAATTCAATCAACGAAGTTGAATATTTTTTAAAACTAATTTCCCATAAAGCAGTGCAAAATCCAACAGAAAACAACTTGAATACATTAGTTCTTAAATTTAAAGGCTAATTTCAGCAGAAGCATCACTATATGGCAGTGTTACTTAGGCATTCCAGAAGCAGGTAAACATTTTGCTTTAATGTACATTAATAATTTCTCAGATCATTTTTACCTTTCGTTTCTTGTGGCAAACTTTCACCAGCAGTACTTCCAGAGTTACAGAATTTTGTTCATTCTCTGAGTTTTGTGATGGCTTATCTAAACAGAAAAGTATTTTAAGTCTGAAAAAGTAAAGATCTATTCAATGATATAAATCCATCCATATTACTTTTTAACCACAGGCACCTCCCAGGTACAAACACCTCTAACCACATTCTTAGTTTCAACCCTCCTCAAACTGACTACAAATTTCCACTTGAGAATATAACCTAATTATTCTCATATAAGCTGATTCGAAGGCACAGCTGATCTTCAAAGTTTAAAAAAGCAAGGTTGTTACCTTTTTATAACAGAGAAAAATGTTATGGGTAGATTTAAGGACCGTTAGAATACACTAATTACAGATGAGTCAAATTATTTTTCTCAATTTTTTTTTCTTTACAGCTTGCAAACCTGAAATTTGGGGTTAAGATCCAGATGCTATCAGAGAGGAAAACAAAACAAAATTACACTACCCCCCCTTAAATATTATGCAAGGCTAAATAAATGCACAATAGCTGTTAAAGGACTCTTAGAAGAACTTGGAAAAAAGTCTTAAAAAATAAGACTTTGTTTCAGAGACTGCACAATAAACTTCCTCGAGCCTGGAACCTTCAAGGCAGCTGCTGCCAGCAGTGTGATCAGCAATGGCAAACAAAAAATTAGAAATATTGTTTTTAATGGACTAACAGCTTTTGCTCTCAGAGCAACAGAACTCTTCATTCTGGTCGAGGAAGTCCAATATGCTGATACTGAGAGGCAAATCCTTATGTGCTTGAAAGACACCATGGAATGACTTCAAGTCACTAAAATATGATTTCCATGGCTTTTATAATTGTTAACATGGACTTTCCTTCATTTCTAGACTCAGCTTGACAAAATTTTTCTTACATTTCTATTTTAAGGTAGAAACCACTGAATCTTCCACCTATTTGAAGGCTGTGGGGTTTTCTAAAGCTACTTCAAACACCAAAGACACACTCCCAGAAAATCACATTCTTCAGCAAATAATCACTTTCCTCAAGGTCTCTTTCAGTTTGAATGGATGATGGCTTGAAATATTTCTCAAAATTGCTGTTTGACTAAAACCCTGAAGGCTTATCTTCTTAACATCACAATTACACTACAACATTTCTAAAGCACTACTGAATTATAAGTAATGAGACAGACTGAACAAGTAAATTAAAACCTGCATCCAAACAGCGGAGAGTAAAAACATTCAAATATTCCCCTCACAGATCTCTACTAATTTCAAAGGTGTTGTACAAATAACAGTGGAATGAATTAATTGGAAACATACCATTCTTATGGAAAAATCCAGTAAATGTAAGTTGCAAATGAGCAGACAAGCTAAACAGAAGGAAAAAAAAAAAAGGAAATGTTAGAACAAATTAGTGTTTTCTTCTCAGAGCAACCACTTCACTGATGCTCAGTACAGAACTAACAATTCAGTCCATCCTTTTAACTCAGAAACTGCTGGGATATAGCAGTTGCAGTTGATGCAGAATTGAACACCAGTTTTCTCTTTACAGACTCATTCTCTCTGTGTACTCTATCACTTGATACAATAAAAAAAAATTTGAACACTGCAGTAGAGGAACACTGCCTGAAGACAGGAGATCTTGCTTTCACAGGAAGGCAAACACATTTGTTGGACAATCATCAGCAACAGAGTTCAGTTTTGGTGGAAATTTTCTAGAATTTCACCCTGGTGAAGACTGGTGTAGATTAAAAGAAAACCAAACCAACAAGTATTTTAAGCTCAATAGTGAGAATCTTTACAAGGGGGAACCTACACCTTTAGAAATAAGGACTATCAGTTACATCAAGTCCATACCATTCATAACATTTGCCATCAAAATAGCAATTGCATCTGTTTTGTTTCACAGACTAGACTATTCTGCTGACTGTAGACCCATCTTATTTCAAACTGTAAAATTCAGGGCATATTCCCATTTTAAAACAAGTATTCATAAATCTAGATTAAAATGGGTCTCAAAACCACATAGTATTTCCAAAGTATACATTGAACAAAATACAATCTGTCCCACTACACCACCAGACACAACTTTGTGCACCTTCACTTCTCAGGCAGAGACAACCTGACACTCCACACTTACTTTTAAACACAAACATTCCCAAGAGCCCTGAAACGATCAATGGAAGTGCCCAACAGCTCAAGCATTCAAAGGACTCTATCTACACCAGCTTGCATCATTCATCCATGTTACTTTTCCACACTAAAGCACATTTTTGATAGTTTTGAAAGCACAAAAAACAACACACACAAATCAATATTCTGTTGTTTCAACCAAGCAACTGTCCACAATATATGGAGCAAAATATAATTAAGAAAAATAATATACAGTAAATCCATAAAACCTCTTAGAACACAAAATTTTTAAAGTTTGTTTCAGATTACACTGTATCTAGTACAGCTGCCTCTGAAGTAGTCTAATGATTTGCAAACACTGTGGGAAAAGGACAGGTTAAAAATAGCAAGTATACAACAACATAAACGCCAAGTAATAAAACTTCATGATGTTTTCCCAAATCTACTTCATTTTTTTATTTTTAATATGAAAACACACAGAGATTACTTACTGACACAACTGACACTCTTACAAACAAAGTGAAGGCAAATACCTCTTTGAGGTTTCTATACAAGTTTTAAGACATGCCACAACAAATACTGAAAGTTTATCCCAATACTGCTTTGCTCCAAGTTAAGGGACCAGCATACACACATACATTTTAAGATTCTGGAAGTAAAATTTCAAACAGCAACTGCCTTGCTTCAAGTAATGACTCTTTATCACTTGCACTTCATCAGTCAAAAGGACTTTTGATTCAGCCCATGCATGTACTCATTTGTACCCACACACATAAATAATGATACAGCAGGACAGTACCTGTGAGATTCTTGTTCTCCCTTCATTTTCTCTACTTTTGATAACATGTCATCTACTTTGAATGTTTTCCTGTGAGGAAAAAGCAAAAAGAATAGTTTTACACAGCCACTATATCCATAACTTAGAGCAAGAAAATGTATTCAGCCTGAGCTTTGACTTGATTTTCCATCTAAAACTGTCTATATACACTGTTTTAGCCTTCTCTTCAGAAAACACCCTTTAGACACATATATACTTTTTTTAGACCTAGTATCATACCTGTGTTATAAGGGACACAACTGCTTCTCAAGTAGTATCAAAAATAAAACAATGAATTAAACCCAGACCTTGCAACAGTCATCCTACTGCTCCTAAGAAGTTTCATTTAACAGCAAGATATTGAAACCCTTGCAGTGAACATGTTTAACCATATTTCAGCTTTGTCAAAGAAAATCTTCCTGTTTTACTGACATTCATACATATCAGGAATTGACATGTCAGCCCCTCCATCATCACTATTTTAATCTTTATCATAATAATGAAAAACACTTAAAACCTTATAGGACAAAAGACCTAAAAGCCTAATTAAACTCCTTATTTCTCCACACTTTTCTATTAAATGGACACAATGCAAAGAGCAATGAATGTGGAAGCCACCTCTGAGCACACCCACAGGAAGCAGGGGACAATGACAACCAATGACAACAATGTCATAGAGAATAATCATTTCAAATCTTTCCTCTCTGTAATTCTGACATCAGTCTGTTCATACTCATATGTTCAGCCTGTTCTACCATACATACAATCTCACGTTCATTGCTAAATAAAGCTCACTCATGAGCAGAAGTTATTCAACAAGTTACAGAATAGTCTTTCCATTTTTCATTAAGGGCAAGTTAATGTTTGGATCTAGATGCCCACAAAATTGCACTTGACTGCAGTGACAATGCAAGAGTGCAAAGGCACCTTTCCTTTACATTTAGACCTTAGAGAATTGGAGTAAGAAGAAGATAAACGATTGCCAAACACTGGATTTCCTGCAGAGAGAACAACATCATGCTCTGGGGAAGTGGGAAGTATTTGTCTACAGAAATACCCTGACTGAAGAAACATTGATGTCACTCTGTCCACAGCCAGCACGTAATGCTCGTGAATGATTGAGTTACACATCACATGGTGATTAAACAGCAACACTGGGCAACAAAAACTACAGGGCTGCACTCAGATAACAAGGAGAAAAACAATTATGATTTGTGTAGTAAACAATCACTGATTCAAAGCTCTACCCAGCCCAAGAGTCACACATATTACAGACTGAAGAACTGACTCACCTACACTAAAACGTGGGATTGTTAAAATGAACACTGCAGTGCTCAATTTTAAAGCAAGAGATGTTGAGAACAGAGCAATTTGTTAAAAGTTTCAGATTCTAAGGTAACTGTTCTGCAGCCACTGCTCTGCAGAACAGCAAGTTTAGAGGGCTTTCTCCAAACTGGAGAATTGCTTAAAACAGATTTAGAGCAAAGTTATGTCATGAGCAGAATACAAGCCAAAAACCAGCTAAGAGACAAACACGATCCCAGAATGGGAGAAATTTAACAATCTTTCATAAAATATACTAACATCTGACACAACCTGTATTTAGTATGTGACCATTACTGATCCATAAAGAACAGTGCCACAACCTTTGCTAAATCCAGACTCAGATTAGTCAAAACAAGAGAGCTCTCCCCCCCAAAAAAAAATCTTTCAGAGAAACTAAAAATAGCAACCAATAAAAAAAAATTTGCCTTTGAAGTTAACTTGTAAGAGCAGAAATTCCTTTAAAATGAACGACTATTTATGTTACCATGTTCCCATGCAAAACAGGCAAAATTAAGTTTTTGTAATAACCATCCCTCACACTCAGGATTTTCAAGACAGCATTTACTTGTGTAACAAGTATGTGCATCTTGTACATTCCTTTCTCCACCCACTCTTATTCCAGACAAGAAAAGTAATAATTAGCAAAGTATTAGAAGTCACAACATAGCATGCCATTATTTTGCCAACAAATAATTATTCCTTTATCTAAATACTGTATGTGAAGCAATTTTATTAACAGTTAGTGACTTATTTCCAACACTATCATTTGGTCTAATAATATCCTAACACCTGAAGCCAGACCCAGAGACACAAAGTCCAGTTCAGCTCTCCATCAAGTATCAGCTGAGCAAAGCCCATCACCTCTCCAACAAGCAGCAACTTCAATACCTTTTTAGCCAGGTTGACCCATGCCCCTTAACTATTCCCTATGACCATTCTCCTATGCTCTAACCATTCTAGGTCTTCTAAACACTTTCTCAGTGTATTAAACAGGTGGAGCAATATCAATAGATAATTTCCTGGTAAAAATGCAGTTTTAGTTCCCTACCTCCACGTGGTAAGTCTGTCTGGCATTTTTCTCAGACTACCACAGAGCTGGAGGTAAAAGATGTGGAGCCAGAGTTACTATTCTTCAAGTAAGGCCTATTAAGTTTGGAGACCAGCTCTTTATACTTACGATACTGTTTACTGAAATGGCAATCAAAACAATTGCCAACAATGCAACAATGGCAACATTTAGGGGTTCCAGGGGAATAAATTAATGTACTTGTATAGTCCACATAAGAAGGCTAACAGTGATGCAGTTCCAGAAAAGACTTCTTTGCAAAGAGAACTCTACTAACACTTTCACTGTAGTGAAAGGAGAACAGACTTTTCTTAATATAAACCTCAGGATGATCTTCTCTAGTTCAGATATTTTGTCTCTTTTAGAGTCCCTTTTTCAACAAAACAACAAGATCATAGACCTTAATTACTTGTGTTGAATGAGGAATAGTGATTCAGGCCTTGTGCATATCTGTAAGTATTTACCAGCACAGATCAGCAAACAAGGATCCTGCTAATCCCCTCAGGAAGGGCAGTTCAGACTCTTTTGTGAATCTCTAAGCCTAAACTACCTTTAAATTACAACTTCTGTGGTTTAAGTAGGCTGAAAGAGAAAGGCCACAGTACAGACTGAGCATGGAAAGGACAGAGGGAACCCGGGGGGAACACACTTCACTACTACTTTCTGGCTTTTTCCCTTTCAACTATGCTTGCTCACTTCTGCTGCATTATTGTGTGTTTTATAAAGAAAAAATACTGAAATGTTTTATTTAATCTTCCTAGACCTAATTACAAGCATGCTTTCAGTAAGTCAGAACTATGCTAAGAAACAGCTGTAATCTGTCTGTTAATGAACACCTCCCAACTAAACTCAAGGCTCTAAAACAAAGTGTTAAGGAACTGGTAAAATGTTTCAAACAGAAACCAAGCATTACTTGTGCAGCTGAATGAACTGGAGTTTGGAACAGTGGGTAACAATGCACAGGCAAAGAATTGTCTCTTGCTTCCCAGCAAGCACAGCAGATATCCAACAGAACCCTTTCAGGTAACATACACATTTCAATCAATAAGGAATTCATCTAAGTTATAAGCAAGAACTTACTGTAGTACAATTCTAGTTAGAAAAACCAAACAAAACTAAACCACAAAAACCAAAACAGCCTGAAAATAATTTCTTAAGTACTTTTTCTGACTCACTTTAAAATATGCAAAAAATTCTTTTTGGTAAATTTTATAAGAAAAAGTAAGCTGCAACTTCAAGCTTAAAAAAATAAATAAAGCTGATCATTACGTGTCCTAAGTACCTGAAGTTGTATGTTATGGGTTCAGTTTTAAGGAAGTTATATTGTGGCATTAAAACTCACAGAGGAACATTAAACAATATCCAAGAGATCCAATAATGCCATTGCAGCTCCTTTAATTTAAATAAAAATATGCAAATTCTATTGATCAACAGATCATGCAAATATTACCTTCCTTAGATATAAATAGGAAGTTTAAACTAGAATTGTCTGCATAACCACATTTTGTTGCATATTTGCTGTACTTAAGTCCCACGGCAACTGTTTCTAAGCGATAAGAACTTTGGTGCTAAAATATTTTAAACTAAATGTTCAGGTTACAAAAGAAGTCTAAACTGTAACAAAGGATTTTCAGTGAAGGGGAAGTAACTGGAAGAGCGTTGTGATTCCCCTAATAAATAATGTACATTGCACTTGTCCCTCTGCAGTGTTTCTGTGTTTTCAGGTCCTCTGACAGGCAGCTGTAGCACTTCACATGACAGGAATGACTATTTTGCAATATCAGAACTGAAGCCCATCTCTCACGTGTATCCAGTTCAAAGCAACCTTTTAAAAGTATTTTCTGGAGTTCTTCTAAAATACTATAAACAGACCTGCTTTATTTTCCAGCTTTTAAAATAACTACAGAAATAATTACTGGATTCTTTCAAGACTAATTAACAAAGCAATAGTTTTGTATTTGGGTTTTAGTTTTTTCAGAAACAAGTGGTTAGGTTACAGTTTAAAATACAATGTTTCACATGATTATGATTGAGCACCATTGATTACAAGAGCTGGGATGTAATACAGTTTTGTTGGGTATTTTTTATTAAGTTCTCCTCCCAAACAGAAAACAAACATGGGTAAATTAGTTAGGATTCTGCAGATAGAGCTCCACATTTGAATACTCCCAGTATCCACAGAAGTCACATGGATAAAGCTACACGTACACTTAACACTGCAAAAAAATCTCTTAGGTCTCAGAAATCAACTGTACACTGAAGTATGCATTTTAAAGTTCTTCAAAAAGAAATCAGGAGGTCACCCTCTGCTGCTTTTTGGACTTCTGCAACTTGGTGAACATTTTAGGATTACTTTACAAAAACAATTTTACCTTTTGATATTTGTTCGGGAGTTTCTGTGGGACATGTAAGTGAGAGTTCTGTGCAAAAATATTGGCTGCAGGGGGGAAAAAAAAATAGAAAATGGTTATGCTTTAATTAAAATTTTCTACAAGTGCAAAGTAAAAGAGTGATAAAACAAATTACTCACTGCTATTAGATTCCGGGTACGTAGAAATCTGTATATCTGTGTTGGTTCTAAGGAAAAGGAACACGTGTTATCCAATAGAACTTATACCTCCAGTAAGACAGTCTTAGAATGATAAAAAGTATCTAACTTAGTATGGCAATTACTTTGAAACAATTATCCCAAAAGCTATTAAGTGAAGCCTCACAATGTCCAAATAACTCCAAGTAACCACATTCAAGGTTACCTCACCACCTCTACAACACAAAGCAACTTCTTGTTTAAAGTGCCACAAATCAGGGGTCACAACTCAACTCCAACTGCTCTTGCTTTCCACAAAATGTGTTTCTTACAGGCTTTGTATCATTAAAGGGCAGAAAAAATAGCTCAACATATCATATCCTGTGGTCATATAGGTAAATTTTCTTCAGGAAGTTAATGAACACATCTGCTACCATACAAAAACAGCACAATAAATTTACACAGTCAGACAATTCGGATTCTGATTGCTTTACACTTCTGACAAGGACCAAGGTCACTTGCAGCAGGTACTGAAACAAGAACAGGAACTGTCAGTTGACTATGATCCATTATGGATCATTCTAAGGTGGGAAATTAATGTTGTTTTTAGTGAAGTAACTACTATTTCCAACTGCAAAAGGAGAGAAAATAATTCAGTTGTTCACAAAATGGACACTAAAGCACAGCATCATCTCAAACAGGTCTGAGAATCAACATTCAAAAGACCAAGACTTGCCTACAGACAAGAGGAGGACCTTCAGTTTAGTTTTAACCAATTAAGTTAAATCAAGACAAGAAGGGTTTTGTCTGGATCAGGTTATTTCTTACAAGAATTCCAAACTAAACTGAAATACACTCTATTTAAACTGAAATAAAAGCCATCTATACTAAGTAACATCAGCAAAAAACTTATAAATGACTTGATAATATACATCAAGTAGAGAGAAAAAAGAATAGACAATGTATAGATGCCCATGCTAAGGCTGGTAACACTCCATTCCCCACATAAAGAAAACAAAGTTTATTTTTAAAGAAATACAAATTTTTCTTTTCATATGACTGCAAAATACTTATTTCAAATAGCTGGAAACCTTATTGTGTGGAATTCTGCAATCAGAAGTAGAAAAGGACAGCTTTTTGTATCCTTTACCCCTTTTTAAAGATATGATTCAGCCTTATTTCTACAGTTACGAATAAAAGACCCCATAGAACACATAATTAAAGAGATGTATTACTCTTAGAGAAGGAAATCTTAAAATTATCACAGTATTTCCTTTTAGAAGCCTGATGAAAGCCAGTGAAAATCTACTTAATGCAAATTATCACAATAAAATCTGTATTTTTCAAATCAAGATAAAAGAAAGAAATTAAGATATGTGCACCTTGCCACAAAGTGAAATACAGAATAGTCACAACTTTGAAAAAGACATCCCAGGTTTTTCAGTCTCAAAAACCCCATGACATAATTATAATTTCTTAATGTATGAAAACACTAAGTTACATTCACAAGGAGGTAATTTCATTTAAAGGCAACACATTGCTGCTTCAACATTAGTTTTCCCAAGTGGAAAAATTCTGAAACACACTCTTCAACCTGCAGAGAGACATATGTCTCACAAGTCTGTATTACTCAGCAAAAGCTTAAAATAAATCTTTTATCTTTTCCCAGCATATGACCTTGAAAAGGGACAAAAACAGTCAGGAAGAATGTGATTCAATACTACACACGTTAGGATTTTTTAAATCCAGTATTTACCTACTGCAGTTTTCCCATGATATTCGCACTACAGGGTTAACGTATTATGTATATATTTATATATACATATGTATATCTACACTGTATCCTCCTCCTGACCCCCACCTGCTCAGCTCTGTGCTTCCCTTCTCTGACACACCGAGCCACGGGCAGAAGAATTTTTTCCATTTCGGGCACTGACACTGAGAAAAGCTCTTAAAACTCAAGTCTGCCACTTGACCCATTTGCAGCACAGTATTTACTGAACACAGAGTGTTGTTAAAAGGACTGAGACTCAAACGGCCACACATTATTCGAGACTACGCCAAAAACTCCCAACACCGTCACCGTCTACAGCAAGCATGAGCACTGACAGCACCAATCCCAAAACAGGATCATGTCTTCAAGTAGAGCATTAAAAATTCCCTTCAAATCCTGGCAGCTGCACAGAAATCTTTTAGTGCAACTTAAGTTTACTGCTACACCGTGCTTTTAAACCAGATTTCCACAAACAACTTTCTAGTGAATTCAGGGGGATTTTCCTCCTAAGTGGAAGTGCCACAGGGGGGATGCCTGGGTCGCAAAGGTCAATTTCCAATATGAAACCTCGACATAGTGAAAATTATTGCTAAACAAAGAAAAACCTGGTACAGTGAACTCTCAATCGCGTCCTGCCCCTGAAAGGGGCTCAAACGGCAGAGGCCAAAGAGGAAAGGGCCCCCTCGCCCCTCACTGCCCGGAGCCTCCGGGGGCTGCCGGAGGAGGGAAGGGAACCAGCCGCTCCGAAAGCCTGATGGGAAGTGCTACCGAGAACCAAGTTCATCGCTGGGCGCGGGCACACACACACACACCCTCGCCCTCCGTCCCGCGGGCCCCGGGCGCCTCTCGCCTCCCTCCCGCACACCGGCCCCGCT
>VXBB01018006.1:90272-185950 GCA_013399915.1 Illadopsis cleaveri | reverse complement strand
CTACCCCCGGGCTCTCCATGCCATCACATCTCTCGCTGCCCCCGCGGCCGCACAGCTGGCTGATTCCCCTCTCGCCTGAGGGGCCGCTCCCCTGTCCTCAGAGCTCAAGTGCTAAAAATTTTTATGTGTCAAAATAAAAAATATTTATTTCAGGTATAAATCGGTATCGGTTTTGTGGCAGAAGTGGTTATACTGGGTCGGCCATGAGGTCCTGCTGCTGTCCCATAGCTTTAACTTGGCTAACCGTGAGGTTTCCTCAGAGGATGGCACAAGAAGTTGCCCGTAGGTTGAAGGAGGCTTGAATTCGGAGATACAGTGTCTCTGGGTTCATCAGCTCTCCCTGTGTGCCCAGGGCAGCGCAGGCTGTGCCGCTGTGCCCGGAGCCCTGACAGCTGCGGCGGGGCCGAGCTCGGGCCGGGGCCGCTGTCAGAGCAGCCCCTCATGTGTGAGAAAACACCGAGTCCAGCCGCGCCGGGGGGAAATCCAACAGCGGCTCCATTTAATCACCTCCTTATCAGCAGTGCGGCAGCTCATACACAAAAGGCTTCGGCAGCCGTTCCATTCTGTTTGCTTTCCTTTGCAAAACTTCTCCCGCGTAATTGTACAGGGTAGGGTAAGAATGGTCTATGTGTGAAATACAGCCTTGAATTCTGATACCAGATACAGCTGTGGTGCTGGCACCACACTATCCCCGTTTGTCTTCTAATTTCTAGTGTTAAGAAAAATGAACTTAGTGATAAATATTAAGAGGAAAACCATATATCAAAGTCAGTCATGCTGTAAACGTGCCTTACATTATCAATAAAGGGAGATTCTAAAGTGATCTCTCATTTGTCCCTTACATTATGTTTAACGAAATTATATGTATACACACCCCAAACATTCAAATAAACAAGTCTTTATTGACTACTATCCCCCTCTTTTTGCAATTAATCTCTGACATTGAGTTGGATCTGCTTGTGAACAGAGGAACCAGGGCTGCAATGCCTGCCTTGAGTGAGACAGGACAGTGCAACACCCCATCTGTGTCTGAGCCCTCTGGAAATGTAGGACTGGCTGCCAAACAGGAGGGCTTTGGTAGCTTGAGCCTGTTTTCCTTAGTTGGTAAAGAGACTCTTCATTTTTAAACCTGTTTACATTTGCTGTCCTGGGCTGTTCACATGTCTTTAGGGAGCACAGGGTATTCATGAGGTACAGTCCTCAAAAACTCTGAAATGTCATTCCCCATCCCTGGAAGTGTTCAAGGCCAGGCTGGATGGGGCTTGGATCTAGTGGAAGGCATCCCTGCCCATGGCACAAGTTGGAAGGAGATGTTCTTTAAGATCCTTTCCAACCCAAACCATTCTGTGATTCTGTGCTTCATTCTGTATTTGGAGCTTCACAGAATAGATGGCTAGAAAGAGCACAGGGCACAAAATAGCAAGTAACTATTATTTATTTTGCACAATTAGAAGCAAGAAAAAGAAATAATTTCTTTTTATAAAGATTGAAACATTACAGTTTCTTCAGAAGAAACGAGCTACGGTGTGAGACTGTTGTGTCCTTGACCTGCCTGGTAATATAGACCCCTATATATTTTACAGATATATTTATTAAAACCCAGAAAATTAAAATATTTTTCTTGCTTACGTCTACATCAGATAACAAGAAGGTTGGCCATATTTAGCAAATGACACTGAAAATGTGTTTTCTAATAAAGCAGTCCAAAAAAGATGCAGTGAAATAGAGTGTGCCTGCCTGAAATGGACATAAACATAATAAATTAAAATAGTAGATTATGATACTGTATCTTTTTGCCATAAAGATAAAATGTACCCTAACAAAATGGAGGGTGAAAAAAGGCAATTTAATAAGTTTAAGATGATAAATGGAAGAAACAATCAATTGCAAACCAGGAGTGCTGTTGGAACAAAACCCTGAAAAGAAAGCAGAAGTAGAGGTGCTTTCATGCTATGTCAGATTTTCAGTCATGAGATGGTCAATCCATTCTTGTTTTTACATCCTGTTAGTGGGATTTGCATTTGATATCCAAAAGATCAGATTTGTTTCCTGCAGATTGAAAGCATATGCTACTTGTAAATCGCTTTTTCCTATGGCTTTTTGCAGTCTGTGTGTGCCCAGCATTCCTGTCATCTTTAATGGATGAACTGCAGTGATTTTTGCCCCTTCAGATATATATGTAAAAGAACATGCATATTTTGTAGCACTTTATGGATTTTTGTTTCATTTCATAGTTACATGATTTTGTTGGTTGCCTGTAGTACCCCCATGGCCACCCTACTTAACTTTCCAGCTTCCAGTCCTCCAAATTACTGTGTCTCAGCACAAGAATATTCACAAAAGATTTTTTTTAAAGAAGAAATAAACACTTGTGTATTTGTAACTCAGTCTAAATGAAGGTTCTGTCAGTATATTTATACTGCTTTTCTCACATCTTTAAACATAGATCTGTCTATATAGATTGATAGTAGCTAACTAAATACTGCTACACATCAGTTTATCTTCTGGGAAATTAATATTACATGTAACTTTGGAACAAAGGAGTGCTTATGAGCTACATATATAAACTTTTGGTCAGTCTTTGTTAAGGATTGGTTCCAGATTTGAGCCATCATGAAAGCCAGGGTCAGTATTCATTAGGGGATATTGCTATTCTCCACTGGTAAGGCATTGGAGTTGGGTGTTCGGGGTGTTGCTGAGAATAACAAATCCTCAGTGACTGTTCTGGGTACCTCTGTTGCTTTATTTTGGCCTTGAGCTAATGAGCAGAGTCAGTGGGATTCAAGGGCATCTAGTATGGAAAAGACTTTACATACTCCACTTCTGTGATTAAATCCAAACCTTGCTTCTTGTTGTTTTCATGCATCCAGATTCCCCTTCTCACACCCTGTCCCCAAACCCAGGTTTTCCATGAGAGAAGTGAGGATGCAAAAATGTTCCAGAACCTAGACAAACAAAACCACCTCATGTGTAGGTGGGAAGGTCCCATCTGTGTCACTGTACTCCAAACCCAGACCCATTTCAGTGGTACCCCTTTCATTTACACAAATGAACTTCACTAGGTGCTAACTTGACCTGCAATAGTTATTGATTCATTTTTCAGTTCATATTCTTTATTTTCAGTCTGATTTGATGTAGATCAACAGTAATTGGCCATGGAACTTGTTAGATAAGCTACTCTTCCCTACCTACTTGGAAAACAAAAGTTGACACCCACTAAGGGTTTTCCCAAACTCTTGTAAACAGAGGCTACGTAATATTGCACCTGGAGAAGGGGAGCAATTCCAGCTTTCTGGGTAACAGCATGAGAACAGTTCTAGCTCTCTGAGTAGCAGCACAGGAGCAGTTTCAGCTCTCTGAGTAACAGCACGGGAGCGGGCGGAGTACTGGGTGTGTTTGGGATGGCAAGATTGTGCTGCTGATGAGGTGGAAGCTCTCAGTTTCAGTCTGTGTTTTCTGCATATTACTGTACAGTGCTGTCCTGCTTTAACAAGTAGGGAACTCAGCAAAGAGAAAATAAACTTCCCTGTAAGGGAAGTTTACGTGGAGCATGGCAAAAGGGAAGAGTCAGGATCCCACACAGCAACCCAAGTGTAGCCATGAATGCCGTGTGTGTGTGGGAGATTGACAGAGCAGCCACTTGTGATTCTCATTCACGTGTTTGGCTGGGGACTGCTTTTGTACAGAGCTGCTCAAATGTATTCCAGGAGCACAGCCCTCAAGGAACTTGGCCTTCAGGGAATCTTAATGCACCCACAATGCACAGCTTTCAGCCAGCAGGTTGCTCATGTGTCTTGAGTTATTGCAGGGACTGAAAAGTGAATGCACAGGATGTTTTGCACCAGGGAGTCACCTGATTAAAATGTAAAGCCAGAAATATACTAACTAAACAGAAAAAATCCATGCCAAATCTTGAAATTTAAATACTTAATACATGGAAATGAACTAGGAATCATTCTAGTTCATGCTGTAATTTCAGAGATGCAGTATGTGTAGTACACACAACTACCAAAAATTACTCTAAGTGAACTTTCAGGATTTGTGTTCTCTTAATTGAGTCCCGGAAACTGTGAAAGATACGGCAACTGAAACTCTTCAGATGCAAACTTAATGATTAAACTCAGAAATGCAGAGATCAAAGAGAAACTGCTGGGAAGATCTGAGAATTAAGTCAGTTACAGATGTAAATAGAAGTTTCCGAACAAAAGGTCTGTTGACAGTGCAAGAATGAAATCTTCAATCACTCAAAAAGAAAAATATTGGAGGATCAAAGAACATGTCAATAGACAGTAAAATAAAACCTCAACTGAATTAGTTAGCTAATTAATTTCAGCTTTAAGTACGGGATAAGTTTTAACAGGGACCAATTCTTTCTTTTGTGGCTAAACCAAGTACAGATTATTAAAGTGAGAATCTGGAATTTTATCACCATCAGTTACTTAAAGGATAAGATCAGGGCAGAAACTGTGTTCCCAGTGTTTACCAGTTAGCACAGATACACAAAATTCACACATGGGAAAACTTATCTAAATGTTTCATAGGAGAGTTGTCTGGGGTTTCATGTTATCTGGGGTTTCATATGCCAGAGGTTGCTTCACAAGGCTTTTACAAGAGTTTTTCTTGTTTTTGGAATGCTGCTTGGGAGGATACAATTCTACACACTATAATCTGAATTATCCATACTCCAGAAGTAGTTTTACTGGTAGTTGTCATGACTGTGCTCAAAGTACTTTTACCATGCTAAAACCATCTCTATAGAAGGATGTGAGAAACACAATAGGAGGCAAATTGTGACCAATCCTAATTCCAGTTTTTGGAAGGAGAAATAAATCTGTATGTGGTACAGTTTATTCTTTTTGCTGTACCAGTACAATTGATGCTGGCACCAACATGCTTGCATTTAAAAGATACAAGGTTTTGCTCTGAGGAAGTTCTATCTTTCCCAAAATTGCTACTTATGACATAGGTCACCCAAGGCTATGCCACAATTTCACCTACCCTTTGAAACTAGGTTAGTGAGGTAAATTAAGCTTAGCATGACTCTGGTCTCCAGACCTCTGGCAACAGACAAGAAATAAATTAAATTAAAGATAATTAAGCAATATATTTTGTGGTGTTGACATTTTGGGAGTATGTAGGGGAGATGACTGATACAGTTTCAAATTGTTGAAATGTGACTGGCATTCTACTGGGTTATGAATTGGCAACTAGGACATGATGACTGACTAGTTGTAACTGCCCTGCTGCATTCAGACAGACTGTCAGCCACTCATCAACCAGCCAAATGACAAAACCAAATTAAAAGGCACACTCAGAGCTACTACTGTGCAAGCCCCTGGAGACTCTGAATAAGTAGATGCATCTTATACTGAGTGCCAGATGTGAATTGGCAAGGAAACAATTCCAGAGGCATCATTCCCCTTCACTGGAAATTCCCTGTGTATAGATGTTCAGATCTTGGGGCAAAACAGAATGCCTCAAAATGAGTAGGAGGAAAAATCTAATTCATAAAAATTCAAGTTCTGAGCCAGTGCAGAGAAGAAAGTAAAGGTTTTGCCTTTTAAAAGAGATGATATGTAAAGTATCAGATAATAGTTCTGTTAAGCATTAAATGAAAATATTTATATTTGTAGGTTTGGGGGTTTTTTACCACTTAGAGCTGAAAAAAGAGAAGAGTTAGTGAATGAAATTCCAGGAGGGACTCAGATCTAAAGTCGCAGGGTCAGTGCCAGCAAGCTGCAAGAGTAAAGCAATGCATTGACAAAGACAAGCATTTTTCTATCAGAATGGAAAAAATAACATCTGTCTAGAACATGTACCAGGATTAATGCTGGTATGGAACCGTCCAACTGATCCACTGCAAAGTCTTAAATCTAAATTTTTGGATGCTCAGAGTGGAATCGCAGTGATGAAACCACTATTTATTCATATTGACTGCTGGTTTTGGCAGGGGTGAAACCTAATCATCATGTAAATTATTTTAATTACAAAACTAAGGAAGTTAATGTAGGCCAAAGTTTGGGTTAGTCTATTTTTGAGAGTAAATTCCAAACTGTTTTATTAACAGATGTGCTCATATATTTTTAAATCAAAGTCCCACATGCTCAGTAAATGCTTTGAGGGCTTTATTAAAAATATATCCCAAAGGGGTGAACCACTGGCTCAGCTGAAGTCAGTGGAAGCTTCCCAATTCTCTTCATGAGGTCATAACACCACTCTCATTGTATAAAAGGCATTTTCATAAAGTACATGGTAATTGTAAAATACTGTACATCTGGGGGCATCTTCTAAATAGCTATAATTGTTTCTGCACTCAAGTAGTAAAATAGCAGAAATAAAAAGAGATATAAATCCATTTGTAATTTTAATATATATCTTATGCACATTAACCATTAAATGCTTTAATATAGACAAAACTTAAAGGAAAACCACTGTGATTATTCCTAATACACAACGTATCCATTGCTTGCAGACATAATCTATAAATATTAAACTGTGACAGCTTGCCAGAACTTCTCCTCAAGGACCTGCTGATGGAGATTTTCTAAAGAGACTTCATAAAAGCAGCAAACTGTGGGACCCTGCAGTTTTGCCAGCTGCAGCAGTTGTTTCTCCAGTTTTCCCAATAAGATTTGTTGAAACTCTCTGTATCGCAACGTCTTTATTGGTAATGGATCCCTCCTTAATTTGCACTGATGCATTTGGAATGTCAGCTTCCAAAACAAGGCACATGGGAGGCATTTAAAGTAGATTTTATGAAAGGGAAATGAACAAAGAGCATGTCAGGTTCCATTTTGATTTGCATGACAAATCCAGCATGCAGTGTTCTGGTGGGTCGGGCTGGGCTTGCCTGCCACTCACAGCGTTTGTCACTTTGGTATGAGCACTTTTGACAGTCCGTTATGTTAATTGTTCTAAGGATTGTTTTGCTGGAGAAAGAAAAGGAAAGGCATTTTTATTTTTCTACTTGTTCCATCTACAGGAAAGGAGGGATATCGGAGGGAACAAAAAATGTTTTCAATCGGGTTTTGATCTATTTTTTAAAAAATATAATCCTATGAGGTCATCAACGAAGTTCAGTATTTTAAATCTTATTGTTACTCATTGTGGTTTTGAGTGGGAAGTACTAGGCCCCTAAACTAGAAACTTGGGGAGTCTATTGTTTTGGTGCACACCATTCTTTGATCCTTTGAGTCCCACAGTGATGGGTCCTGCAGAGTGGTTTGTGCTGTGCCTATGTGCTTCTATGGGATGATATTGTGGTGCTCTGACAAGTGCTAGCAAGAAATTTAATGCCCTCTGAGGCCTTGTTGGACACCCATTATTATCAGTGTGTGGGGAACTCTCAGACCTGTTGGTAGATCTGTGCACAGGACTGAATTCTCCTGGAGGCACATTCAAGGTGGAGGTTGCTGTGGCCTCTGAGGGCACACACGCTTCTCCACCATCTACATTAAAACAGTTGTGGATGGTTTGGTGAGTTTCAAAGTTCCTGACAGACTTCAGGGGGCAGAACATTGTAGGTTTATCACAGAAGAGTATTTTCAGACTGCTGACAGAACAATCAAACAAACTTTCAGAAGACTCTGTTGTTTGTGTTGGTGTCTCTCTTTTGCAGTTACTGTGGATTTTCAGCCAAAGAAGAGCTGAATGGTTGAAGAGAGAGGAGAGCAAGAAGATAGAATTTTCCAGAGGTTTTCAGGTAATGGCTGACATTTATCTTTTCAATTCATAACTCCTGCACTGCATGGAGTGTTCTCATTTACATGTTGGGATCTACATGCACCATGATAAATTAGCTCTAAGTGCAGAATGCTTTTTAGTATAAAATCATGCACTCAAATGCAAAAGTACTCAAATGACATGAAACAATCCAGTGGTAATTCCAATCACACTCTTGCTCAGCAATTCAGTGTGCTAATGTTACTTTTGATGCCCAGTGCTGTCCTCCTTAAGGGCTATTTTAGTAAAATCTGTGGACTTGCCCAAGAATCAGCTTGAGCTGGTGCATCTCAAAATATCAAACCCAAAATAATCAGCAGGTTCCTGGTGATTATGAATAACACTCTTCCACCACCACTGAGAAGAACTGCTGTGCTGCTTTACTGAAAGCTGAACTCAGTGGGAGGTGAACTCACTGAACTTTAGGTCTCAAGGGACTGAAGCTTTGGCTCATCAGTGGGGATGGCTGTGCTGGGATGGCCATGCCAATCCCCCCCAGCCTGTGGTCATCCAGTGTAGGACAAGGGAGTTTTCAGGGAGGACAGCCTCCATCAGGAATTGCCCTTGTCCCTGTGGGGTGGGTAAGGGGTCCCTTGGCTGCCTGGGCCACCAACTTCTGAATGCAGCACCAGTCTGTAGTTCTTGGTGTTGTGACTGGATGGTGCCTCTCTGTTTCCTGGTGGCTTTCCTGTTTGGTTACTTCTTGGAAAATCATGTCGCTATTTCCTGTCAAAGTGAAAAGTTGCAAACCTCTCCCATGAAGAATTAGTTTTTTCTTTAATTGGTCCCAAAATTGAAAAAAGCCACCACAAATCCAAGTCATAGCACGTGAAAAAAATTCCTGCTGTTCTTGATAGTTCTAATAAAGTGTTTTGTTTTACCTGTGTTTTTAACAAAAGTCAATTGCTCAGGTACTCACTCTGTACTTGGCAACACCGGTTAAAACTTTTAATTGTAATGGGAAAAATCATTCCCCTTTTTTTGGCTATTATGGACGAATTCTGTGCCAGAAGCCCTCTTGCCCTTAGTCTGCTGCCTCTTCCCCTGGCACTTGTTTTCTCAGAGACAAACACCTGCCTTTCCCCCAGGAGGCAGTGATGGCTGTGACAGCGTAGTTTCAGAGGTGGGGTTGGTTCTGTGGCTGACCAGCTCAGTGACAGCAGTGACAATTAAAAACATAAGCAGCAGGTACTGCTGTGGATAATATGCATGTAAGCAATTTTCTCAAAAAATTATTTCCCATCTCAATTTTTATTTTCTGAAACATCCCAAATTTCAGAAAATAAAAAATTGCTATTGGCTGGTTTTATTGTTAATTTTCTCAGAATCATAGACCCATGGAATGTTTTGGATTAAAAGGGACCTTAAAGATCATCTAGTTCTAACACTGCCATCGGCAGGGACACCTTCTGCTAGACCAGGTTACTGCAAACCCTGTCTAACCAGACCTTGAACACTTCCAGGCATGCGGAATCCACACGTTCTCTGGGCAACCTGTGCCAGTAGCTCACCACCCTCACAGTAGACGATTTTTTTCTTAAAAATGTGGAAGGTGGAAAGAACGAAGGTGCCATGTGAGAGACAAATAGCCCTATGTCCTGGAGGAATCTCACCAAGAAACAAAAGTGCTGGAGCAGTTCCAGGCTGATGTCCCATCACTGAGCCTGGTCCATGCTATCGTGTTTAGCTGCAAGGCTGGTGCNGTGAGCGCACGTGGTGCGGCCGGGAGCGCTCCGGGCGCTGATCTCCCGTTCCCGCAGGGCTGTCCTGAGGAAAGCCTCGGCTCTGGAGTACAAAATCCAGCGGAGAGCGCTGCGGAAGGAGGATTTCATTAATTACATCCAGGTAGGCTTCACCGAGCGGCAGAGCGGGGCAGCTCTCGGTGCAGATCCAGCTCAGTTAGACCCGGGGAGTTCTGTAGTGACCCACGCTGGAAACAGGTCAGAAAGCGGAGACCCCTCCTCAGATGGTCCCTGGTGTTCACCTGTGAGTCGTTGTTGGCACCAGAGTATGAAGCGTAGCCAGGAGTTGGTGCCCGGGTTTGGGGTCAGGCTTCTCTCGTGTTATGACCATTTCCTGTAGTTTCTTGTCTCTCCAGGGATGCAGAGCCCCCAGTTCCCTGAGACGCTGTGCAAACTGTAGTTAAGGGGAATTAATAAGTTCAGTGTTAGGAAAGGTTCCTGAAAGGGTGGTCGGGCACTGAACAGGCTCCGCAGGGAATGATCGTGGGCAGGAGCCTGANGATCGTGGAGTCTCCCTCTCTGGAGACATTCCAAGCCCACCTGCGTGTCCCCTGCTGCAGGTGACCCTGCCTGGGCAGGGGGGCTGGACTGGGCGATCTGCAGAGGTCCTTTCCAGCCCGACGGAGCGTGTGCAGGCTCTGCGGTTCCGGCCCCGCCGTGCGGGCAGGGGGCGGCAGAGCGGCGCAGCGCCCGCGGAAGCGGCGCGGGCAGCGGGNGCTGCCCTGTGCAGGGCCAGGAGCCTTAGAAATGTAGTGACTCAGCCAAAAATTACTGCTTATGTTTTCCTGACTATAGTGTTTATTGTCCACCTGATCATCTATAGCAAACTTGATGTAGTTTTTTTTTTCTTGCCGTGCTGTTATGTGCCTCCACATTTGCTTTTAAATATTTTTTTTTTCTTCCCATTCTAGTATGAAGTTAATCTGCTGGAACTGATCAAGAAAAGAAGAGCAGTAAGTTTGTCAGTTGTTAAGAGTGCAAAATACTTTATGCCAAATTTTCTATTGCAATAAAATTAGTATTTTTTTCCTCCTAGCGCACTGGTTATTCATTTAAGAAGGATGAGATTGAGCACTCTATTCTGCATAGAGTCCACAGCCTGTTCAACCGAGCTACAGGGAAATGGAAGGTAAGTATATTTGTACTGAGATTTGGAATTCTTTTTTTCTGCACGCCAGGTCATTGTACCAAGAGCGTGTTGCTTGCTTGTCAATGTACAAGCAATTTTATACATTGTGACATTGATTCTCTTCTTCTTTTGATTTCCAACAGGATGATGTCCAGCTCTGGCTTTCCCATGTTGCATTTTGCAAGCAGTGGGTGAGTTTTCAAATCCTGATCTTACCCAGGTTGAGACTGGTGCTTATTTACGCATCTGCAACTTGATTTAGAGATAGGGTTACAAACTTCACTGCTGCATGCTGTAATACTGAAATAATTTTGATAATATTGTTGGAGCTGCTTGGGATTTTCACTGATGTATGTAAGTGTAGAGTTTGAGAATGAATTAGTATGAGATCTGATGCTTGCAGGGGCAAAAGTGAGGCTGACTGCTTTAAATCTGGAGTACTGGTTGGTTTGTGAGAACCATAATATTGGTTATACCTTCTCTGGAGTGAGTGATTCACTTGTCTGTGAATTGTGATTTTGTTCCAAATATTTGTTGTAGTGGCTGTGCTGAAAAGCCTAATTCTGTCAGTTTTGTACTTGATCAACTTACCTCTGCAAGGCTTCACATTATTACCAGGATTCAAGTGTTGTCATTTCTGTACTGAAGAAGGTGACTTTGCATGGTGGTGAAGGTGACCAAAAGAAAATACAATCTTTATCTCATAAGAGAGCAGTGAAACCATGGCTTTGGGACTTGGGCAGCATTTGTGTTGGCTGTGTAGTTCAGAAAATTAGAGTTAGCCATGCTACTCTAATGGGTTGACATTTAAATACTGGTTACTACTGAGTAAATATGAGAAACTTTCTACTGTAGATAAAGTAGCAGAGAAGCATCTTTTTCAGAGCAACTGTACTACAGCTTGTAACCTTTCCTTCTGAAGCTTTGATGCTGGGGGTTCAATTCAGTACCAGAGTGGGTGAAACAAATCTGCTTCTTTTACAGAACGCAAAACATCAGCTCAGTAAGGTGTTTTCTACCATGTTGGCCATTCATTCCAATAAACCAGGTAAATAACACAATGCTGAGTGCTGCATAAATGCCTCAGCATAGGTTGTATGGTGTTGGTTTAAATTCTTGTAGATCTCAGTTCAAGCTGTTGGGCTAAAGTTCCTACTCTCTGTTCTTTGCCTTGCTGCTGCTTCAGAGGGAAGGGCTCTGACAGGGGTTGTGCTGAGCAGTCATAAAGGGATGGGAAGTAGGTCAGAATGTCCAGTTCCCAGGTGGACTGGGGACCCAGTAGATGTAGAAGTGAGAGATGTTGAGTGCTCATGGCTGCTTTTTAGCTTTTGAAGACATCATTAGATCTGTAGCTAAACCAGATTAAACTTTCTGGATCTGCCTATCTGCTTTACAGGTTTATGTGGGAGATAATCAGTCTTATTCTGATGCTGAGCTCATGTTGTGAGGTTAAATAAAGTTATTTGTGTCACCTGTTGCAGCACTGTGGATTATGGCAGCCAAGTGGGAAATGGAGACCCGACTGTCATCAGAAAGTGCCAGGCACTTGTTCCTTCGTGCTTTGCGCTTCCATCCAGAGTGCCCCAAACTTTATCAAGAAGTGAGTTCCTGTTTTTCTTCTATGACCACTTACTTGATCAATCAGAGCAGATCAATTCAGCATATTTCCCAGATCTGTCTGAGACAACTGGAAAAACTTGTTTTTCCATCAGCAGGAAAATGTCAAAAATATTAAAAAAACCAACCCCAAAATTCCTTTCTAAGGTACTGTTAAGCTCTGCTAGGATGTACTTGTCAGGCTCAGTCTGGCATCCCCAATCTTAGTTGAGGAACTTGGTTTTCTTTGGGGGCAAGTTAAAGAATGACTAAAAATGACCATTGCTACCTGTTGGAAATTTCTGGGCAAACACACAGGGCACATAGTGGTAGGTGCACAAACCTTCAAAAACCAAGCCTCTGGGATGTGTGTGGGATGTGGTGAAGTCCTGATTTGTATCTCCTCAGAGCTTGTTTTACCCTGTTTGTGGACTTCAATTTTTATGATTTATCCCCACAGTAACTTCATTTTGTTGTCACTCTTGCAGTATTTCAGAATGGAGCTTATGCATGCTGAAAAACAGAGGAAGGAGAAGAAGGAATTTGAACAAGCAAAGATGGACCTGGTAGGCCAGCTAAACTTACTTAAAGGAGATAATTGTCTGCTTGTGTATTACATGTTGAAATTCACAGTTTTGGATTAATGGTTTATTTAACAATGGCTTAAAGAAAGTTTTTGTTTTGTGTCCTGCACCTGTGTGGAGCTTTTCAAGTATTTACTGATGCTCAGCTCTAATACTTCATGCATTTATTTTTTCTTTGCATTTGTAGAATCTTTTATTGCATTCTCCAGTCTGAAAATTAACAGTAATTTCTGGGAAGTAACAGTCAAACTTCCTACCTCATATCTTTATAGTTGACTTGTGCAAATTACTTAAAAATAGACTTGCATGAAGAAAAAACATTAATATCTTCTTGATTTTTCTTTCCCTGTTTGTAGAAATGTTAGCTGAGAAAGGACAATAATTTCTTCAATGATATGCTTGATATTTCAGGGGGAATTCAATTACTCTGAAGAAATTCTCAATGGGGAAATGGCTCGCATAGTCTACAGGGATGCTTCTCAGAAAATTAAAGGTGAATGAATATTTCTTATTCATTAAGAAAATTGTAACCTTTAACCCAGTTCTGCAGTAGGCAATGCTGATAGACTTGGCTTCAATATACACACTGAGATCCTTTTTTCAGAGGAGGTGCTGATTAAATTTGCATGTGGAACAAAGCTACAGAAATGCAAAGTGTAATTGATGTAATATGTTGAGGAATTCTTCAGCAAATACTCCAGTTGATAGTTTTATCTTCTCTTGAAATGCAGGTGTTGAGTTCCAGCTGGCTGTGCTCTCTATTGCAAAGCTCTTTGATTTTACCCAAGATTTGCAAAAAGAAATCCTTGAAAGGTGAGTTGTGGCTTTGTGTTGTATTTTTATTTTATTTTGGTTTGGTTTTTAAGAAACATACTCTCACAAGTTCTCTAACCTACAGTGGATTGACTGGACTTTCAGAACTAAAGGCTGTTCCTCCAGGGAAATAGTGTTAAGGCTTATGTGAAGTTCTTTAAGAAAAACAAAAGCATGATCTTTAGAAGAGGATACTTGTATATCACTTCAGAAAGGGTTTTTAAAAGCTGCTAAGAAAATTTAGATAAAATACAGTTCTTACTGAATAATTACTGCACTTGGTCTCTGTAAATTCATTGCAGGAACTGTGGATTTTCCTACTGTATACTTTGGTGGGGTTTTTGCATCTTTTGTTTCTCCAGCTGTTCCTCTCAAAAGAGAGATCTCTCTTGACAGCTTCCTCTCTGTTTCATGATATTTCTGAAGCGTATCCGTATTAAATAATATTTTAAAAAGCTAATATTTTGTCTTTCTCTTGTGGAAAGGAAAATACTTCTTTTCTGACATTCATGCTTAGTTTGCAGGCCAGATATGCTGATGATCCCCTGACATGGGACTACATGGCCCGCCGGGAGCTGGAGCTGGGGTCCCTGCAGCCCACAGAAAACACCACAAAACAGATGAAAGTCTCAGAAATGGCCCAGAATGAGGAACGGTGCTGTGCAGTCTTTGATGAAGCTCTGAGAGCAGTCCCAACAGGTGAAATGTTCTGCCTGCATTTTAATATGTGTGTCTGGTAGTCGAGCAGCCTGTAAAAGCCTTGAAGAAGGTGATGGCAGGCTCTGCCATACCTAAGAGAAGGCAAGCAGCTCTTTGATGCCACCTCTTGGGATCTATTTTATGTGTTATTTGGGTTATTTTCCAGTGTATTTATGCTCTTGGAGGAGCTGCTTAACTGCAAATGTGAGTCTGTTGCTGGTCAGCTGTGAGAAAGCAATGGTTTTGAATTGCCAGGGGAGTGGATATCCAGGTTCAGCCTCTGGTACTGTTCCTACTTGTAAAAGAGGTTGTCAAGGGACTGTTTGGGGAGTGGTCTCAAACTTGCTGCTTTACAGCCATAGAATAGTTTGGGCTGGAAGGGATCTTTAAAAATCTCAGCTGGAGAGCTAAGAGCTAACTAAGAGGTTGATGCAGCTTGGACTGGGGAGCCATTTTAAAGTGTAATGTAAATCTAGGGCCTCTCTTGTAATACAACATTTTAAAACAAAGTTGGTATTACCACTTTGTATAATTTGTATGTTTGTATTTCTTAAAGACAAATATTTGTATTTATTCTTGTGACTCTGTAAAGTGTGATATGATGCCTTTGCTTCTACAGAGGACATGTGGAAATGCTACATCACTTTTTGCATGGAGAGGTACAACAGAAAAACCAACAGTAAAGAATTAAAGCAAAAGGTAAAAGTTTATTAGGAAAAAATACTAACAAATATTTTTACATTTTATCAAAAATACTTATCTGTGACCATCATTAAAAATAACTTAATCTCCATCTGGGAGGATCACTTTTACTGCCAGGCTCACAGGTAACCTGGGCATAAACCAGCCTTGTCAGTAAAGTACAGTGACCTCTTTGGATGAAAGGTAAGACTGCAGACTTGTTAATCATGAAGTCATGGAATGGTTTTGGTTGAAGGGGATCTTAAAAATTCACTGACATGTCCTTCAAACCTGTGCTTGTTCAAAGAAGAGGATGAATTTAAATGACTCTTGCAAATGAGTCTGAGCAAAGTTTGGTGCTGGCACTTCGGTAATTTATGCATCCCTGCTTATGTATGACTCTGAATTAATTAATTATCCTGTGCAGCTTGGTTCCCTAGTATTATACTACAAGAACAATGCAATGTTGTTCTTTGCTCCTTAAGGAAGTGAAGTAAATGCTCAGATTTCCACTTTATCTTGGAATGTTTGCAGGTACCTAGAGCACTGAACACATAATGTGTAATTAATATTCACTGACATGATACACAATCCAGTGGGCTTCTTGGAATGCTGGAATCTGGTCTATATAGGAATAATGCTTGTTTTCTTTTTTTTCTTCTCTGTTGGTTCTAGAGGCTGGAGAGGACACTGAGTGTGTTCAGCAAAGCCCATGAGTCCAGATTGCTCTCAGAAGCTCTCTACAAGCAGTGGGTAAGAACTGACAACAGAAGAAATAGGTGTTGGGGCTTTCCTGCATTATTTGTGTGCCTGTCTTTGCCATTTTGAGTAGACACAAGGATGAACAATATTGGTTCAAAGCCTTGCTTTTTAACAAAGCCATATCTGGTGGGTTTTAGCTTCAGCTCTTACTGGACTCCAACCTCTCTGAGAAGGCTGTGGAGGTGGCAGAAGCTGCAACCAAGAACTTCAGCCAGTCCGTGGAAACGTGGCAGATGAGGCTGCAGGTGCTGATCCAGCTGAAGAGGGATGATGTGACCCAGTGTTTTGAAGAAGCCATTAAACATGTGAAATCTAAGGTCTGTGCTGGTTTAATGGACTTATATGCATTAGTCTTGGGCCAGAAACCTCTGATGATTGGTCATTTTTTTGTTTGTTTGGTTTTGTTGGTTTCTTCTTTGTTGTTGTTGGTTTGGTTTTTTGTGTTGGGTTTTTTTTGGTGTTTTGTTGTTGTTTTTTTTTTTTTTTTTTTTTTTTTTTTTTTTTTTTTTATTTTTTTTTTTTTTTTTTTTTTTTTGGGGGTTTTTTTTTTTTTTTTTTTTGGATTGTTTTTTTGGTGGTTGTTGTTTTTGTTTTGTTTAAAAGGCATTGAAAGTCCCTAACCATCTTTAAGGTCAGAAACAAGAACTTGACATTTCACATGCAAATTGCATTCCCGAGTATTAGGGAATTGTCAATTCACTTAAAATTCAGATTTTTAAAGTTTGAAGGCTTACAGGTGACATTTTACATATTCTCCTAGCAGCTAGCTGGTGTTGGTGTCTTAATGGAAAGACACTTTCTTCACTGTCTGATACACCAAATGCCTGTGTGGTATTTCAAGCCTTGAATTAGCTGTGTGCTCTTCTGCTCTGTTCCATTTCAAACCCTGGGCACAGTGAGTGAGGACACAGGAGGGTTTCTTTCCTTTCTGTTCTTGGACATCACCTCTGTGTACTGCAGTGCTCAGTGATGCAGAACTTGGTTCTCATCCCTGGCAACACAGCTGTCCAACTAAGGATGATTTATCCTGCAAGTGAGGAAGGAAATGAGAAGTGATTTCAGTGTGCAGTTCAAAGTTGTCTTTCCAAGAGCTGTGTCCAAAGGGTATTTTTTATAGCAGGTAATACAGAACTTGATGGCTGTGTTGCTGTCTGTTTCTGTAAATCAGAGTCACTGTATTTCAGCCATTTGATGTGTTTGCTGACCTTGTAGGGCACTTTGCCATTGTGGACCCTCTGGGTGGAATGGAGCGAGGGCACAAACAGCAAGGAAGACACAGAAACTCTCTACCAGGTACTTGGCTAATCAAAATCTATTTTTATGTTTGTGCCAATAAAATGGAATAATGTGTGTGGATGGAACATGCAGCAAGTGCTTTATACTGAGGTTCCTTCATGGATGTGTTGATATCAAAGAATTTAAAGCAAAACTATATGTATTAAAAAAAACAGTTGGACATAGACTTACTGGGACAAATGTCATTCCCATGTTCTAAGGCATATGGATGTTTGTAAGCACAATCAGTGGTGGACTCCTACTTTGTGGTCTAGAATATTTGCTCTGTTTTCAGATACCTATCTGAGCATAGAAAAGAGAATTTTCCAATCTATGTGAAAACGCCAGTCTTGTTACAGAAAAGTCAAGATCAGAATGAGGATTTTAATCTGACTATGGATTTCCCCAGTAGCACATAGGGCAAAACATTTTCTCTTTGCCTGGCATGTTGGGTTGTGGGTTTTTTCCCTCCCATTTACAACATAAAACACATATTTCAGGTGGAAGCTTGAATTCAGCTGTTTGTAGAGTATTGTGAAGCCCTCTGCATGAAGGGGTTTATGGAAATGCCAGTTGCAGCTATATGGAATACTGGAGGAGAAATGTATTTTAGACTTAGGAGGTCTCCTTTGTGTCAGATGCTTAACTAGGGAGAGGCACTAATTGGGCCATTTAATTGTAGGTTATGTGGTGGGTTTACTTTTTATTTTTTTTTTTCCTTTTGAACTTGCAGAGATCCTTACATGCCACAACGCCTGCTGAATCTGTGACTATGAAAGAAATGTATCTTGACTGGGCTTACAGAAATTGTGGTTATAAGAAAGTTAAGAGACTCTTTACCAGGTAAAAAAACCAAAAACCTTCAAACCTGATTATTCTAGGGTATGTGTTAAAATTCCTTAAGTCTAAAGTCATATACTTTATTTCAGCCTGTGTGAAAATCGTCCATTTTCACTTGACTTCTTCAGGAAGATGATCCAAATAGAAAAGGAACAAGTAAGTTGTTGACTATCCAATTAATGCTTTGTATTTGTAAAATAATTCTAACTTGGGATCTAAATAGAAAGCAGAGTAGCGGTGTTAGTATAATCAGTTCATTTTTGTCCTCTGCAGTTGATTCACAGGGTGTGATACAAACCCAAGTTCCATGGTAGCTAGTCCTCAGCAGTGCGTGCATGTAATTGCCATGACTCTCTTCCTTTATCAGAATCTAATCATGCTGCAGATTCACTTCTATACAAAATAAATGGCCTTTTAATACCTTTCTTTTTTAGGAATCCTGCAAAATGCTTCATCTGAGAGAATACTATGAACGTGCCTTGAGGGAGTTTGGTTCAGCAAATACTGGTAAGGGGGATTCTGGTTTTTATTATTTATTCATTCATTCACTGCTGCCTCTTTTATTTCCATCCATTTCATAAGGTACCTGTTTGTTCTGCCCTTGTGCTTGCTGTCATGCCGAGTGGAACTTATTTCTTCTGTGCCACTGAGTGTGGGACACTGCAGGGACCCTCCACTGTCAGCCCAGGGTCATTGGCACTGGGATGGCTTCAGCACAATTAGGAGCAAATCAAGTTCAGATACTGGCTGGCATAAGAGATGTCTATCACTTCTAATTTGGATTTATGAACAGTATGGAGCTATATAATCATAGTCAAGATTTCTGCAACATTCCTTTTAGGGAAGTACACAGCTCAGTTGTTGTTGCATTATTTATGAAGACATCATTGTTCCAGCTGGGAATAGAAGCCAGGGTTTTGCTCCTCAAGGTGCTGGAGATTGTAGTTTCACAAAGTAAACCATATTGCATTAATATCAAAAACACTCAGAGAGTTTCTAGTTAGGCTTGCTTTGTTTGTTAAATAATATTTACTCAAAATCTAATCAGAACATTCATTTTTTTTTTTTAAGCCCTCTGGCTGGATTATATCAAGGAGGAGCTAAGTCATCCCCAAGGCAAACCAGAAAACTGTGGGAGCATTCACTGGCGAGCTATGAAGATGTTGCAGGGAGACCTGGTGGAAGATTTTGTTTCTAAATACACCTTATTGCAAACTGGACATTTATGAAAAACTATACATAGTTGTAACATGACTGCATTTTTTAATTTCTTTGTACAAAGGTAAATATGTTCCTGGATTTTTTTAAAGTTTACCTTCTTTACATTTTGTGTGACAAAAAAGAATCATGTCTGTTGCAGTAATTTCCAGTGTTGATTCTGCCAGGGGCAGGTTCAAGTGCACAGTCAGAGGAGGCAAACCTCCGAAGGTGTTTTCACCAAGACTTCTGAGAATAAACTCTTGATCCTGCTTAAACATTCAGATAGTTCTAGTGCGTCAATTTTTACACTCAGGACAGCTAATATTACAACAGACCAAACCCTGTGGAAAGTATACCTGTGGGTGATCTTTTCATCTTATTAAGCTGAATCATGAAAAGTCAAACACTTTTCATTAGGTAATCAAAAATCAGTAAAAATACAGTATTTATTGCTTCCTAGCCTTGAAATAATCTCTAATCCTCATGACAAAAAGAGAAACAGCCTCTGTAGCTACCTTGCATTGGTATTTGCATCCTGAGAGTGATGAAGGGTAGAGGGGAGCTGAGATCTGTTAGCAACGTCCTTGAGGTGCGAGTGGAAAGCTCTGATCTACACTTCAACTTCCTGTCCACCATGCTTAAAAATTGGGTAATGTTTTTTGAAAGAGTGCTGTCCTTGGCTGTTTACAGAGCCACAAACCTGAGAAATTAACATAAATGGTATCCTTGGACCATCAGAGAAATGTAGGGAAAGTGCAAGAAAATGCAGCAAGTGTTCCTTTGTGCAATTTCCTGATGACTGAAGGGTGACATAATGACAATACAGGGAAATATTTACTGATTTTGCACTCAAGTAGAAATTGCAGCTCCTCTTAAGCAATGAATTCCAGTAACTTAACTAGCTGGGAATAAAGTTTGGAGCAGCAGTCTGATAAGATTCTTCCTTCTGTGACCAGATCTGAAGTACATCCTGCTTTTGAGTTTCCCAAGCTTTGAGCTAGGCCATCTCCTGTATCCCTACTATTTCTCTGCCACCTCATTGTCTGACATTGAGATTTCCTTACTGATAGTCACTTATACCCTCCCAGCCCCTTATGCTCTTACTCCCTCTCCTGAAAGACTTCTTGCTTCATCAGTTCCACAACTAAGTTTTTAAGTGCAAACTTTGTTGTTTTTAAAGACCAACAAAGCTGGTAACTCCAGCATTTCAGAAAGTGGGCCCTTTTTTGTCAGCTGTTGTGGTTCCTGGCAGAACTTTGCCGTTCTCCCCAGGGATACACAGTCCCTGCAAGCACAGATGCTTGACACCTGCCACAGCTGTTTAGCCAAGGTGCTTCCTGTCTCTCCATGTTCTTAGCATGCTGCTACCAGGAGGCCGGGAGGAAATTGTTATCTTTTGGCACGGGGAAAACTCCACCCAGCCATGAGAGGTATTGATACTTCATTTACAACTTCAGGAGGGAAAAGGTGCTTTCTCAGAGCTCTTATGTCTGTATTTGTCCCGGGTAGAGTCTGGATTACATGGTGGTGTTGGGTGATGGTTGCATCGGTGATGTCGGAGGTCTTTCCAGCCCAATTGCATCAGTGATTACGAAGCTCTGCAGGCTGGGCTCTGCAGGCTGGGCTCTCTGGGCAGTCGCGGCACCGAGGCTGGAGAGGGGCAGTCCCCCCGTCCCTGCCAGCCTGTCGTCCCGGTGCCGCACCCTGTCCCGCGGGCACAGCGGCGGGCCCCCAGGGCCGGGCGGGGCCGGGCGGTCGATGGTGCCCTCAGGCCGGGCCGCGCTTCAGGCTCCGAAGGTTCGGGGGTCCCGAGGAGCGCGGGGCGGGCAGCGGAGGCGACGGGGCCGCCGTGAGGGCTCGTCCGGAATCCGCGCCCTGCCCTTGGCCACCGGCCTCGGCCCCTACGGGCCCCGGCTTCCTGCGCCCACCTCCGGTTCCTCCTTGCTCCACTGGGAAGTGTGAGGAGAACTCGCCGTCCCCTTCTCTGTGCGGTCCTCAACAGCAGCTGAGGGTTTCCTTCTGCTCTCCATCCATCTTGGTCAGCCCCTCAGTGCTGTTGGAGGGTCCCCCTCGGCGTGTGGGCTCCTACAGAGTGGTTGATTCAGTGTTAGTACATTTTCCACTCCTTGTGTCTTCATTACCTCTGACGCTTTCACAGTGTGCTGCCGTTCCCAAAGGGGCACGTTTTGGGTCGGCGTTGTGGGGGTCAGTGAGGAGATGGGCTGCAGCGTGTTGGCTAATGCTAGGAGTGACCGATGGCAGCAGCAGAATTAGCTGTATCTCTGCAGATTTGCCTTCTGCAGTGAAAGCCTGTTTGTTAATAAACCTCTGATTCATCAAGGGAACAAATGGAGACCCTCGGGAACACTGAAATGTGGTAGCAGCTTTGTGAGGAATCAGAGGTGCTACTGCATTCTTTAAAACTGTCTTGTAGGTGATGGCCGCTGTCTCTGAGGCTGCAAACTCTGAAGGGAAACAGCTTCCTAGTAAGACAGAAGCTATGATCTGGAAGCCCAGAAAAGGTAGGACAAAATTAAGCAGGTCACAAATATTGAAACTTGTGCACTACTTGAGAAATATAATTGAAACCTTTCAGTGATGCATGGGAAATGCCTCTTTACTTACTGTACTAAATTATTTCCATGTAGATACTTGTGTATATCTAGGTACATGAGTAATTAATCAATGTGACTTTTTTTTTTTTTAACCAGAACCAAGTGTTTTGTTTTGTTTTTGAATACCAACAGGTGAGTGTGGTGAAACAAGTCCTTTGCCCTAGTTTACAGAGTTATTTTCCAACAGGAGTGTGGAAAATCCTGATTTGCACTGGTGCTGTGGTGCAAGGCCATGTCCACTCTTCCCAAGCATCTGAAATGTGAAGCAGCTCTGTAGTGATATTACATATATAGGAAACTGCACGTATTACAACAAGATTAGTAGTCACAAAGTGCATTTGTGTACCTCTCTGAATTATTGTGTGCTGAGCACTTAATTGTTCTTGTTTAATTTCTGAGTGTATCTGTTGGTGCTTTCTACTCGTTTTAGAATGTTTGCTGCAGGATATTCCAAATGTTCCTCATGGCAAGTCTGAAGAAAGTGCATCTGCTTCTACCTCTCCCAATGAAGATGATGTCAGTGGCTCTACTGATGAGGGCTGGTACAATATATTTACTGACCTGGATGTGTGGGATAGTGAAGTTTCCAATATACCTGAGTCTTCAGGGCAGCAGGATGCATCTGAGCATGAGGTGGAGGACTGGGATAAAGAATTGGAGGAGTCTACATGTGGTCCTTATGGTGAGTACACATTTACTTGTGCTTCATTTGAGTTTTGGATAGGTGGACATAGGTGCTTTGCAGGAGAATGTTCTATTTTGGGAAGCAATTTCTTGTTGTATTAACCTCCTGGATATGTAATGCACAATTGTGTTGTCAAATACAGGATTTAAAGGTGATGTGGAGTTCACATGAAACTCTTGCTTGAGCAATTGAATTCTTAGGGCATGGTAAGGAGGAGAATTTCATGTTTGTGTTGAGTTTCTCTAGTGAAGCAAGTTTTCAGTGGTGTATCTTTGTTATTCTGAAGCAGAACAGAAAGGTACATGGTGTGCAGGAATTAACTTTTTTTGTGTAAAAATTCTTCAGTAAAATTCAAGACTGTTCATTATAACGTATCTCTAGAGCATGGAGTTGTTTGGAACAGTGCTCAGTCTCTGAGTATGGTTTGTTGCTTTTACTGTAGTTTTTTTGTAGGGTTTTTTTTGTAGTTTTTCACAGGGAAAATGTGAAAAAACTGCATGCCTTGTAAGAGCTGATACCAGACATTGTGAGTCCTAGGTGCATCACTGAGCTTTCTGGAAAACTGTTTTGTCTCTGTGGCATAAACCTTCGTTAAAACGAAGACGTTGCCAAATTCATTTTATCTTTGCCTTTTTTTAAGGTCTAATTCATGAGTGGTGGCAGATCAAATTGAAATAGTGAACTGGAAGATGCCATAATAACCTGCTACACTGTTCCACTACTTTCCTGAGTATCTCCCATGGTTTAAGCCTTTTATTTTATCTTCTTTAGATGCTGACGATCTCTCCTGTGGAAGCTTTGAGGAAAATAATCTTGTCGGCTCATATGTATGGAAGGAGGATTGGTTTTACAACCCAGGCTGTCACCACACACCTTGCTTTGTTTTCCCACCACGAGTTAGAACAGTTGAGAAGGGCCAGTTTGATGATGCTGATGAATGAGGTTGAGCCTGGTCAGAAATGAGTTTGGCTTCTGTGTTGGATTATGTTCTTCAGCGATTGAGCTGTGTCAAGTCCCTTGGCTTTTTTGCAGAGTTGGGCCTGAGGCCAGAAATGTGACACCATCTCCTGAGTTTTGCTTAGACTGTTTCTGAGTTGTTCATAAACTGCCCACCCTTGCCCTGGAGACAAGAGTGCAGGTGCTGGGTGCAAGGAGTCAGTGCATTTCTGGAGATTTTGTTTGTATTATACAGATCTATGTTGCTAATTAATTGCTTGAGGAGTAGTATTTAATTTCTAAACTTCAGCTTGTTTGCCAGGCTTCTGTCATTTTTGACATGCTGATCCCTGTGTTTTTGTGTAACTTTTAGTTTTCTTTTCATTTGATGCTGTCAGATTGGTTTGGATAGCTTTAAAAACTCTCCCTCCTTCAAACTTCTCTGTTGTATTTCCATATGGTTCTAATGTCCGTTTGTGATTCTTATACTGGTGTTTAACAAACTCAGCTGTGGTGAGTACAGAACAAGTTGTTTTGTGTTTATTTTTATTTATTTGTGTTTATTTATTTATTTATCGTGTTTATTTTTATGTATTTCAGCATAAAGGAGTTGCAAATACATGATGCACATTCTGCAAATACACGAGTTGACATACAGGGGGGCTGCTCCATCCAGTGGATGCTGGGTGCTTAAGGCTGCCTCCCAACAAGGGTTTCTCCACATCAAACCTTCTTGTGTATGGGCATATTACCCCACAGTCCCACAGCTGTCTTTATCACCTTCTCATGCAACATCAGATGTGCAATGACAAAGAAAATATCTCTGCTTATATGTATATATATATATAGCAGTATATAATCTCAGTGTCCTGCAGACAGTAGTGAATTAAGGTTCCTGATGCTGTTCTGCTGTTTGTGTTGTGGTGAACGAGGAGATGGGAACACAAAATACCTCCACAGAGTCCCTAAGAGAAGAGGTGGAGCTGGAACCATATCCTTCTCACCTTTGCTCTGGAGTTGAAGGAAGTGTTCTCAAATCAAGTATGTAAGTGGATTGAGTGGCTGGTTGCCTGAGTAACAATAACCTTCAACGTGCTCATGTTTCATTAATCACTTTTATCTCAAAAACATTTTCATGGCTTTGTGTTTAGACACTGACTGAACTGGAGCACAGTACAATGAGGGGGTTTTTTGTTTCTTTTTTCTTTTTTTCTTTTTAAATCATCCAGTGTATGAGACCAAAATAATTCATGTACTAGTTTAGAAGGAAGAAGTGAGTGACACAGTGATATTTCCTCAATATTTTCCTAGAGAGCACAGGAGGACAAGAGCTTGTGAGACAAGAGCTTTTCCTTTGGGTACCTTCCAATTCCTGCTTATGTTTTGGTACCTAGCAGTCAAAGCAGAGTGCAAGCATAGTGTTGAGGTTGAAAAAAAAAGGGCCTGGTCTTTTATTCCCATATGATGGAGTGATCTAGGGATTAATATTTCTATCAAAACTTCCTCAAGTACACCAATAACTGGTTCATCATCTCAAGTGAAAAGGTTGATTTGCAATTATAAATGCAATATTCATAAAGATAAATTGACTGCAGATTACTGTTGAAGTAACAATACACCAGTAAATTGTAAAAATTCCTCTGAATACTCCCTGGTTCTTTTGTGAGCCTGCTGTTCCTGTGCAAGCCTGGCTGTGGATGACAAGGCCCAAGGCTTCCCTGCAGAGGGCAGCAGAAAATTGTCTGCCCTGCTCGGCGTGTGCTGAGCAGTGTGAGCTCCCCAGGCTGGATTTCTAACGCTGATAGCAATTTAGATCAGAGTTCTGCATAGCCTTGTTGTTCCCCAGTGAGGCTGATTCATGGCCCTGATTAGTTTCTCATTTTTTTTTATTTCACTCTGAAGTTATACTTACTGGACTGAAAAATTTCTCCCATGGCTGAGTGAAGAACATCACTTGACTTCAGGCTCAATATATATTTTTTTTTTACTATGCTTGTGGGAGATATCCCACCGTATTCAATAAAGATGAAACTAATAGAATTCTGTGGAAGAGAACCCATCTTTTGTAAAATTGTTTTATAAGGACAACCAAAAAGTCTTTATAACACTGATTAGGATGATTTTTCTTCCTAACAGCTCCAAAATTCCATCATTCCTGAATCTTCAAGCCATTTTCCATGCACTTTACAAATCAAGGTGTTTTTTTACCCTCTGCCTTTAATTGCAATCAGTCTTGTCTGTCTCAAAGGTCTTATTATTTGAGGAGAAATTGTACTGAATGGCTGCCTTGCTAAGCTGTTTGTATTTGAAATGACGGTAAACTTTAAAGATTTGTTTTCAGTTTCCATTTAAAGTTAAAACTGACACCAGCCCCCTCCAGCTCTGGAAAACCAGGACTTTGCAGCAGAGGTGCACTGTTCTCTCCAGGGATATGTTGGCAAATACAACTTTGTTCAACTTGGCCCTGCTTGTTAGGGCAGGGGCTTGATGTAAAGCTTGATCTGAACACTCTCAAACTTCAGGGGGATTAGAAAACCAGATGCAGGCTTCTCAGAAAGCATCTGCCTGGAAGGATTTGAAGCCAAGCTCACGGATTCCAGAGTTTCTGCACTACAGAGTGTTTCAAATTCCATTGTGAGTGTTGCACCAAGCCTGTTTTGTGTTGACACAAGCGTGTCATTCTAGGCAGGAATACTTGCAATTAAAACCAACATAATGTAACACATGAGCCAGCAGTCAACCCTGCAGCCTGCCAACAGTCAACCCTTCAGCCTGCTCTAATTATTAGAGGGAACAGAGTGCCTGTCACAGGACCAAGATCATAAATCTCGGATGAACACAAGAAACGCATTGGCAGTACATCAGTTGGAAAGCTCAGAAGTGTCAAAGATCGCTCAGTTAAATTATCATACAACTTAAACAAGATTTCCCCTTTCTATACCCACAGTGTAAGATAGCATTGAAACTGAGACCCTGCTACAGGTTAATAATAAGTTTGCTAGGTTTGTGTTGAGGGGATGGTGTAGGAGTATGGTATAATATGGTGGCTCATGAGAACAGGGTACAACTTTGATGCTGCCCTTGCTGTTCTCATTACCTCACTTTGTAGGTAAAGATGACACCAGCCAGTACAGTACTTCAAATTTGCTGAGCAAGAGATTTTGTCTAAATAGTGAGGTGCTAAGAAATGAAAACAAAACAGAGTTTTGCATTTACTTTGAACAGCCAGCAAAGAAATGAAAACTTGTTTGGGGTGCATCTGTTGTTTCCTTTGAGACCTACAGGGAATGATTTGCAAGAGGAAATAATTGTAGGAAATGTGTTCATATTTCCTGTTGATAAGGTAGAGCACTTAATTCATGCATGAGATTGAGATAGTGTTTCTTGCTTTTATATAACCACACAATCCAGCCCATTTCAGTGTCTTTTAAAGACACTGCTGCTTCGCTTGTTGTTTTGTCCCATCTTTTAACTGGTCTGCTTTCACTTTTAAACTGAGAAAATACCTCCAGTGTTGGGGGGACTATGTGAATAATTTCACAGACTAGAGGAAAAATGCTGATGGCAGCAGCTCATTCCTGACCATCTGTTGCTTCCAAGGACATCAGTGTAAATCCCTTTGTAACAAAGGTCATTTTGTGAAGCTGGGTAAGTCTCTGTAGGCATGGGGAAGGAACTTGTGATACTTTACCCTCTGTGGTTCTCTGTTGCACACAGAGACATCGGAAGCTTGAGTATTAGAGGATAAATTAGTGGTGGAATTGTTAGTCCTGGAGTACCAGCTGCTCATAGCACAGCTTCCTAGCTTGGCAGTAGAAACTGGAACCTACAAAGAAAGCAGCAAAGCACACAATCCCAATAATTTGGTTTAGTGATGAAACCACTTCCTTTAAACATTTGAGTAGATCTTCAGCTGGTACAAACTTGGGCAGCTCATTATCCAGGCAGAACCTCTGTATGTGCCCCTATGCAATCCTTGTCATCTCTCAGTGAAAGCTCATATTCACTGTTTCCTTACTGCTGTGTTCCTAATATAGTGGGTTTTCTTTTTGTTACTTTTAGCTCTACTGACCTTCCTAGAGCAAAACCTATGAATGTGGCTCAATGGCTACATTTATTTCTTAGCAGGTTGTATCAGGTGGGGGTTTTTCCCACATTGACGATAGCTAGTTTCAGGACACATAGACAAAATCAGCCTTGGAAAGTTAACTTCTATGATTCAGCAAGTCTTGTTGGTCTGAATTCTTTTAATCAGATGTTTTCTGATCTGCCTGCAACTTCTGCCTTTAAGACCTGGAAACTCTTTTCATTGTATGATGCAGGAATTTAAGAGTGAGTTGTATACATAAATTAAATGTATTTGTGAGCCTGAGATCTCAGTTCATTGTTTTATTTTCCTCAAAGGGAAATACTGCTCAGTCGTCTTTGAGCTACTGGTCCTTAAGATGTATATTGAGCAACACATTTTTCTGTGACATCTGGGGTAGAAGAGGATGCCAAGTTCTCATTGTGCTGCTTTGCAATTTTAATCAGTGTAGCTGCTGTGGACTCTTATTCCAACATTAAACAAGTTATTTAGTATTTCTACACCTATATTGGGAACTACTCCAAAACATTCCTGTTCTCACTGAGGAGTTCCTTTGGTTGCTTAACACATTCTGGAAAATATGAATATTATTTTACCTCGGATAAGGTAATATAATTTCACTTGTAATCTTCATCCAGACACCAGAGTAAATATGCCACATTGTAACATAGTTCTGGCTGGCTGCAGTTAGGTGGGAATTGTGTAACTCCCTGTCCCATGTTACATGCTCAAATGTTTCTGCGCAGGTAAATAGGTGTGACTGTGAGTTTAAACAGGACCTATACCCCACAGCAGACAGTACAAACTCCTACTATGCAACTGGAGATCCAGATAGCAAGGAAAGTTTTCTAGCTGAGCAGGTCTTCACAGTGTTGCTGACATAGTATGGTAGAATTAGAATAGCAAGGTCAGAGGAGAAACTGATAGTTCCACCAGAAGCATGGGCAGCAAATCAAAATAATTCAGTACAGGAATCTCAGTTGCTGCATTCTCCCTAGAGAAGAACACGTAAGGGAAGTTTGCAAATTCTGTTTCAACTGTAGTTAACTCCTTAAATCACAAACTGAAGTAGGACCAGTAATCTGAAACGAATGCACCAAGGTGGAGTCTGCAAATAGCCACATGCTGAGTCAGCAATCATCATTGTCTTGTCTACTGTCCCTACTGGATTTGCTAGAATACCAGATCCCCCCTTTGTTCTCAGCATTATTTTTATCAGTACCTTCAGTTCCATATTCTTCAAACAGGTCATTATTTTCCAGGTCTGAAACACCTTTTACCTTCTGTTTTGTTTAGTTGTAGCTTATCTGCATCATTCAGGCTTGATTTGTTTGATTAGGCCTCCATCTCTGCAGCTTGCCAGACGTTTGGTCTTTTTAGTGGGATTGGTCAGACAATATCAAGACAGATAAATATTTCTCAGGCTGAGACTGCCTGTCTGCTAGATAAGAATTACATTTAGTTCTATTATCTGCACTTGTGTTAGTAAGTGGATTAGGTTTAATTTGGTCCTTTGGAGAGAAGCAGGCAAACTGTTCTTCAGACAGATCTGGGATTTGGTTTAAAGACAGGCTTTGTGTTGTGGTCTATAAAGTGCCTTGTAGCCCTGTAGGAATACTTTGTGTGGCTGGTTCCTGACAGCAATTTGGAATGCTAACTTTAATGATTGTGCTCCTAATTATGTACAGAGGTAAACTCTCAGATGAAAGAATGAGGAGTTTCATCATCTGTCCCATTAAGTGCAGCAGGGTTTCTGTTGTGCAGAGGAGTGACTGCCTAAAACTGGCACCTGATAGCTGCAGCAAGGGGAAGGGTTTCTCAGGAAGGGTTTCTCAGGCTTCACAAGGCACCTTCCATCCCTCCACAGCATGCAACTCTGATTAAAGGACGTCTTGACTTCTTAAATGAGCCATGTCTTTATCATGGGTTACATTACTGTCATGTGTCTTTCATGTCATTTTTCTCCCCCCACAGAAAGGGAGTAGATGTGGGCATTTGTCCAGCATGTGCCTGGTGAGTGTTAGAGGACTGGGGAAATTGGTAACACCCAGCCTTTGTGATCCTGGCTGACTCCAAACAAAAGGGCAAAGTTCAGTGTCCTGATAATGGACTTAACTGTTCCATGATTGAGACTCCAGGTATTTGGGAAATGGCCTCTTTTGCTACATATCCTGTCAAGTTTGAGTTAGTTATTCCCATTCAGCTTACCTAGGTATTGGATATTGCTAAGGTTTTAATGCCAGCTTCCACCACAGTTCAGTCCTCCAGGCTTGGCAATAGGATTTCTCTGGTTTCAGGGCTTATCCTAATGGTTTGTGTTTCACTTTCTGCTTGAATTTTCCATTTTGGAAGGATTCTTTCCATTTTTTTATGCAATATTGTACCTATTGTCTGCTTCTGCCTGGGGTTAAATTTAGTTTTTGTTTCTGCCTGTAGCACAAAGACTCAGCAACTGGTGCCAGGTAAAGGAAAGAAGAATGTTCTCTGTTATGGCATCATCCACCTTGTGTAACAACTCGAGGACTGTATCAGTGGTGAGTGTGGGAGGAGGCTGAAATGAGGCAAATATGGGAGAACACAGAGGGTGCAGTAACTGTGCTCATTTGTACAATGGGAGTGTGCTTCAAGTTTCACTTGATTGCTTCCTCTTTAATTGAAGCCTTGCCTAATTGAGCTGAGAGCTTTCCCTTCTCTAGTTCAGAGTGCTGTGTGTCCTTTTTTCCCCTTTATTTGCTGTTTTACCTTAGACATGACACTGATGTGAGAGGAACATTTATTTTTAGCACTCCTTCCCATGGTGAATCCATGCAGGTTCTGCTTGATGGTTCAATGCTATTTTAATGATGTAGGCAACAGCTGTTTTCTCCATGTCTTATCAAATATCCTCCATGTTCTAACATAACATAATAACAAAGAAGTTTCTTTATTCTTGGCTAGTCTGAATTTCCACCCAGGGGATCTCATTGCATCTTTTTATGGGGATTGCAATCTAGGAATAGGTACTTGTGGCTGGATAGGTAGATTCTGCTTTAAACAAATAAGTATGATTGAAGATTTAATATCCATTTTATATGGATTCTGTTGTTACACTTAGGATGGCAGGGCTAATATTTTTAACAGCTCAGTAGTTTTAACTGTTCTCTTGTTGCTTTGGTAAAATAATGAGTATACCAATCTGCTTTGCCATCAGATGCTGTAGGGATGATTTAATTAGACTAATTTCTGTTTTCATTAACACTTTTATTAACTGTGTTTTAATGCTACTGTTTACAGATTCTTATTTTAGGATTTTTTTCTATGTATTTTCTCTCATCCTTTTTGTTGCCTGTTTACTATCACAAAATTCATACTATAGCAATTGTCTGCTTTTACAGGAGGTCTCTCAGTGATATTATCTGACAAAATGTGATATCTGCACTACTGCCAATGGTGTCCTCTCATCTCCATGGTCTCTCCCAAAGCAGGGTAGCCTGAACTAGAACTCTGCTAGAAAACTAGGACAAAATCCTGTGAATTACGGCAGTGTTGGCATATCTTGAGAGACCAGAACTGTGATAATGGCACACATCCCAAATTCCTTCTGACTTCATGTTTTCTGTGCTGATTTTTAGGATCTGTCAGAGATACGGTTTTCAGTGGAAGTCTGTCATGTTGAAGAATTATCATAATTATCCTGAAAAAGTTCTGGATTTGAGAAACAGTTGCTTGCTTTCAAGCTTTTTACAGTCAGCAGTATACAACAGAGGAATGCAGTTTATTTTTAGGCCAGGAAACTTGTTTTAATACCTAAATGCTTCATCAGATTCACTCATAGTACATAGCATGTTTTTCTTGCTTAGCAGTCTTATCTTCAGCAGTGAATTTAAGAAAGCTTTTTGCAGGTGGATCTCATTATGATGTAACATTCTACCATAGATCAGTGCCAGGTTTATTAATTAACATTCTATCCACAGACTTGCATACTTTTAAAGTAACTTGCATATTGAACAGGATTTGGAAGACAAAGTATTTCAGCTACTCTTAACAACTTATGAGTTAGTCACTACAGAACATTGCCTGCTCTGTCTCCTAAAAAACTGAACATTTGCAAACACTTCACTTGGTTCATAAAAAAATGAAGTTGTCAAGGACAATGACAGCAGAAGTAGAAACCACTAGCAATTTTTTTTTTGTCAAGGCTGATACGAAAATTATATTTGGAAGAGAACTATGTTGTAAAGCACCTGAGAGGCCACTGCTAGTAAATGTGAATAACTTCATGTATTGAAAAGCATGGGTCTGCTGGAAAAAAAATTGTTTGAATGCCAGTCTGCAATTTGGCAAATTAAATATCTATTAAAATGTATATTGAAAAAAATTACAGTGTTGCTATGGTTACCAAAGCTTCCTTGGTTCCAGGACTGCAGTGCATTACACTTCAAAGAAGAATCTCTTTCCCCCCCCTCTTCTTTAAGTATAATCAAATAGAACTTTCAGAAGTGCTTTTAATTTGCATGCATTAATTGGTGAAATTTGTTGCCACAAAGAAGCAAAATCCCAGAAATACAGCTGTTTCCAAGACATACACTTCTATTTCACAACATCTGTGAATTAAATCTCATAAAATTGTATTTTTTGGTTCTGAACTGTAGAGCAGAAGTGACCATCCTTTGGCTAGGAGGACACTGGGACTCACAGCAACCCACTGAGTGTGGGTAAAACTCTAACAGATGATATTTGGAGTGTCCTGTGTGTGTTTGTATGAGTGGCTGATGCCCAATTGTTCTTCAAATTGGTTTTGCACTTTTAAATATTTTTGCTGTAACATACTCTCTTGAGTAGGAAATGAGAAAGGTTAAGGAGGAATGACTTTTATGGTCAAACTCTGCCATTATTGTTCCATCAAGGCATGTTTCCTCTAAAGCTGCAGGTGCTGCCACCATGTCATTGTGGCCAATTCATGAGTTTTTAGAAAATACAACCTGTTACTTGTAGTGTGGAGAGATGATCATAAGCCCCATGATCAGATCCTGTTAGACAATACTTGTGCAGCTTTCCTTGCAGAGCTCAGTAAATGATATTATTAAATAATATTAGCAAGGTTGTAAAAACAATACAGATTGAAGCAGAGGAAATAAAATCAAGGGATTTTTGCTCTGTTGTCCTGGAATCTGCCCCACACCAACAGCACATCTGCCCAGCAAAGGTCAAAGATCAAGAGCTTCTGACAGTGCTTACTTCTGTCAGGGATTGTTCCCTTTCTGTGGAGCACAAAAGAGCCTGTGTTGAGGTGTTTCCCATCGTGCCCTCTACAGTTTTTATCTAATGTTGACTCTCTCCTTGTGGCCATACATTTTCTGCCTATTGTCAAACATTTTTTATCCCACGTGGAGCTTCTGCTTATGGTTTTAACGTGTACGTTTGTGTCTGTGTAAATAAGTAATGGAGAAGAACTGTGTGCTGAATTAAGTCTGTTTGCTTTAGAGCTGCAAGGCTTTGTCCCTCAGGAAAACGATCTGTCAGGACACATGAAAGCATTCAGTTGTTTGCTGTTGTGAGTGTGCACATCTGGCCAAGCCATGGCATTCCTGGTGACACTATTTTTCATTCCCTTCCTTGCTGGCCTCTCAGATGTGGCTGATCCAGCTGCAGGAGAGTGCCATGATGCCTTTCACCCTGCTGCATCCACATAGGAGAAGGAGGAGGGTGTGGGTCTCTGATGTAGCTCTCATGCCCTGATTCACTGTCGGCTTGAGCAGGCTCTAGGAGTGCCTGGAGTGAAGGAGAAAACCAAGAGATGAAGTTACACCAACTGTGACTGCTGATGCAGTTCTGACATGTACATAAAATCTCCCAGTCTTTATATCAAACTACTTGTTTATTTCAGGGTGGTTACTGTGCCAGTCTTCTGCAGGTTTATGAGTTAAATGTGAGATACCTGTTTTAGGTCTTTGCTATCCTTAGGTCCATCTGCTCTGTAAGAGTTGGAGTTGTGTGCTCTTGAGTTGGAGAAAGAAAATACCCATATAATTTTGTACACAGAGAAGAAAGGGATTAAATTTTGAAAGTACCACAGTAGCCATACCCTCTTTCTCAAATGTATTGGGAACTGCTTATTTAAATTCTACAAATAGTTTTGAAAATAGCCAAAAGCCCTTACAGACCTGCAACATGCACTCTAGATAGATGGTTGTGAAAACAAAATGCTTCCCATAACATGCACATTTACAAGTACATACTTGGGTCCATTCAGGGCATATTTCTGAAAGAACTTGTTCACCAATACCAGTGGTTCGAAAGTTCAATTTTCTGGCACTTTTGAATCTAGTCCCTGCACACATTCTGAGGGTTGGAAACATCATGTGGTTTGTAAAAATAAAAACACCAAATTGCCTGGGGTGCATCTGTGCCCCTTGCTGTGCAGGCTGGCTGTTTCTCTGCCATCAGCCTGACATTTTCAATCAAGTTTTTAATGGACTCCTGGGGCTCCCCCAGTTTCTGTTCAAGCAGAATCTGGCACCAGTCTCCCCAAGTCCATAACAAAGAAGAGCTTTATTTTAGCTTTTGATTGTACAAAAATTTAGTGACAGTAGGAAAGAAATAAACTGGTTGGATTAGTGCCAGAATAGCAGGAAAGAGCTGTCTTTAGAAAAAATTCATAACCTACATTTTATTTTGTCAAATTAGGAAGTGCAAAGTATAGGGCTACCATAGATCAGACTTCTCTGTAATCTTTTCCAGATTTTGACAGATTGACAGTTTTAATTAAGAGTATTTTGTTTAATTTGTTTTGCCTTTACACCTGAGAGAGTTCACAGGCCTGTGCAGGTTTGGACTGCAATTCTGCAGGTTTGCTTTTAATATAATTGTTGATCATTAAAAAAAATTGAAGTAAATGTTATGAAGGCTTTTAATTTTCATTCCTGTTCAGGAAGTTCCCAGATCCCCTCTTATGCTTACATAAGTTATTTTAAACAGTTTCTTGTATTTCAAAACTTCTTGTTGTAAAGGAAGAGTGAACCATAAAACCACAACAGTTGCCACTTTGCAGTAATTATGGACTCCTCAGTTCTCAGTAAAGGAAGCCATTGTGATTGTCTCTCAGGTTTGTAATAGCAGCTGCTGTAACTGGTAAAGGCTGGAGTCCTGTGATCTGTGTGGAATAGATGATGGGATTTTATATCTAGAAAGGGATCAATTAATTTCCTCTGTATCCTTCTGGGACTTACAATTATTATTCCTCCATGCAGTAGGTGGAGACAAAGACCTCATCAATTTTATATGTCTCCACACACTGATTTATTAGCTGTGCTTGGACTCTCCTGATTTTTGGTTTAATAAATCCCTTTATAAAAATAACAGCTATCAAACAATATTGTTCTAAAGTTTGCTAATTTATGTTCACATTAATGCTGTAATTATTTTGCTGGCTACTGTTGATATATTGGCTCTTTCAAATATGAGGGGTGATTTGGAGATTGATCTGTGAAACCTTTCTGTTCAAGTTCAGATCTGTCTTAGGCCCAAAAATTCAAAGGTCAAAGCATGCCCAGGATAGAATTCAAGTTTGAACCTATCTTGAAATTCCCAGTGATGTGGGAGTTGGAGTTCTGTGCAGACTGGAAGATTGAGGTGTGGTCTGCCTCTGTTTGTAAAGTGAATTTATATGTGTGTGTATGTTTATATAAATCCAGTGCCTGTTTACAGGTGGGTGTTTAGGTGCTTACAGCATGTGTGGCTGCACACAGAATGTGGCCTTGGCATCCTGCCTCTGCCTCAGTTTACCCAAAAACTTACAGTGTAATTTGGAGTAGTGAGAACAAATGGGGTGTAATACATAAAGTAGGAGAGATGGTTTTATTCACTTTTCAGAGGGAAGATGGAGTTTGTGAAATTCTCAAATCCTTTGCTTGACTATTTCAAGTCATCTGTAGATACATTTTTATTTTAATGCTGAGTAGCTTCGTGTGTATGGGACAATTAATTTCACTGGAATCCTGACAAAATCTCCCTCCCATATGGAAGAGTTGTGTACCTCTGAATTTTCACTCGTGGGCAGTATATGCTACAGAAAGTAAAAATAGAGGTTATTATTAAATACAGTTCAAATGAAGAGGCAAGGAGCAGAGTAGTTTTCCAAAATTAAGACAACACACAGTTTGGGGGTAACTGATAAAGATGTGCAGAGTCAGTGCCTGCCACAGTATCATGTCTTTTCTGGTGAGGTGGGTGTTTTGCAGAGGAGCTCTTTGAATAAATCAAAATATCCTCCTGTAAACATCAGTGGGAAGCTGAGAATGACATACAGGTGGGTGTGTGGATCTTGCCTCTAGTGATGCACAGAGCCTGTCTTTCCAGTGTCATTCAAGTATAGGCAGAAAGTCTAAACATCCTAACATTGCTTTAACTCTCAAGTGCATTCAGCTCTTCAAATGCAAGATGGTATTTTCCATGACTTGGAGTATAGATGATGATAGTGAGGGAATGTGCAGTCAGTGTTGCTGCTTGGTACAAGAGTTACTTTTATTGGTCTCAGAGTTATGGTTCATCAGAGTTTCTTCTATGCTCCTTTACTCTAGGAGTATGATTTAATTTAAAATGTCCAGATCTATATAATAAACTCATTAGATCATTAACAGACATACACTATTATAGTCCTGAGTTTTGTAGCACTGTTCACTGTAAATTCAGCACAATGCATCTTCAGCTAGGAATGCTGTCACTCCTGAGAGCTCTGGAGGAACTGTGCTTTTGATGTGGCCATCTGAACTTTGCTGGGCTGAGGAAATAAGATTTTGAGGAGCCCAGAGCCAGATAGGGATGGTCAAACTAAGGGTTCATTATCTGGCTGTATCTACCTGTATCTTCTCTTTGAGCACCAGATGCAAATAAAAGATCTGCTCTCTAAGTGAGCTTGTGTAGGAGTACCCAGGTCTGTGCTCCTCTGGGCTGGGGCACTACAGAGGATGTTCCACAGAGTGAGGATGTCTGTAGCTTTTGGACTGGACATGTGAGACCACAGCTTCCTCCCCTCCTCTGAGTACTCCATTGTCTGCTGAGGCTTCCCTCTGTCTTAACAGAAATCACAGCTAAGGAAATAACATTTGCAGAATTTAAATTGTATTCTTTTCTATGTGTTGTTAGATATTCCACACAGAAATGTAGAAATGGATCAGTATAAATGCCATCCAATTTACTGGTTTTCTGCATATGAATTTCCCTTATTTTCCTCTACAAATGCCTGTACATAATTTATACATGGTATTATTCATATTCTCTATCAATAGCCAGGATAATTGATGAGGAGGAAAAAAACCATCAAGCTAGTATCTCCACACTTGTTTAAAAATGCCCTTGGAAGTGGCAGGATAATGAATATTGTGCTGTCTGTTAGTTTGATTTTTAAGGTGGTGGCATGTGGATAATCTCTGGTGGGCTTGAAAAATGAAGCTGCCATTATGCAGCTTTTCAGCTGCAGACTTTCAGTGCTCATGGTTGGGGCAGAGAGGTACCAAGAGTTCTAAACACAGAGGTAAGACACTGGCATGGACAGAGCTTTTCATTCCAGAGTATAGTTTAATGTTTGTTTTGGCTTTGCTGTTCCTGTTGGCTTACATCTATAGGATGCAGTCTGCTCTGTGAAAGGAAGAATGAAGTGTCAGAAGTGGCTGGAGGGAGACTTCTTTGAAAGTTATTGAATTTGTGAGCCAGTAAGTAAGTGGGCAAATGCAGTGTTAACTTGGAAGGAAGTAAATTTCATTTGAGCATGTTATTTTGTTCACAGAGGGCCAAATCCTGAGAGATACTAAGGATTAAGTGTTTTTGATAAAATGTTCTTTTGTAGATTCAACTTCAAGTTGCCTTGGGTTTTCTTCTCCAGATATGCATAAGATTTGGCTCTGTCTATGATAACTAGTTTTGCTCAAATTATTTATCAAACTGCTTTGTAATGTCTGACTCAAATGCACATAACATTTGCCTAAAAAAATGTGTTTGGGGAATGAAAGACTTTGCTTGAGGTCTCTGCTATTAAATCTTTGCTGAGGGGCAGGGAGAGGCTGTGAGTTTTTTGGTGAAGTTAATAAAATGTGTGGATTAGTGAAGTGCTGATTAGTGAGGTTCTATTGTCGACAGAAACATTCCTGCCTTAGCTGAAACCCAGATGGAAAGCTGCCCGCCTGGACTGCAGAAAATGGTTTATGTTGCTGCTTTACTGGAGTATGTTGCTGAGGTTGCTGCACAGTGAATCTTACTGATGTCTTGAAGTGTAATTAACTCTGTTGTTCGATGTAAATATTTGAATACTGCTCATTCGGTCTCTACAGGGGCCTGTTTAAAACGATTTTTGCCAAAGAGCTCAAAGGCCAGTAGGAATGTGTGTGCATTAATAAACTTCTCTTTGTCCTGGACTTGATCCAGAGCTTATAGAGGGCACATAGGATGAGATCTTCCCATCTCATGTATTTACTGTAGAGCTCAGAGTGCTTGATCAAGGCGTCATTGTGCCCAGGGTTTAGTTTAGATATGAAACTGCAGGACGTGGACACAGCAGTCAGAGGGACTCAGGGTACTGGAAAGGCTGGAGGAGAAAAAAGGAATAGAATTCATCAGAAAAATAGTGAACTCTGTTATCCTTATATGTTACATAAAATGATGGCTTTTTTAAGGTGTAGAACTTCCATTTTTGGTCCCAAGCATTAGCTTAAATGCTCAGAATGATGCTTAAAAGGCCAAAACAATACTCTCAGGGAAATAAAGTTATATTTCATTGCAATCATTATCTTTTTTGGGGGTAAAAAACTTTGCTTTCTGCAAATGTTTTGTCAGTTTTTTAAAAATAAAATCCTTATTTCTGAGACCTGAAGTACTTCTTTCAGAAATAGAGTGTGTTTTCTTTGTGAAATGTCAAATTGCTTCTGAGATATTACATGTTATACTATCTGTGTCTGGACTCCCCAGAATGCCTGTTTTTGTGTTGTCTCCCATTTCTGAAGACTCTGGTTCTGCAAGCTTAAGCAAGAAGAGCTGTGACAGGTAAGAATGCAGCCATTCAGCAGCAGATGCTCAGCTTCCATGGGCCCAGCCTACAACTCCCTTTAGATCCACAGTGTTTCCAAATGAAAATATCTCTTCTGCCAAAGGGGATGGTTTTTGTTTGTTGGCATTTTGTGTTTTCACCAGAAATGCCTTCCTGTCTATCTCTTACGAGCTGTGCTTCTGAGCAGCTCTCAGTTTCTGCAACAGTGAAGACGAGCAGGATTCTGCAATAATTGCACAGCAGGGGAAGCAGCATTGCTCAAACAGTGCTGGAAAATGAGGATCAAATTTTCTTTTTATTCCTGCCTTGCTCTGGTGATGTTCTTGGTAATTCCATTATCCTATGTTAATTTCTACCCTGCTGTAAAATATGCTATAATATTGACACTTATCTCCTACGGATGTTATCCATTTTATTATTTTCTGTAAAGTACTTTGAGATCCTTGGATCTTAAATCACTGATTATTCCTGTTAATGGGATTGTCCAACTTGGTCTTCAGATCACTGTCAAAACTGCAGACAAAGATAAGCAGCAGTGTGGAGATGTTGCTTTGAAATTGCTTAGAAATTAACTTTTTGTTCTCTGATGATGTAAATAAACATCAGGATCAAAGAGGAGTGATGGCAATGCATTTGCTGCAGCTCCTGGTCCTGAATTCCTGGCTTCTTCTGAAGTGAGATCCATAGGAAACTGTTGCCTCAGCCTGGCTCCTGCTGTGTAGATGATGTTCACTGTGAAGATGGGATTTTCTTCTTTGTTGCCCTGCAGAAGGCGGGGGAGCTGGCAAGAGCTGCAGCAAAGCAGCAGTGCAGCTACACTCCCTCTCCAGGGCATGCACTGCTCAGGTGCTGCACCTGCCTGGGAGCTTCCATGGGTGATATCTGGACAGAAGCTACATGGAAATGCCTCTCTCAAAGCATATATATATATATAAAAAAAGGCCATAAATGGGAAAAAGATGGCAGAGGGAGGCTCTGTTGAATGAGTAGTGGCTGTTTGGTGCAGTAACAAACATCTCATTCTAAGGTGGATTCCAGGTACACCACATGCTCTTGAGTTGCATAACAATACACCCCAACTCAGTAATGATTTAATTTTTGAAGCTATGCCCTTTCCTCATAACACCTCTGGTGTGAGATAACTTGCTGCCTGAACTTTGAGGACAGATTTATTGAAGACTTGTAGACTGAGCCCTTAAACCCACACCTGGGCTGTTGTGTGTTTTCTTCTTTAAACTTGTTTGTCTGGAGATTATGGGGGTGGATTTGGGTTTGAGTTTTATTTTGTTTGATTTTTTTTTTTTAGAAGTAAGATCTCCAAAGTAGTAGTAGATGCATACTCCTAAAACCAAAATAAAAAAATAAACAGAGGCACTGTCCAGGATTAGAACTTCAGCTGGCATAAATTGTTACAACCCATTGTGCTCATCACATTGTGCTGAAAAATCTGTTCGAGTTAAAATCTGAGCATGGACCCGGAATACTTCACAAGAAATATTTGGCTAATCTTCATTGCTGAAAATTATCATAGTACCTCCTGGGATATGCATGAACCCTTTGCATATCTATTTAAAAATCTCAGAGAGAGAAGCTGCTGAGTATATTTTCTCTGGGGGTTATGAAGTCTGTGTGGATCTTACTTTTGAATAGAAATGCATCATTACTTTCAGAATGTGTATCACCCTGCTGCTTAGGGAACTGTAGGCAGAGAACTGAGGCACAGGGAAACCAGGTAATCTTTGTGAAGTTTATTTTATGTCTCATTTCAGAACATTCATACCAAAGCAGAGATCAACCAAAAATATTTTGTATGTTAGCACAGAACAGTCCATCTGCCTTTCTTCCAACACAGCCTTCAATCTACAGCTCTTGGCCCTCTCTTCATCTTGTACATTCTCATCTTTCAAAACCTACAAAATGCAAGAATTTATCTGGTGCTTTCAGTGCTACCTGTTCCTTATGATATTGGTGTAAATGGGTTAGGTTTTTCACATTATTATTTTCTGCCAGCTTCCCGTGTCTTATGTCTGTTTCCAGCTTTAGGGGAGGGAGCAATCACAGCTGCCTTTAGGTAATCTGGCTGGGAGGTGCTACGTGATTGAGGAAGGCAGCTTCTGGCAAAGCTGGGGCTGTGGCAGCTGGCCAAGGTCACTTCTTAATGCAGTGCTGCTTTTAAATTTAAAATTCCTCCTGCTCTGGTGGCTGCATGGACACCAGGCTGACCCCGGAGGAAGCAGCCAGAACCTGGCAGTGCTGGGGGAAGGCCTGGAGTGCTGGCACACACTGGGGACACCTTGAGCCATTCATGGCACTTTCCTCTTGGTTCTTATTCCAATCTTCCTTTCTTTTCTGTTTTTATCTCTGTTATGTGAACTGCAAATTTTGGAATCGATACACTCATACAGTCTTTATGGAGAACCTTTCCTGTGACTGAAACTTGGGGATTAATTCATTGCCATGAAAGGAGAAATAACACTGGAGTTGTGCAGGGAGTGGTGCAGTGAGAGAGTGGTGGTGGAGGTGTTCTGACAAATATTGCCCCCTTCATCCCTGCATTGCCTGATAAGGGGCAACACAAAGCCCAGCATTGCCTTAATCCATCAACAGCTCTACTCTTGGGCACAGTGGTCACTTTTTCACTGTGGAAATCTGTCCATTTTCTGCCCAGTCTGCACATTTTCTCCTGAAAATGAAATAACACAAAGACATTGGTAAATTTGTGCAGATGCATAGGTGGGATTTGCACATTGCTGTCTGAAGAGCTCAAGTGAAAGCTATTTGGTAGTGTGTGTTGCTTTTCTATGTGCTAATAAAATAGGGTATTCAGGACTCTCTGCAACTTGCAGTGTGATTTGATTCTGAATTGCTTAGAAGACTGTCTGTACCACCCCAGCAATCTGCCAGGATATTAAAGTAAATTTAAATTTAATGTATTTTTAAGCTCCTTTGCTCAGCTAAATGATGCAAAGGGGCTGTTTTGAATTTTCAGCTCTCACAAAGTGGTAATTTTTCCTTTTCTTATGAAATTGCATTTTCTGAATCTGCATGAAAAATGGCAGAGGAGCTGCACACAGATCAGCTTGTGCTGGCAAACTATTTTTCCTCTCAAATGACATTTTCTAGTCTACTTCTGCAAGGATGTGAATCTTTTTTCAATCTTACTGGTCTGACAGCAGCTTCATCAGAGTTAAGTCTTAATCTGTGTTTTTGGCTGGTGAAAACTTGCTTCTTGCTTTGATTAAGGGAGTGTTGCCATTTTCTCTTTGACATGCACTTGCTGTCATGTCAAGAAAATGGAAACCCACTGATGTCTCTGCCCTGTGTTTAAGGGCTCTGCAGTTATGATTCACCCATTCATAAGCAGAGAACTCGGGGAGGTTGTGGAGCCTCACGTGCTCCTGGTGTGCTGCTCGTGCTCAGGTGTGCTCTGACCCAGCTGCTGGTGGTGCAGAGCTGCCACAGATGGTTCTTAACCTCTGAGATGAGTTTTTTCATCCTGTATTTCCCACCTATAGTTTCAATACTTAGAGACGTGCTTTGGAGAGAGATTTCTGAGGAATAGTTAGGATGACCAGTTAGCTGATGTTCCTGTTTTCAGTCTGAGCCCTGCTTCACATAATGCAAATTGTACTTTCCATCTTCTCAGGGAGATGAAACATTTATTTCAAATCCCCTGAACTCGTTCCAAGTTATCCCTCTATTCAGGCTAAACTCCACCTTCTTACTTCCACCTCTTTTTAAATGATTTTGCAGTTACAGCTGTGTATTGTTCATCCTCACATCCTGCTGATGCAAACAAACTGCAGCAAAACTCACCTTTGTAGGAGGCTGCAATTCAACTTTTTCAGGTAGTGCATAGTTTTATAAAATGTTTTGGCTTGGTGCAGCTGTGTAAACTAGGATTTTTGCTTCTGCATCTTAACAGAGTTTCATTTATTGCTAATTCTGGGCATGTTACATAAATATACTCTTGCTTTTAGTGAGATGTGGACTGTGGATCTCAGAGTAACATCGTTTTTTCTTCTGGCCCCTCAAAGTCCTGTGGTTTTGTAAACAACTCAATTTCAGTCTGAACCTCTTTGCAAAATGAAAATAAATGAAACCAGTTTCCCACCTGGTTTTGTTTATGATGTTTGTTGAAATTCCCAGGAGGTTGTACATAGCTGGTCAGAAATACACTATCAGGTGGTCCCAGCTTGTCCACTAAAATAGATTTTTTTTTTAAACCTTTTTTTTTCCTCCTTGGGGTTATGGGGGGAAGGGAAAGCTGATGAGAGAGAGAAAGATTCACTGTGGCCGGCAGGGAAGATATTTACTTCTCTTCCATGACAGCTCACATTTTCTTCTGTTCTTCCAAGACTGTGTTCAAAGTTCTTCTATTTTGGACTAATCAAGATTTGGTAGCTGGAGCACAGCTCACCCATCATGTAAGATGCCAAATGCTTTCAAATTCATTGATCTCAGTGGAACATGAGGGAGCTCAGCCATCAGCACGAGCCTTTCAGTTCTTAAACATTTTCAGGCTTTCAAATGGGCTGTTAATCTTGGCTCTGGCAGAGCATCCAAGGACGTCAGCAGTGTGCGATATGTCCCATAAAGTGCAACTTCTAGGAATCCTTTTTTTTATGTGTGGAGCACGTCAGGGCTCAAGTTCTGTTTGCATTTAGTCTAACAACGTCTCAAAATGTGGTTATTTAGAGCACATCTCAAAAAAAAGGTTTCGTTAGCATCCAGTCAGTGTCTGGGCTAATGTGATTACCTTAAACGAAAATACAGCTGGACTCTCAGATGTACAGGAATTCAGTACTTTTTAAAGGGAATATTTGTTTTGAAATAAACAAAATGAAAGCTTAGAGCAAAATCTCCCTCTTTACAGTTGTACTTTAATTTAGTCTGGTTTCATATAAAAACTTGCAGTCCTTGTCAGTCTACCTGAATTTAAAAAAGTTTCAGTACATTTATGTGAGAAGGTGGCAGGGACTTGAGTGTCCTTCACTTGTCTTGTCTGTTAAACCTGAGCAACATCAGAGATTGTGGATCCTGTGCAGTATGTGACCCTGTAATAACAAAGGGGTGTGACAGGGCATGTCCACAGGGAGGTTGTTTTTCAAAGCAGCAAACTGCAATGTCAAACTCCTAAGGGTTAAAACGATGTGATAACAATGAGAATTGTGTTTTTCAGTGCACTGCACGTTCGCAGTCCATGTGAAGCAAAATTGGCTGTTGTCGTGATGTGCTGCTTTGTAAGAAGTGTGGTTGCTCTGCAATTACTTATCTTTAGGCTTGTGCCAAGGATTAACCCATGGGTTAAGGCCAAAGGGCCCTGGTCTGTTGCCCATTAAAGTCAGCAGAGAGCCCTGCATCAGCTTCAGCAGCTCCTGGATCAGAGCTGAGATTCATGGTCTGAATGTAGCTCTTAGGCTGTCTTGGTTTTTCAGTGTGACCTGGAAGAATAGCACTTTCTCTCACTTCACTTGACTTTGAGCAAAGCTGTTACTCTCTCTGTGCCTCACCAAAAAAAGGAGGCTTATAAAACCATTAGTATTTTGAAAGCACTCATCCTAGAGAGGGTGGGGGCTGTAGGAGCAGAGTGGTAAATCCTGCTCTATTGGAGCTGTCCAAATATTATTGCATGTATTGAAAGAAAGCTCTTAACTGAAGGCTGGTGTTCAGAAGCCAGTCCAGCCCAGGAGTCATCACAACATCACTGATCTTCTGCTGTAAACCTGGAATGTCAGTTGACTTGTGCTTTCACGCAAGCACAAGTGTTAAACTCCAGCTTTCTAGTTTAACTGTTTGTGTCCCTGGAGAAACAGATTTGACTGTTTTGTGGATATTCTAATCGCTCTTTTTAAATGGTGCTACATTTTCTCCAAGGTAGATCTAGAGTACAGAACTCTGGAAAGCTTTATTGATATTTAAAAAGAGATGCCTCATCCTAGTCCCTATAAAAGTCCACATTTATCAGGCACAGTGAAAACACAGTTCATCCTTTGTGCAGTTACACAAAGCTGTATGTATATAGATATCTATAACTGGAGCAATTAAAAGTTACATTGACCTGATTCAGAAACTGTTAAAGATGTGCAGATTTTTTTTTTTTTTTAATCACATCCTGTTGGTCTTTGGTTCATGCTCTTCTCTGGTTAAGTGTTTTCAAATTAATATTGTTCTGTAGGAAGATCTTATTCACAATCATTGCAACGTGGATTTTTGTTTGAGTTTTGCAGCTGCAAATTCAAAGCAGAAATTAATTGAAAAATACAGTAGGATGATGTGAATTTCTTGCTACAAAATATTTGTATCTTTTCCTTTGAAGTCTGTGCAGAGCTGTACATCCTCCACAAAATGAAAGCAAAGTAGAAAGCTTCAGGCTTTTTTGGCAAATATTGGAAACCCTTAAAAAACTCCACCAAAACAGCACTGCCAATGAGATCTTGAATGAAAGAAGTATTTGGCCTGCTGGGTATGTAAAGACCAATTCTCACACATGCATGAACAGGACAGGCTGCAGTACTGAGCACTGCATTTAACCAGATGTTTGACCTGTGGTCTGTGCATGGAAACATTCAAGCATGTGAGTAAGTTACCATTTTGCCCTGGGACCACTTAAACTTGAAATTTCCAATGACAAAGTGAAGAATACTTATTTTAAGTTGCAGCACAGTAATGGGAGTTAGGATTTATAAGCCCTGCCAAATTCAATAAGCTTGTGTTATAGCCTTTTAAAATTGTTATATCAAACGCAGCTTATAAAGAGCCATCTTCCTTCTATTGTTTCATAATTTATTCAGTGTTTTCTTAACTGGCCCATCATCAGAACAGTAAAAATGCCACTGAGTAAACCTTGTTTAATGGTAACCAATTTTTGTCTATGTTACAATAATATCTGTGAGAAGAAACAATTACCTGGTGATTTGCTGTCAAAGCGGTAAGTGCATTTTCTTTCCAGTTCATTTAGAAGGGACATCACTTCCAAGCTTTCCGTTGTTCTCTTTGTGGGGTTGTTTCCTCTTGTGCACGTTTGGGTTTTTGCTATGCACACTAGGATCACACTGGGTCAGTCCTGGATCCAGGATTCATAAACAGAGCCTCTGCTGTCCCCTGGGCATTATCAGTACAGCTGAGGCTCGTTGCTTGGATGTTTACTAAAACTCCCCAAAAAAGAATAAACCCCCCAGTGTCAGCTGCTAATGCTATTTTTCATTTGGATTTTCTGTATGAGTCAACATCCATTGCTGTTTGTTTAGTTGCTCTTCCATTTTCAGTTGCAGCACAGAGACCCAAAGACATGGTCTGTTTTCTTTGCATACCTGTCCGAGGTGTTAGGAATAGAAGTGTTTGTGAGTGTTTGTGGGTTTGTTTTTTGGCTACTGCATGTTGCATTTAGCACTATTATAATAATGTAAGAAGGCAGTTAGAAATGTTCATTGTGGCCTGAAACTTCTCACATGTGTCACAGTTCTTCCTTTTAGTGATTGCTAGTCAGTCCCTGGCATGTTTGCCAGGACAGGAGTATTCCACGGGACTCAGAATCACTAGTGTAATCTGAAAATCTTCTTCAATTTGGGGAGGAGCAGCACATGTAGGGACTGCCCAGCATCACACACTGACACTGCAGGAAGGAAGCTGAAGGTTCAAATACATTAACATAAAACAGTTCTCAGAGCTTTTTAGAAGGGCTTGTGTCTGGGTTTGGGGTAGCACCCATGTGTGTCCCCAGGCTGTGGGTATCTGTAAGCATCATAAAACTTTTTGATTTGTATTCCCTGGTCCAAGATGTGCTTCCTGTTTGCAGGGCTTTCATCCTCAGAAATTCAATGCCAGTTCCTCCCAATTTCAATGCTCCTATTTTTCACTGAAAGGATGAAAAGCTAAGTTGACCCCAGGGATTCAAGGTGTTTCCAATCTGAAGATTAGGCTGCTAAACAGCCCTGGGTTATGAATAGCCTCAAATCTTTCCTTCAGGCTCTACAAGAAGAGTTGAGGTGTCATCTGCTCCATATATCACATTACTCTTCGTGGAGGTCAGAATTCTGTTAGAAAAACCGTATTTGGAGTTCATAAATTGTCCCATGCTCTTCTCCAGCATGCTGGCCATTAACCACCATAGGATTAAACAGCTACCATTATTTAGGCAGCATCATGTTTATAACAAATTGCTTCCTTAGAGCCCACCTGCTGCTTTCTGTACTTTGAAAGCTCAGTAAGTTAGATCTCAAAATGTGTGTTTTGGTTGATGATGGGGATTTAAATAAAAGGTTTAAAATTACCAGGCCTCAAATAATTACCTAGAGAGGCAGTGTCTAGCATCTGGACTATTACTGAATTACTCTAGGTTGCTTAATCAGCAAGGGAGCCCCTAAACTCAAAGGCTGGTGAGAATGAAACCTGATACTAAATGGACAGCAATGTAAGAAAGCTTTGTAAGCAACTCCCAGAGGAGTGTGGTGAGTAAGTACATCTTCAGGGAAAGAAAACAACCAAAGCTGGCTTGTAGGATAGAGGAGCACATTCCCTGCAGTGTTTTTCCTCTTGGTTTTGTTTTTTGATGGGTTTATTTTCCATATACAGTTTTTGAATGCCTCCAGACCAGATCTTTTGGTGCTATAAATCACTGTAGTTCTCATAGTTTTGATAGGGTTATGCTGATTTACTCCAGCTCAGGATCTGCTCTGTAAGTCTGTTCTCCTACTGCTGCAGATAGCAAGTTCAAGCCCACATTTTGAGTACTTCATGCATGCACAAGAAATCAATCATAGCAATGATGTGTGCAAAGTATGTGTGGACATTTTTACACAGGTGGTTCTGAAAATCCCCACCCCTGCTATTCCCATTTGATGCTGACCCTGTCTTTTCTTTCAGTTGTGCAGGTTTTACACTGGAGCAAGTCCACTGACTTCAGTGGGTTTGCTCCTGGTTAACACCTGTCTGTGAAAGTAATGTTAAATCAGGACTCTAATGCTAAACCTTCTGTCTCCATGTAAAGTGTTGTATCCCCAAGGGTCCTAGTTTTGGAATTTTTATCCCTCTCTGTTTAATGTAGTAATGAGTGATGAGTGATAACTCCTGTCCAACACCTACTGAAGAAGAACGTTTCACAGTGTTTTCTGTGGATATTGGCTCAAGATCAGATTTCTTCAGGAGTAGTTTAGCATTGCCTGTTGCTGACTTCATCTGTCTCTGTGTGGTATCTTGTCCATTGGCTTGGGACATGGTGGGCTTGGAGGGGGAGAGGGGCTTGCTCAAACATTACTAATTCTTTTTTATGATGTCCTTGTCATGCTGACAAGACACAGGGAGTTGTATCTAACGGTTGGTACATGGGAAAACAAGGTGCCATCCATCCCTGTTGGCCTGAGGTCAGCAGTGACCATCTCAGCAGCATCAGGGACCTGAGGAAAACCTGGCTGGGATTGTCACACTGATCCCAGAGCACAGCACCTCAGTGTCAGTGCAAACAGGTTCTCTGTTTCCTCCACCCTTTCCTATTTCTCTTTAATTCCCAGCATAACAGTTGGCAGCTCTGGTCTGTTTTTTCAAAACAGTGGCAGAGGTGTGAGGTGAGCAACTTTCCATTCATTCCCACAGGGCATGTAGGTGGTTTCTCTGGGGCACTCAGAGCTCCAGGTGCTTTCCTGCTGTAGAGTTTCTGTATTTCAGGAGGTGATAGGGTAACTTATCTGTGGTCACTTGAATTCTGTGCACTCTTTTGCTCTCTCCTCAGTGCTCCATTCCTGCAGCTACTGAACAAGAGTGTGCTCAGCCTGGAGACAGCCACTTTGTGCCCCCATATCCTCACCAGGGCATGCAGGATCACAGGTCAGGCATCCAGCACACATGTCTCAGGCATGAAGGCACAACAGGGAGAGGATCAGTGAATGGCCATTATGTGGGTGTGTTAAAGAAAGGTAAAGAGCCTTTAGGAGCACAGTGGAGACTGGCCCTTCAAGGGGAGTGGGTGAGCAAAGGAGGGCTCTTCCTCCACCTCTCCTTGCATGACACAGGAGAGAGACCTTCAGGAAGTCTGGAGATCCTTTCCTGTGCTATATTTTACTTCTGCTTTCTCTGTGGCAAAGCCTGGGAAGGGCTACCTCACCTCATTTGCCAGCCCTGGCTCTGTGAGGTGCTGATTCCTGGGCAGCTGCCTTTGGCTTTCGAGTAGAAGAGAAATCTCTGTTCAGATGAAAGGAGCCCTTATGGCCTGGCAGGTGGGAAGTCCCAAAGAACAAAAACTGGAGCTGCCAAATAAATAATTTGCTTCCTTGAAATGCCCCACGCTGGAGTATTAGCTGCAGTTCTGATACTTGAGGTATTTTAAACTGACATGGCTTAATTTAAACTTTCCTGCTGTGCATTTGCATGTGTGCATGGATTAGCAGAGCACGCAGTGCATGTTTGCACACACAACTGCTCTGGCCAGCTGTTTGGGCCTGCACACTGGCAGCTATATTGATTGATTTAATTCTTCTGTTGGCTGCTGAGTAATGTGTGCCAAATGCAGAACTTGGATCTGCTCTATGAAAATAATATAAACAAATGTAACGGCCCTATAAAAAGGACATTCTTCTCTTTTGGCTGGAGGAAGATTCATGCTCTGTATTTGTGCACTGGCCTGCATGGTGTCTTTCATTTTATTTTCTTGTCTGCCTTGGAATTGCTGGATCTGATAATGTGAATAAATAGGTTAACATTTTTGTTCCATGTGGAGTAAAAAATGGTAAGATCTTTAAGTCAAAAGAGATATGACATGTCATTTGTAAGGATGAAAAGCAGTGTACATATGGTTTGTAGTTTGAGTCTTCTCCATTCCATCTGCGACAGGAGTAATATGAGCTGAAATCTCTGTGGTTACTGAGACCTCCATTTAGCCTCTGATTGCTTTAAAGTAGCAACATGCACACCTAATAAAGAATTCAAATAAATACTTCAGCTATGTTAGATCATTATTTTGAAGATTTGTATATGCAGGGATTGATAGTTCCATCTTTATGCAAACAAGTGTCAGTCACTTCATTCCTATTCCAGCAAAGACAAATTGCATTTTCTGAAATCCTATTTGCTAAGTATCATGTTAACTGGGGGTCTGTACTTGTCCTTTCTTTCTATTAAAGCTCTTATGATTGTGCTTAAGAAGAATCTTAACACCATTGTGTAAATAATTTTTTCTTCCTCTCCTGGGTGAATGCTCTTCCTGCCATCTCATTGCCACCTCAGTAGTCTGGTTTTGGAATTTCCTAGTCCTGGCTATGGGACTGCAGCTGCAGTTTGTAGAGCTCAGTTGAATTCTGTTTTGCAGTTCTCCCCTAAGAGCCACATTGTGTATTTGTTCCTCCAGCTGTCTGACATCTATGTAAAGAGACACTGTTTCCTCTAACCAAAGCTGTTTGAAACTGTGTAAGAGGTATTTGGTACTGAAGTTACAGATGTCTTTATATTATGTAAAAATGTGCTTGTGTCATACGTGTAACATGTGAGAGCAGCCCTGCCCTCCCGTGGGTAGAAGGAGAACTCAGCTGCGTGTGCAGTCTCAGCTCTGCTCATGCTGGGAATGTTGTTTTCAGTCAAGAGTCTGCTTTATGGGACAGGAGAATCTGAATCCTGGTTTTCTCTGATGTTAAACACTTCTTCACTGCAGCACAAAACCTCAGGACAACCTTGTGGTTTGCTGGAGCTGTTTCCTTTCCTGAGTCTTGCTCCCTTTTTTTTTTTCCTCCCGTGTGTCCTCTGAGGGGCACATGGTGCCTGGTGCCATCCAGCCAGCCTTTCCTTTTAAATAGCAGTTTCTCCGAGCTGGTGGGATACTGAACATGGTTTGGAAGAGGTGATGTTGCAGCCTGTGGATGTGTGTCACTGTTCAGGTGTGCTGATTTTGCAGTGATATGTACCAGTGTATCAAAACAGACTTGTGTGTGTCACAGCATATTAATAGGATTTATTTTCAGTTATAATCAGCCACTTAACCAAGTCATTTTAACCTGTCTCCCTCTGCTCTTGCTATTCCTGGGATGAGTAGGACTTTATTTCTTTACTTCTCTCCCATTCCTTACAACTTTTTGACAGAGGTCAAGGAAACTTGGAATAAATCTTTTATTCATTCCTGTGAGGATTGAAGTTAGCATTAGATGATATCCTAGCACAGGTGAGTAGAACCATCCAGCTTTACTAGTGCTGCTGCCAGTGTCCAAAGGGTGAGGAGAAGAGGGGAGGATTCATTGAGGAGGGATGTATGATTTTTTTTCCATCATCCTGCCAAGCTTCCTCCAAAAGAGCCAAGACTGCTGACATGAGCAGAAGCTTGACCTGCAGGCAGCAGTGCCAAGTAATGCCGGCAATGTGTTTTACACAAGGGTGTGCTAACCTCGGCATTTTTCCCGAGCTACATCATTCCCACAAAAACAGCTCTCTCCCCTCTCAGATGCAGACCGCAGTCGAGAGCTTGGTTTGCAAGCTCTGATTAGATCAAACACGCCCAGCAGAAGGCAAAATGGAATCGCAGCTTTGCAACTTTAAAACGGGTGCGTTTCCTTTCAAGCCACATAAATCAGCAGCGGTGGACTCTTCCTGCTCGGAGGTGCTCGAGTGGCGTGTGATAAATTTCTCATGGCAGGAAGAACGCGCCGTGTCAGTGTGTCATTAGATTTGATAATTCGCAGATCAGACCCAGCGAAAATATTTATTGCCCGGATTTACTTGTCATGAAATTGCCTTAAAATATGGGTGGAAGAAACATCAAGCAAAGCAAAAAAATAAAAGGAAAATGCATTATTGGATTAACGGAATAAAAAGTCTTTGGGAATTGCTATTTTATAACCTTTATTTATGTAGGTAGATTCAATTTCTTTTAAATGAGTTTATACATAAATCAATGATCTGTATGCCTTAACCCAGAAGGATGCTCTCAGGAATTCCTCCTCAGTAACACTGGAAATGAATGACTTGGAAGAGGAGGAGAAGATTGTTGATGTTAGCAGTGTTCCTTCTCATTATGCTGGTGGCTTTTTGTGGGACTGTATTGAAATACAGGTTTTAACAGGGAATATATTTTTGAATTTGGTAAGATTTTGTAATAACTCCTCAATATGAATATGAGATTCTACAATAATTAGAATAAAAATTGGGAGAGCCATAAATCCTAATAAGAAGACATTTTTAGTGGCTTTTCTTTCTTTTCTGAATTGGTATCCATATCATTATTCATATTTAATTAAAAAAAATCCTATTGTAGAAGAATCTGCCAAAACTTTTTTCAGGATATTCCGAAAGACCCATTTATTTTCAGTCTTAAATTCAACTCATAAGGTGAGTGATATTAGAGATGCTGTACATGGGAAATTAGGCAGTGCTGTTAATTTTATCACCTAAGTATATATAAAAGTGTCTGTCAGGCTTAGGGAATAACTCCAGTGCTGTGTTATCTCCAAGGCACTCCTCTCAAGAGCACTTTCTGTATTTTATGAAGTGCCTGTGTGAATCTGGAGCTCAAGCTCTTTCTAAATATGAGCCTTGGCACAGGGAACCTGAGTTTGTGTTCTTCTTCTGTGTCACAACTCTCATGTGACTGTAGGTGAGTCCTGAATCTTTCTGTGCCTCACATCTGCAACATGGGGTAGAGATATCTCAGGTTTGTAGCTCTGCAGTGCAAAGAAGCTGAAGAAACTGGAGAGCCACAGGTGCAGTGAGTGATGAGCAATTTGAGGTATTTTAGCAGAGTGGTGAGCGGGAGCTTTTCTTGAGACTCATCTGAAGGCCACTTTTATTCAGCCAGCACAATAATGTACTGGTGGAGGTTGATGTGTATCAGTGCTCAAACAAACAAGCAAAGAAATCTGGGATTCAATTCCCCTCCTTATTTTTTCCACTGAATCAAATGAATTCATAAAGTGCTTTATTTTAGCAATCCAATTTTAGTTTTAATTTATTTTTATTTTCTTATTTTTGCCTACAAAAGCAGTTAGCTATATTTTAAAGCATGTAAATTCCAAACAAAATCTTGACAATTTTTGAGAATTTAGTGAAGCAAATACTTTTTCTAGTGTTCATGAAGTATTGTAGAAAAGTTTGCGTTTTTTTCCATTTTCTGATGTAGGCTGTAGAAGCCAACTGTCACAAGTACCTCAAGACTCAGCAGGAAAGTGGAAGGGGTAGTGAGGATATGTCCAAATAAAGCCAGAAAAAGATTGTTCCACAAATGTGGAACATAGTGTGGCCTGACTGGAAAATGGCAGGTTACAAAAACCAAAACCCTGAAAATTTACTCCTCTCATCCCTTCCTATGCTCTTTCCCTTCCTGCAGGGTCTCTGCGTTATTTTCTATGATGGTTTCTGTTCTGTTTGCAGCTAAATGTAACCTGCAGAGTAGTGCAGTATATCAAGCTCTCCTTTACTTTTTATTATTAATTTAATTGACTCATTAGGTTGATTTAAAGAGAAACTGAATGGATATGAAATGCTAGTCTTCCTATTTTTTAATTTTTTTTTTAATAATAATGCTGGAAGAACAGGGTTGCCAACTACCAGGACCTGTGTTCTGCAAACTCTCCTGTGGAGTGTTTGCACATCTCTGCATCCTTTCTGGTTGAGTTGTGGGTTGTTCAGGTGCTTTGTCTGTGTGTCCCATTCTCTCAAAGCCAATCTATCTGTTGTTTTCCTGAAAGCTTTGCAGAATGAAGTCTACAAGTCTGCCTTACCTGCTTTTCTTGTTTGCTGTTTTTTGTCCCTCCCCCTTCTTCCATCCATGTTAAGCCATTCACAAAGTATTATTCATTAGGAACTTGAGCATCTCCATCCTGAGGAAAAAACAAAAAAGCTTCTAGTGAGCCAGAACTTACTCATCCTATCCTGTTTTTCTGCCTTCTAAGAAAAATGTATATGGTCTAATCACAATTCCCCAGTGACCCATAAGCTGGGTCTGGCTGTGGTAATCAGAACCTTATCCTGGGGCTGCCTGTCAGAGGGGGTTGTTAGCACAATTGATGCAGCAGACATCTGTCTCAGCTGAACTCTGCCTGTACCTTGTGAAGAAAAGTGAGCATTCATTTGTATACATAACTTGGGAACAGGAGGGAATCCACAATTCCATTGCCATCCTCTTTAACGAGTTATCAAGATATTTCATTAAAATAACATGCACACTTTGAACTGTCACATTGCTGCACAAGGCATTGCTTCTGGAGCAGGAGGAAAAATTGCTTCAATGCTGCTGCAGTTCATTGGGCTGTGCCTGAGGGACATGTGGGGATAAATTAGTGAGGGACAGAAAAATATGTTTTACTTGTAAAATTAGGACCTTTTAAAATTTAAATATATAAAAAAATCTGTCCCCTCATCTTTAGAGAGATATTTTTGTGTTGCTTTTGAAAACAACTTGTACTTCTAACTCTTCCACAAAGAATATGCTTCTGGCACTACAGAATTTCCAACAAATATCAAGCTCTTGAGTCAAACATCCAGAGGCCATCATGAGGTTGAAAAGCACACAAACAAACTATTGTTAAAATTTGCTGATGCTGCTGGCATTGCCAAGGGGGCATCTTCTTGTTTTTTGCTCATGTGATTTAAAGTAATGAGAAAATTCAGAATGAGACAAATTAGGAGGCAGATCTTGTGAAAGGAGCAGGCCTTCCCCACTGCCACTGAGCAGTGTTCAGACAAAGTGTACACAAAGGGGCCTGTTGCTGGATGGGCCAGTGTGTTCTAAACACTTGATATCAGTAGTAAGGGAATATAAGGATGATATTAGTAGAGCTGAGAGGGGGAGAGGAAAAAAGGTAATTTTGAAAAAAATCTGAGTCCCACAGCTATATTTGTGATTTAAAGTCCCAATTGTGTATGCATAAATTACTTTTTCTCAATAAATTACCACTACACTCAGCTTGTTCACATGACAATGAATTGGAAAGTGCATCATCCCATGCAGCCAAGTAATTTTTTCCTCCTCTAAATATATTACACTGTTTACATGAGTCTACAGTTTTGTGAACAGTGTGTGTATCAATATAAAATGAATCACTCTCACACGTTCTTCCCAGGCCTTTATTTAACACCTCCTTTGCTCAGCTTTTGAAATATAAGAATATATCTCTTTGCCTGTTCTTGGTGGAAGTCTGGCATGTAAAGAGTCCTTTGTACCGTATCAATAAAATAGTTCAAACATCTGTCTAAAGCCTTCAGTATATCAGAAACTCAAGTGTTGGAAGCATTAAATTTCCATATTTGAAGAACAGTAAACTCTTCTCTGAGTTTAATAATAAAATAAATAATAAAAACAGAAGGGTGAAAAAACTCTGGAAGAAGCAAGTCATGATTGTTGTCTTCTTTGCCAGGGCATCTGGGCAGAGCAACACCAAGGACTTCCAGCATATGTTTACAGCACTGGAAGTGGGTTTTAGCTGTGTTTTTCCTTGTGAGGGGGGAGGAAGAAGGGCATGGGCATGGGCATGATGAGGAATTTTCCATGTCACTCACAACAGGTCAGGAGCTGGGCAGTGTTTAATCTTTGTACCTGGGCATTAAAATGGACATTCATCCCAGGGACTGGGCTGTCCTGTGTGCACTGCCTGTGGAGCTGCTTTAACCTCCTTAGGAAGCTGGTTTTTGTTTTTTTGGGTTTTTTTTCAGAGACTTTATTGTGTTTGCATCAAAGCCAGAGCTGCTTACGTCCTGCTGAGGTGTTTTGTGTACTTGAAAATATATTGAATCTGAATTTGCGTGCATGGCTCACATACTTTTTTGACTCCTTTTCCTTGTTTTTGTTTTCAGTGTTGTATTTTTCCAGCCTGTCTGATTTTAGTCCCCTGCTCCTATCATAAAATGCATGGTGTACATTTTGGGCAGAGCAACCTGATTTTTTCAAGCTCCAGTCTGGTTTCCTTTTTTTGTCCTTTTAAACCATGTTACTGGAGACTGGTAGCCATGGTAACCCCCTTATCTGTGTTGAGAAATAAATACTAAAAATTGCTTTTTTTACTATTTATATATAAAAATGTAGAAGCAAATAAAACCTGCAGTATATGACTCACTTAATATTTTCAAGTCTCCACCACTTCTCTTAAATGTGGAACCAAATAATCAGAGGAAGTCAAACTAAAATTAATTAACACATTAATAAACACATTTTTCTCCTTTTCAAGGGGTTTCACTGCAATGTACATAAGAGGAGTTCAGCTGCATTTGAGCCCCTGTTAGTTCATGTACCCCAAAGGGATGGGAGTGACTCTCCAGAGAGCCTCAGCTGGGACTGGACCCGAGTGACAGAGAACTCCAAAAAGAGCCAGGACTGAGTAAAGGTTTAGACTGAACATCGCTATTTTTTCATCTATTTTTGATCAGACTTTGTTCCAAAAAAGGCCTGTGTTTCCCATACCTTTGGATCAACTCTGTTTTAGAATAAGCTGAGAAATGCACCTGCTCTCAGTTAAAGTGAGCCTTTCCAAAATGCAGGTGTAAAATCATTAATTACTGCACCCTGATATCTTGACACTAGTGCTCAATTCAGTGGTTCCTTCTAAAGCAAATCAATGTTTTCATTTCAATTCCCACCTAGAATAACCTGCAAATTGCTTCAAAAATATTTTCCTCATGTTCTTTAGGGAACACATGGCTGCAAATGTCTCTAATTGTAACTGCCTGGCTCCCATTGATTTACATTAAAGACAACATGACATCAGTTCCACATGCTCTGAAGACCACTGGGATCAGATACTGGGAAAGTGATCCAAACTGTCTCAAGGACTATCTCATCCAATATCTTCATTTGCTTTCCTGTAACAGGGCTCCAGCTGTTCCTAAACTCATCTGTGTTTTGTAAATGATATTTCTAGTATGTCTGTTTAGGCAAATTCATTCCTCCTTTCTCCACCTACCTCAGTGGGGTGGCAGAGGTTTTGTTGGTAGAAACCTTCTGATATATTTGCTGGAAAAAGACACACAAGTCTTTGACCACATTTGTCTGTGCCTCACTGTTTAGTGAGTGTGCTCTTTCATCAATATCAGCTTCCATGAGAAAACTGGGAAGCAGAGGTTTTCATTGATGACATCTGAATGGCTGCAGTTGGAAATGCTGTATTTAAATTCAAATAATCTGCTGCTTCATTTTACACACGTGATTTTGTTTCTCTTTTTGGATTGGATGAGGGTAACTCTAGGATTTCAGTGAAAATGCTTTTGTATGTGAATTCTTTGCATATGTGCCAACATATGATTAATATGCTCTTGTTTACAACGTTCCTACTTACAACATTATTTGCTAGAACTGTCACATATTGCAGATACAAAAAGAACCCTGTGGACTCAGTAGGAAGAAAATTATTTTAAAATGTTTCTATTCACAGACATATTTGTTTTGGACTAGCTCTATTTCAGACTTCTTCTATTTTCTGTCTGTGATAATGTGTGCATTTATTTTCCAGCAGAGCTCCTCCTCCACATGTTGTTCCATTGCTCACTGTCTCTCCTTCCACGTCTCTGATTCACTAATAAACTATTTTTGATTCTTCTCCCCTTCCTGAATTTCAACTCTTGCTGAATTGTTGCAGCTTTGCCCTCTCCCTGCAGCATGTGTTACTGAGCATTGATTATTTTATTTTTCCTTTTAAATAGTTCACATTGTTCTGAATGGCAGAGCAGCTCTGAAGCTTGTTCTGTGACCATCCCTGTTCTGGCAGGCACCGCTCCAAATTAGGGACTCTGGCATCCAAATGGGACAATTTCTAGGCGTGATGTTGAAGGTTAAATTAGGAGCATCTGTTACTCCAGAAATGGGCTGCCCATATATAGTCTGAACTGATTAGCCAAAGGGGATTTAAGAACTTGTGGAATTGCCTGGGAATTGAAAGGAAAGGCAGGCAGCAGCGTTCATGTGTGTGCACAAACACACATACCTTTGCAAACATGTGAATTTAATCAGTCAGGTATTTTACTTTTTTTTTTTTTTTTTTTGCCTATTATCTATAAAGGGAGACGTGAGCCATGGAAAAGTAACTATTGGCTTTTGTAGTAGTTAAATAATTATCTGCTGTTTCAAAGACATTTTTGTATGGCAGCATTAGGGACTTTACAGAAACATGGATTTGGTTCTCAGAACAGCATTGGGAGATCTGTTTTACAGGCTGGGCTGCTTCAGACCCTACATTTTGGCAGCAGAGTCAGGAGCACAACTCATGCACTGTCCCAGAACCCAGGCCCTTGCTGTCCACTTTGCTCAGTCTGTACATGACCTTGGCCTTTAAAAACTTCCTCCTCGGCTTGAGGTGCTGCTGCTTTATTTGAACTTCTTGCTTTGGGGAAAGAGGAGCTTGCATTTCTTTGCAGAGATTTCTGATGTGAGTGAGAGTTCAGATGAGATGCAGAAGGCTCAGCACTGCTCACAGCAGTTCCAAGTGTGTCAGAAACTGTGCTAAGAGAGGAAAATTTGCTGCCACTCTGTAGAAGTTTGTTTGGCATTTCTGGAAAAATATCTCTTCTTCCTGAGCAGCACCTCAAGTCCATTCTCCCAAGGGAGAAGTGCAAAGATGGAAATTCTTGTTTAAATCTCTCACATTTCTTACGAGTACCTTGTCCCTGATATGTGCTATTTCATGCCCTTATGTGGAATCTGCTTGTCACCGATGCTGACGGATGCAGGATAAAGTGCACTTTCCTTTGGCTGTGCCAAGTGGATATGCAGCAGCGTGCTCAGCTAGAGAAGCCAACAGCAGATTCTGTGCAGAGCCAGGATTGTTGGAGAGAGCTTTTCTTTCTTAGAATTACCAATTTAAAGGGCAAAGCTGCCTTGAGTAGGGTTGTGGTAGTGGCCAGCAATTTGGTGTGAGGTGGATGTGCTGAGCCCACTCCTCCTGTCCACTTGGGATTTTCAAATGTGGGGTGATTGTTTAAATCATCTCTATTATAAATTGAAGTAGAAATTTTTAGTTACCAAGCTTGGTGCCTCTGCACCCGGGTCTGACATCAGGGCCCACAGGTTTTCGCTGCAGCTGCTAATCCTTGCTACTGAATAACGGGTGACTTTACGTAACAAATATGTTACAAGATCTGAGGTCAGTGGATGGGAATGAAGAGCCAGAAAAGGTTTGTCACGTCTCAGTACTTGCCATACCAAGCCAAGTGGCCAGAGCCATATTTGAGCTCACCGTTACAGATCATGCACCTCAGCATTCAGTTTGCTGTGGGAGTTACTCGTGCTGAAGTTCACAGGATAATATTTCCAGGGAGTAGACAGACATGGGAATTAGGCCAGTAGATGCTGCCTTTCCATTTCTAGATCTAAATAATTAGTAGGTGTTCATTTACTTCTGCAGTCGTCTTGTACTGGATGCAAACACAGGCACATACAACAGATCACCACAGTTGGGTTATTTCTTCCCTTTAAAAAATAATTTTCATGTTTACAGCCTGAAGATTGCAGATAGAAGGATTCATCCAGTGTGAATTTCCAGGCCATATTCAACCTTTATCATATTTTGAAGTGCGGTGAGAAAAATAATCCATGTTTCTGTGGTATGTATGCAGTTGCAAATGCTGGGTGCCAAGAACATGAAGGATCCAAACCTACAGTAACTAACTAGGTCACTCGTGAAATGTTGTCTCGTGTTTGGGTTTTTGATTTTTCTCTTCTTCAGTGAGGCTGCAGTGGGCAAAAGGCAGTAACACAAAGGTTGATCTATATATTCTCTCTCCAGCTATTCCTCATCCTCAGTAGTGTCTAGCAAACAGCAGATCCGAAAGTGGACAACCTAACAAGAACCTTCCAGCTGAGAACCAGTCCATTTTAACAAGCAGATAATTGGACTGGGAAGTAGTAAGAAAGGCCAGATTCTAAATCCTTGATCAATTAATCATTGATAGTGGCTACATGAGAATTCATCAGATGCTTTTTACAACTGCTAATGATTCTACATGCTCATGCAAAATTGCTAAGGTTTATGTTAGAGATATCTGAGGTATCTGCCTTTATGGTTCCTTGGTTGCAAGCTCTGACTGTATTTAGAAACCTGCCTGCTTCCTTACTTAGTCTTTCTAGTTGTACAAAACACCTGTGTGTTTCCATGGACTGACAATTCCAGTGATTTAATGGATGGAGAAACAGTGGTTCTGACAGATGAGGGCTGCAAACCCGTTGCAGGGTATCCCTGTCCTAATGTTGTTGGGGAAACTAAAGCAGATCCAGGTCCTCTACAGCCATCACCTCATTCTAAACACTTCTCTGCCAAGGGTTTAGGCTAAAAGGCTCTGAAGGATGTGTGCTAGGAGTTTTAAATGCAGTAACTGAGCCTTATTGGCATCCAGCTGAGATGAGGGATTGAGGGAGATCGGGGCTAGTGCAGCAGTGAAGGTCTGTAGGATGTACCCATCGTGTTCTGAAAAGATCCCACTTTTATTCCAACACAGGAGATTCAGGAGCTGAGTCAGAAGTATGTCAGGTGGCCTTGTCATGGCAGGGTCGGTCAGAGGTCAGAGCCAGGGGTGAGAGGCATTGTGATCATCACCAAAGGATGCCCTGCACTACATCTTCAGAGTTCACATCCACAGTCATGACCTGCTGTTTTCAGGCAGAACAGGTGGTCCTGTGGCTCTCTGACTGTGCAGAACAACTTTGAAATTCTGCAATGAATGAAAAGATTGCATGTCAGGGACTTGGTCACTGCTCTTGGCTATTCCTCTGGAGAAAAACCATATTTCTGAAATGGATTTCAGCGGGGTCCATTCCAACCCAAATCAATCACATTTAATTATCTGCCCGGGGCACAGGGTATCTGTCATACTCTGATAAATTCAACGAACATGCAAATTGTATCATCTTTTGTCATCAGTACCGTCTGTTCTTGGCATTCATGCTATGAGGCTAGACTCTAGATATGTTGATTAGCGGATACACTGATCAGTCATGAAAATTCATTTCCAAAATGAATTTGGATTTGGAATGAGCATGGGGGTTCTTTTTCCACCTCAGGCGAAGGGAGCCTGAATTCTTGATTACACATAATTATTTATACTCATATTTAGGCCATTTTATATACCCCCAAGGTGGTGTAAACTGGTAGGAGTTTAAATATGAGGTTAGATCTGAATGGTTTAAGCATTTCACTTGTTGGGTGCTTGGAGGAGGACGAGGCAGAATGGGAGTTGTCTTTCTTTTTAGCTGTCTCTATGTATGAGCTGATTAAGATGTCCTCTGCTGTTTTATTTTCACTTTGGAGGTCTGGATTTATCTTAATCAGCAGCAGCCCAATTAGTGCCCTTTTTTAGAAAGTGCAATTTTGAGCCGTTGTGGTTAAGGAACATATTTTGAGGGGTGCCTGCTCTCCCCATTTTGAACTGAATGGGAACCCTGTCTTTTCCCAAAAGACAGATTATGGCCTGTGCTTGAAATCCCAATATGAGAGTGCCTTGTGTCTCAGCTCGTGTCGCTGGGAATTTCCCCATTCCACTTTTATTTCAGTATGTTGTGGGGAGGCACCTTTCCATTCTCCAGTGGTACTGTCATATGAAAGGTAAAGGGGTCCCTTTGCTATGGGCTTTCAAAAGTCGTTGCAACACCAGTCACTTGGCATTCAAAGGAATTTTTTGCAATGTTTAGAAATGCCAGATGTAGTTTGTGTCAGCCAAAATTGTTGCCTGGTGTTTTCACAACAAAATGGGCTGCTCAGAGCTTGGTGTCTGCCACTGAAATACCTTGAGACTCCTCAGAGGTCAGTGTTCTATCAAGTCTCAGTTTTTCCATGTAAACCCAGACAGGCCTTGGTTTCCCTGTGCTAAAGCCAGGCTTATACTCTGACTTTTTCCCCACTTGTGAAATTTACCAAGAACAGTGTTTTAAACTGCGTCTTGAAAAAAAACAAATGGAAGTCCCCAAGTGGTTGTTTTTTACCTTGTCCAAATTTGCAGGATTTTATGTACTATGTGAGAGATCTGTTTCCTAACACATGTCTAGGAACCTCTATTTCCAGACAATCCTGTTGGACATTTCTTGAATCCAGTTCCAGCTGTCAGTCACTCTGAGCAGTGCAGGGGCTGGACTTTCCCTGCAATCTCTAAGTGCATTTATTATAGAGGCCAGTGTTTAAGGACATGTTGGCAACCTGGAAACATGCTGAGGTCCCAGACTTGACAGCAAGCCCACTACAGGAGGATCCAGCTGCTCTCACTGTGTTTTACTCTTTGCCTGGGTTACACTACCTCATGGTCAGTCTGGTCAGTCACTGCCTGTGTGTGCACCTGATTCCCAAAGCATTCCAGCTCCAGCCCTGCAACTGCTGGGGAGCAGTGAAACCTGTTTGGGCTCTGTAGAGGCAGAAGGATCTGTCTGTGTGGTACATACTGGTGATAAGGACTTATTCTCCAATATTCTGTATTATTCTTTCCTTTTTTAACAGATTAGTGTTCATTTGATCTTTCTTTGAGTGTGTGTTGTCCTCTTTTAATTGCAGTTTTTTGAGTATTCATACCCCTTTGCTTAGCTCCTGAGTTTTGCTAATAAGTTCCTGATGTGTGCCAAGATAAGGAAGATGATTAATGAAATCGTTACACTCCCAGATTCTTGTTCTAACTCGCTGTCTTTAAGTGGTTTCAAACATGGATTTGTCTACACTGTTACCTGCAGCACATCCCAGCTGTGGCCACAGAAACAGAAGAGTGGGAATGTGCTTTGCTGTCCTCAGAGTTTGTCATGTAAAAACCCTGCTGGAAAGGTAACCAGTGAACAGGCAAGTGCTTGGAGGTTCAGTCAGGAGTTTTACTGAATCCCACAGGGACGTGACACAGGTAGCTCACTTTCACATTTGGCAAAAGGCATGTTCTCTCTCTGCCAGGCTGCAATTATCCCACATGCCATAAAACAGGACTGGCAAAGGTGGTGAAAGAATCCCAGCTCCACAGAGTGGTTCCAGGGCAGCAACCAGATCTCATAATCTCGGTTATACTGCTTGTTTTCCTAAGCACTTTTACTCTTCCTCCCAGACTAAAATACAGCAGTTAAGTTCATTAAAAACACTTGAAGTTATAAACAGTCACCGTTTTTCATTTCCTATGCAAACAGCACTGATCTGATAAGTGTGTTTCCTTTCCCAGAGCTGTGAATATTTCTTTGTAGAAGAAAGTTTGCTCTGATAAAAGCTGATTTAGTAAAGTCTGAGTGTGTGATTCTCTTCCCTCTGACAAGTATTTTGCTTCTCACTGATGTTTTCTTTTCTAAAGACCTGCCCTGTACAGGGAGTTTTAGATGTGGAAAGAAAAACTCTCTTCACAATGCCTTATGGAGGCATTTGATATAATACCCACTACGTGCCTTGAAAAGCAATAAATGGTACTGGTACATTGGTCAGATTATATATACTAAGAAACACATCCAGTTTACTTCAAGTAGCTTTGTTGAAAAAGGTATGTCAGTGTAAAGCAGATTTAGCTTTTTCTGGAAATTTGCATGGATTGCAGTGAGGTTTTAAAATACTGCCTGTGTTAGAGATGGTTCTGGTTTCTTCTTGGGATCCTTATTTGGGATCTGAAAAAGAGTGGGATGGTAGAGCTGGGAATCATCAGTTTCACTCCTTCCTTTCCTTTCCGACCTGTTTCTTGCATTATTTCAAGCTCGTGTGGATCCTTCCTTAAGAAAAGCAAAATACTCAGCAAAGAGGACACACAGCAGCTGGAAATGATTGTCATTTCATTGATTGTCAAATGATTGTCAGCTGCTGACAGCCCTGGGAAGCTTGTCCATGTACGTGGCTGTAACATGGAATATCCTGTGTCCTGCCCACCCAGCCTTGCAGCTTTACCTGCCTGGAGGCAGGTACTGAGTCTTTTCCTTGCTTTGTCCTTTGGTTGATGCTTTGAGAAGATCCCAAGTGCACTGGAAGGACAAATCCTAATGTCTCAGTGTAAAGCTTGACATATTCCAGCCCCATACAAAACTTTTATTTTGTACTGTTCAGTGACCCCACTTGTTATCTGCTTTGTAACAGACATGGAGAAGAGTCCAGGCACTTACACTGAAGGAGATTTATGGTTCATCCAGTCTGTTGCTCCCAAATGTGTAGAGATTCATTTGGCAGCAAGGATGTGCTGTGCTGCTGCTTCATCCAGAGTTGATCTGGGGCCAAACACACCCTTAGAAACACCTGGTATATAAATGGTAAAAAAAAATAATAATTATTACTTTCTTAAAACAAGAGCAGAACTAACCTTGTCTGGAACAGAAAACATGCCCTGTAGAGCTAAATGCTACTTTTATTTTTAACTCTGGAATGTTTGGAGTGTCTGTTTGAAAATGAAATAACCTCATCATGGTTTATGGGCACATTTTACACACATGCATCATCTCTCTACAAACAAATCAGTTGTTATGATAAGGACAGAATTTAACAGCTACAGCCAAGACATCTTTCAAGAAATAGCTCTGAAGAGAAGTACAAACTCTTGACAGTGATCTGAAGTGTGGAAAACCTCTGTTCAGTTCCCTTCTATTCCACAGGTTTCTTCTGTGACTTTTGGTGAGCTAATTAATGTCTGTATGCCGCCCTTTAATATCTGTAAAATTGCTGTGAAAGTATTTTCCACCCTGCAACACTATCATGAGGATCAGTACACATAGGGTGTATTGCAAGGCAAAGTGGGGCTTAGATGTTGTGGGAATTTGGGCCAGGCAAGTGCTCAGGACCGCAGGAGGAGCTCCCTGTGTTTGTCCTGCCAGGGAGCAGCAGTGGGGGCTCTCTCCCATCTGCACACAGTGAGCTGAACCTCTGTTTCTGGGACGTGTTATTTCTCAACCACTGAGTCTGCACATTAAGTCTGCATGGAACTGGGCATCCTCTTGCCTAATTGCAAAACTCTGCTTGAAAATCAATCAAGACAGCAGGCTCCTAAATCATCCTGCTGATCTTCTTGCAACATCCTTTTTTTCCTGTTTCATGTGGAAACTCACTGACACACTAAGAATTAATGCCAGTGATTTGTGAACCATTTAGTTATGTCAAGATTATCCATGTCTGTAAAAACTATCCTGCAATTCATTAGCTGGGTCAAGTATATTTAATGATGCTTCATATCACTGATGACATCACATCCTAGCCTAATTACATGTGCTTTTCTTAATTTTGATTTTTTTTTTTCCTAGCTAATATTGCTCTGTCTAAAATACGCTGGTTGCTCACAGTATTATTGGCCAGATTCCCCTGAAAAACCTCCCATGCAGGCAGGGAGGACAAAAGGAGAACGCTGTGTTATGAAAAAGGTGCAGGGTGGTTGTTCAGGGCCTTTTCATACAAGTCATGTTTATGTTAAAGTACTATGGGCAGAGAGAGATTCTGCTGAAACCCATAAATCCAGGCTGTCACAGGTGTTCAGGTCCTTACCTTCCCTTGAGGATTTAACCACAGGCTGTTGATGGTCTCCTTCAATGCCTACTCTGATAGGTTAAATTTCAGCAGTAACAGCAAGGTTTTCAACACGTGAAGAAATGTTCAATATCTATGGATTTTATTTTTGAAGTGAAAAAGCTGTTAGGCTTCTTGTAGAAATGTAAAACTTTTTGTTTCTGTGGCCGGAGTATGTTCACAGTGGGCAGTGTCCCTGATTTTGAACTGACAGAGAGGTGTAAATGAAATCTGAACCTGAAAGATTTCTAGTAAAATTGGTTTATTCTGTCCTTTGGGGCTGGATGGGAGGGCTCCATCTGATGAGGTCAGTGACTTCACCTAGTAAAGAGGGTTGGTTTGAAAGCAGAGCAGGAGCCTCAGTAAATCTTATTTGGTAAATTGTGCTTAGGGCATGTGCTGTGTCTCTCCAAATGCCTCTGCACAAACCCACTAATTCTGCAGCCATATAGTCCTTTTTTGCCTCAGAATCTAATAATGTATTTATTAGGTAACAGCTTGGGGATTTAGGAGACCAAGGCTCATTTTCAGAGGACATGCTTCAGGCCAGATTTGCCAGGACATACTCCCTGTGCCTGCCATTTGCTGTTGGTTGGATATGACCCAGTGAGATGCCTTACGGACATGAATCATCAGGCACTGACTTTTAAAAAGTACAGCTTAGAGTGTCTGGACTTTAGGAACATAATTTTGATTGTCTTTTACTGAGATGTGTGTTTCTAAGAACTCGGTGAGTCACTTTCAGAGATGTGCCAGCACTGGGATTGTGTGGGATACACCTTTCTGAGCACATTCAGAATGCTCAGGTTGACCATGACCCTGCTTGGCTGGCCATGGGCAAATGCTAAATGTGTTTTCGTTGGGTCTGAGTAGTCTCTAGTGAGTTATCTGCCTCTCATCTTGCTAGACTCTGGATATGCAATGAAATTAAGAAATACATCCTGTCCTGGGCAAAGGAGAGCTCAGGCATGCAGGGGAGGGAGGTGCTTGGAGTTAATGGCAAGGCTTTTACAGTTATGAGACAGTTGTGGCTGGGAATGATACATAATAACGATGCCTGTTTATGCCCACATTTGCTGTTTTCTAGGTACCAAGGACTTGTTGCCATCCTTCCATGGTAATTTTCTGAATAAAATGCTGAAAGGACTGAACTTGTAGCTTTTTTTTTTTTCAGTTACATCAAGAAATTACTGGTTCTGGTAGATAATAAATAATCTTGCTTTTGTGAGTTTGGTTTCCAGCCAGGTAGAAATAGGCTTCCTCTTCCCTTACAGGCAATCCTACACTTGCCATTCTCCTGCAAGGGCTTGGATCACCAGTGCCCTGCTGTGTGCTTTTGGGAACAGCCTCCCCTTCCTGGCTGTGGCAAATTCTCCAAGGCAGGGGGGCTCTGACTGGCCCTTCTCTGCATCCAACTGCATCTAAGTGCAAAGAGCTGATCCAAAACATCTTGAAGCCAGCTCTTCCCCTGCTCTTACAAATGTTTAAATTGTTCTGTTTGAATGCTGAAAATGTTATTATTTAGGGCTGCCTAGGCTTTGCTTTCTCTCCCCTGTGGCAGACAGCTCCAGCTCAGACTTACTGCAGGGCAAGATTCAACAGTCTTAGAGATTTGTGACCCTGTGTCCAAGGCCAGGAAACTGTAGTTGAGCCAAAACCATTGGCACCACTGCTGAGAGTTAATAAATGCATTCATTCCTGTAGTACATTTTTATTGGCATGAGCAAGGCTTAATACATACCACCTTGTTTTTCTCTGTGCCTGAACAAGGAAAGTAGTGCAAGTTGGACTTACCAGTGATTAAGAGACATAAGCAAGTTGGACTGATAAGATCACAGATTTTATGACCACTCTGTCATTATATCATCTTATCTGGGCTCCTGTGTAGCATAGGCTTCAGAGCTTCATTCTTTATTCTTCTTAAGTCAATACATTTTGTTAGAGTGAGATTTTTCTCTAGATGCTAATGGTCATTACTCTCTGGATTTGAGTTCTCATGGGCATGCTACAGAATCACAAGCAGCTGGCTCAGAGCTTCTAAGGCAACTTCTGTTCCTGGTTCCAGATGTGACGTTCCTGACACTTCTGTAAAAGACATGCAGAATTAAAGAAATTAAAAATACCCATGAATTTTCCTGGAGTCAGTCCCTTGGGATGCACTCCTTGCACACAGATTTCTTCCTTGCAAGAGCACATCTCCAGCTCCACATCTCCTCAGCCATCTCTCTCTGCACATTTCTCAAATGCTTGCAGCTGTTCCCCTTGAGTATGTCTTGAGACAAGATCCTGAGGGTTCTTCTCATGGGCTGATGCTGTGGAGCATTTGGGTTTTTTTCACCACTTTCACAGCTGGCTGGGCTGTGCCCAGCACCTGGCAGAGGCATCACTGCAGCCCCAGCTACTGAAACCTGCCCATCCCAGCACCTGGGGTGAGGTATTGGGGTGCTGATGCACAAACTGGTTGTGGCTTGTTCATGGAGTGTTTGGGTCCTCAAGCATAAATTGCATGGGCATTCATTCCTGCATGGGCTGATTGGCTGCTCATGCATGAAATGTTGGAGTGCTCAAGCATGACCTGATGGGACATTCAAGCATACACTGCTTAGGCACTTGTGTACCACTAACCGGGTGCTCATGCATGTACCAGTTGGGCAGCCATGCACAAACCAATTATGTGCTCATGCATTAATTAATTGTGCCCTTATGAACAAATTAATTGGCTATGAGCAGACTTACTGGGAACTCATGTGTGTACTAATTGGACATTCAGGCATTAATTGGGTGCTCATGCATGAACTGCTGCATCATTGCTGCATAAACTTTCTGGGTGGTGTACATGGGTGAAACAATTTCGCACTCGTGTGTGACCCAATGGGGTCCTCACGTGTATTGTTTTGGCACTTGTGCATGAACTAATTGGGTGCTCTTGTGTAAATACCATAAACCCTGCCATTTATGCCTGAAACTCCCATTCCTGTGCCTTCCAAAACCTTTAGCACTTTGGGTGGTTTGGAATTGAGTTTGAATTGTGCAATTTAGGCCTAGAGCTGAGTTGGGACAGTAATTAGAAACAGAGGGCACAAAAGAAGAGCTGCCTCTCTTGCAGAGATTAATGACCATCAGTTACATGTTCTATGCCATCCTAGAACATCCTCCCAGCTCACTCAGCTGCTGTTCCTGTCCTTACTCTTTGTACGCACCAGATTCCCTTTGTTCCAGATCATTCCACTAATCTCCCCAAGCCTCTTTAGTTCCTTCATAGCCTGTAATTTTAGAGCTCATGTCCATTGCTTTCTTTACAGAGAGCAGCTTTAAGCTAAACTGTACCTGTTTCTTTCCTTTTGTGTCCTTGAGTGTTTCTCAGGTCGTGTGTGGATGTGCCTCTGTGCTGGCTGAAGATTGCTTCTTTTAATCCTGAGACTGATGTTCAGGTACTTACCCAGTAAGGCCTTATTCCCTGAAGGAATACTGATTATATTATAAAGGGAATGAGCACCCTTGACATGAAACAAGCCAGCACCATTTTTAGCATGAAGTGTATGTCAACAAGCAAAATTGGTGGTAGAGTGAGATGATATCCTTAAGATCTCCTCATGACCTACCTTAAGACTGTCACCACAGCTAAGAAGAAACTGAAATACTGCTTGCAGTACAAACTGTTGTGGTAAGTATGTACCCAATATATCATGTAAGTACATGTGTGAAACACATGCCTATGGCTCAGGCTGCCATCACCAGATGGCTCTATTTCATACACACCCATCCCTCCATCCTTTAGTGTTGCTGTAGAGTGGGATGCTCTTCTGGGAGAGCCAGCAAGCAGCAAAAGAGTTGCTGTTCCCTGAATTTCTCCAAGTAGATTCAGTACTTGTGATAGAGAGCTCCCCAGGGAACAGGCAGTCATGCTTGAGGTTTTTTTGCAGGCTCTTTGTGATCATTTCTCTTCAAAGACTAACAGTTGTAGTATAACCAGAATCAAGCTATACTTAAAAAAAACCCCAACCAATCACCCCCCCCTCTGCAGATATGATGGCACCACTGTGTCTAAAGAGAAACTGATCTCTGGATGAGCTGCAAGGGGCAGCTGGTTTCTCCAGTTACTCATACAGGCCAGGGGTGTGAACATGCAGCTTGGTTCCCTGCACCACCACAAAACTCTGTTTCTGGTACTGGATACAAGTTTGTGTTTCTGATTTCTACGAACTGTAATTCAGAATTTGTGACTGCACATATCTGCAATTCCTGCTGAAGTCAGTAGGTAGGTTTTTGTGTAGAAAATGTTGAAGAAGTCAGCTTTGTGGGTGGCATTTGTCCAACTTCATGTTTTATTGGTCTTAAACAAGCAGCACTACGCTGTTGGTCGCTATTGCGTATTTCCAAGAGGCTGATATTGTGGTTTTGAGGTCTCAGACAGGAGCCTGATTGGAAATAAGGCACAAATAAGATACAGGAGCTGTCTACAGTTTCTTGTCCTGTGCTCATGGGGTGCAATTTCAGCAGTCCAGACCGACAGTGCAGCAGCATAAACAAGGAAGTAACAGACTAGCTCCACTCAGGACTTTCCACTCTAGAAACACAAAGGTTGCATGTTTCATACTGGATGGCAACTGGAACCTAACTGTTCAGCAACTGGGAGAGCCCTGGCACTGTCCCTGGAGCCCAGTTTGGCTTTCTGGGGCTGCTGGGGACTCCATACTCTGCTGGCTGAGAGGGGTAAACTGCAAGGAGATCCTGGCTGCCGTGGTCAGCACAAAGTGGACCCTCCACTGCCCTGTGTCAGAGATCTTCATCCCCCTTTGCTTCCTCACTCTTGCCAGCTGCTTTGGGAAAACCAGTATCTGTGTGTGCCTGGCCACTTTTAGCAGCAGCACATTCTTCTGCCAGATTCAACGGACAGATAACCATGGCCTCTTCATCTGTGGGATTATCCTTGCAAAAATCAAAACTCTGATGGTTCCCAAGGCAGAGCCTTGTTACAGTTCATCTTTGGGATGGATGCTGCACTGCATGTGACTCATGTGAAGCACCCTGAGTAAAGATGTGTTAGGATAAAACTTTTTTTTTTTTCCCCCAAGGAATTTTTTGGGTCTTTCCAGGCTGTTGCAGTGATTCATTGTTAAACTTCAGGCAAGCATGTCGTCTCCCTTAGTTTATGCAGGTATAAAACAAATGTGCAAACACCTATTTATCTGATAAACAAACTCCCCCTGGAGCAGAATTTTGGCTTCTGTTTCTGGCTCTGCTATTGATCACTGCAACATATTAATGGACTGGACCTCAGTTAACATATTGATAAATGGGAGATTAAAATATTAATTCCCTAGCAGATGCATTGGGAATTAATAACTAGTTTTAAAGCACTCTTAGAATCATCAGTATGAGTTAGGTTATCCTGGGAAGTGATGTGATTCCTGCTGGTACTCTGATGCATTTCCCAAATCTGCTCTGGGTTCTGTATTGGGAAAGGGCTGCTGGAGCTACAGTTTGCAGGTGGCAGATGGCTTCACTCTGTCTCCTGCATTAGCTGCTGTCTGCTTCTCCTGCAGTCATTTATGGCATTGTATGGTGGAGCAAAATCCATTCCAGACAGATCTGAGCTCAACTGGGGCCCCCAGTTGCTACCCCAGTACAAATGATCCCCCACACTGCATCTGTGTGCTCTGCAGGGCTGGAGCCTCCGTGCCTGCCAGGTTGCTGCCAGCTAATCAGAGAGGTAGTAAGAAAATCCAGGGTTATTTCCATCTGGTAAACAGAAAACATGGAGCAGCCCTTCCCACAGTTTGTTGCTCCCTGTTCAGATTATTCATTTCCACACTATTAAAATGCGAATGTAATCCCCGCCCTTCAAACTAATTAATGTTAAAACTCTTTCTCCAACCACTGTGTAGTCTAAATGAAAGCTGGGCCTGAATAAGCCAGGCATGGAAATGAAAGCATTACCTAGTGCTCCACTCAGTGCTGCATTCCTGAGGTGTTTTATCTGATCCTGTACAATTGCCACAGGCCTTTCTGGGCAGGATTCTGCCCCTCTCTGTGCTGAGCTGCCTGGGAGGAGCTGCCTGAGCAGAGGTGATGGCTTTCACCAGTGTAGGGCTCGTGCAAGGGAGGAGAGTTGGACCCAGTGGCTCCTTCCTGGCAGGAATGAACTGCACCAGTTGGAGAGAAAACTTAATTGCTGCTGAATCAGTTAGGCCATCTTTAATCAAATCCTCCTCTCCCCAGCCTTGACATGTGATTTTTTATCTTGCTCTCTGTTAATAGCATTTAGTTATATTAATGGCTTTTCTGACATGAGCCAACATGGTTTTTGACCTATTTGATTTTGGTAATTCTCTCTCTTACACAAGGAATAGCCCCATCATATTTGCAAATCAGAACTACACCAGTTTTGCCCCCAGTTTGCGCAGTGAGAAGAACAAATTACCCACACAGGCACTTGCCATGGTTTCTTCATTGCTGGCCCTGCCATTGGGGATGCCACCAAGCCTCTGCTGACTGACAGCAGTGTGAGCTCTGAAAGGCTTGCCCCAGGGACCTGCTGGCTGTTCCCAAGATGATGTCTTGCTGCCAGAGGGAAATCAAAGGGCACAAATGATGGGAGTTCCTTCTTCCCTGCTGAGCACTGGGACCGTGATCGTCTTCATTTGGAGCAAAGTGTAAAGTTGCAAGCCAGCCCAGAGCCAGTTATTACTCAGCACAAATGAGCCTATAATAATGTGTCCATCTGTGTTTATGGATAGAAATTTAAGGTGAAGCTAAACCAGTTAAGATCATTGGAGCTGCCTCTGGCTGCCTGAGGAGTGAGGATGATGCTGTGGGGGAGAAAATGCTCCCGGGATACTTGGACACGAGGGAGAGAAAGCAACAGAAACCAGAAGTGAAAACAGACACTTAATGCAGCTGATCCTACTGCTATGCAGAGTTGTTTTGTGCCATGTACTTTCTTGTGCTTTATTCAGTTTAATTTTAAACATCTCACTTGATGGGACTTCCATGGTTTCCCTTGGGAACTCGTTCCTAAGCCTGCCCTAAATTTCCCTTCATCTTTATCTTAGATCTCCCCTTTTTAAAGCACACTAATGAAGTGAAATACTCCTTTCCCTTTTCTCTGTTTCTTATGATATTAAAATATATTCCTCCACACCTGGGTTGGCAGGGAGGAATTTAAATTTATTCTGCAGCTATGCTGGAGCACTGAAGAAATGCTTAACTCTATGGGAAAAGGTTTTAATAAACCCCCTGCAACTGCAGCCAGTGGTAGACTCAGGGCTTGTCTTTATAGGGCTCATCTTTCAGTGCTTCAGTGTATCCTGGGCCATCATAGAAGAACAGTAGGAAAATATGTATTTTCCAGGATTTTCAAGTATCCCAGGAGCATTTGGAGCAGAGGAGCTTTCTGCCAGGACTGTGTCACTAGAGCAGGGGCAGGTAGGATTTCATATCCAACCAGCACAGGGAACCTCCAGAAATGGAACTTAGCAAACAGCCTGCCAGTGGGTATTAACCTCTTCTAATCAACACTGTTGGATGTGAAGTTTATTTTACTATAACTGCAAAGAAAAATGGAAGGTTGTTTTTCTGGTCTTCTAGGCTACACTAAAAAACCTGAAAAAAGTAAGGCAATTGATTGTAACCAAAGTATTTTTTTCTGAGAGTTATTGATAAATTAATAAATAAGAAGTTTTATTTAGAAGCTTTTTTGATCTTATAATTTTCTTTAATAAAAATGAACCAAATACTGACCTGGACATTTTGAACTGAAGTATTGGAATGGTTAATTTTTCTGGATTGTATTTTCTTCCACACTTGTAATCTTCTTTACCAGTATTCATGGAAAAGTTATGCCTAATATTTCAGAATGGCCTGACCAGATTTTAAAAAAGAAGCCACATTATTTTTTTTGTCCATCTCTGATTTTAATAAAAATTAAAATTGAGGTTCTTTTTTTTTTGCATAAAGATAAAGAACCCAAGGGAATGTTGATTTGAAGTTTGAATTTATGCATTTTTCTTTGAAAATGTCTTGGAGTGGAAGGGAAACAATATAGGGAATAAAAGAGAACAAAGGCTCACTGCAGAAACGAGCATGATGACAGTGCAGTGAGGCAGTTTATGACCAGAATTGTTCAAACAGCTGGAGATTGTATTACACTGTTTATCATGTTTAAATCCATGTCAAAATGACATACATTGTGGAAGTTTTTGTGTGAGATTGGGAACTAGGTATTATGTGAAAAAGTTAACCATATGTTATAATATTCTTCTGGGGACAAGAAATCTAGCTGAGACTAAAGGGAAGAGTGAGTTCACCCGAGAAGTCGTGTCCTCCTGGGACAGATGGGATGGTGTGGGCTGCATGCAAAACACTTGGGTGGTTTGCAGAGCTCCATGAGTCACAGAATTAATTTTACATTTCCCCCTCCACTTTTTGTCTCTTTATAAATATCATTGTGTTTGAGATGTTTTTGCTCCCTAATTGTCTAATGGGTGATGGAGGTGGGGGAGAATCGGTTCCTTCCCTTTGACATTTTCTCCCATCTGTGGTAGAGCAGGACTGTACCTGGGGCTGCTGCCTGGCAGTCACGTGTCTCTTTTCTGTTTTCCCTTACTCAGAGAGACTTATTCTTGTCATCACGTTTTGCTTGTGAACACTCCCAAAATTTGCAAGTCAGCAGAAGGCTGGGGCATGGCAGCGCTCCCTTGGCCTACTGGACAGATTGAATTTCACCCACTAAATGTGTTTCAAACTGTGAGAATTCAAGCAGCTCACAATTTCTATGGTCATTTGTGCTAATAAAGTTTGACAGGCTGAAAGTTAACGGAAAGTAAACAGGAGAGGGGGTGCTAACAAGGTCATAATGAAGCTCACATTTAAATTGAATTGAAACGAATATACGAACGCTCTTGGGAAATATTTTGTCGTTCTCCTCTAGGCTGTAATGCAGCATGTGGTAGCAATGGGCAGTTTGTGAGTGGCAGAGTAAAAGAAAGCTATAGCTATTCTGCAAGGACAAATTATATCTAGCTAAATGAAGAAAACTGACTCCAGAAAGGAGGGAAGCAGTAGAGGATGTTTTTTTACAGGGGCTCATCAGTCACGGCAGCTCCCTCTTGCCCTCTTGTTGCTGTGACTCCCAGCTAACCACACTTATGTCTCCAGTGTGATTCTCATTGATTTCCAAGACACAAGCCTGTAGGGTAGAACTGATTTGGGGACAGATTTTACCAGATGTGAACACTCTCAAGTCCTCTTAAATCCAGTTTAGAAGGCAGGATTGCTTTGCTTCTTGCAGGAGGGGACTCAGCCCAGACCAGACTGGTTAGCAAATCCTTTAAAAAGTCTTTTACTACTGCCATGGTGAATCTTTTAATTTGTTCTATTTTAAATAATGGCTGAATACAGACAAATGAGTTACTCGCATTCTCTCTCGCGTGTGCATGCAGGGAGTATGTCATAGCCGAGGAATTGGGCTGACTTATCCAAAGCTGTTGGCTCTTTCTTTCCAGGCATGCTTTCCTAATTCCAGATGGATAAGAAAACAGTGGTGTGCAAGGAACCATCCCCCTCCATCTCCTCCTCCCAACTTTGGCATAGTTGTGTTTATTGCTTGCAACTGAGGGAGTTTCAATATCCTTGCAAAGTTCCGTCTGAGGAGACCCGGCGAACAGAGCATTATTGGTGCAAAACCCTCTGTAACCATCAGATGCTTTTCCATGACTCAAAAACATTTCAGACTCTTTTGTAATAAATGTAAATGGCAAACCAGAGGTCAGGGATGGTCTCAAGGGCAAAGGCTGGTGTCTAATCCTTATTTTCTCTTTATGAGCTGCTGTAACAACTTTGAACGTATGAAAAAAATCAGCAGAAATGTGAGACAAGGCAATCTTATTAGGAAACTGGTACATAGCTTCTCAGACTTGTTCCTTGACCTCCTTTGAAACAGCCATGGGGCCAGGATCCTCAGATGGTGCAAAAGCATAAATGGAGCTGTGAATTACTGCAGCAGGGATTTAGTGTTTCTGTTCAATGATAACTTTCCTTCCCCCTCTCCATGCCCCCCCTCAAGAGTTTTCAGCCATTTTAGTCTTTATTTTAATATAATGGTTCTCTTAACATATTTTTCAAATTACTGTGGAGATGACAAATAGTTTGAGCTTAGCACTTGTGAATATATTCAGGAAATGGGGCCAGTTTTATAAGATGAAGGGTTTGGTCCTGCAGTGATCTTTAAAGCTGATCCTCCAAAGTGTCCTTAGGAATCTGGGGGCAGTTTTGGGTTGGACTCTTGGTTGACATTTACATTTACAAAATCAGGGTTTTCACCAGTTGAAGATCAGTTGATACTATTTGCAAGAGGTGATAATAGTGCCAATTTATTAGTCTGAATGATCAAGGTTTCTAAATTAATTTGCATGTTTCAGTAATGCCCTGTACATATGCATGACTTTTTGGCTTGGCAATCAAAAAGTGAATTCCTTTGTGTCTAAAGGGATGTTCCATTTGCCACTCCACCCCATGTAAAATGTTTCACTTTTGGGCTGTTGGATTTGGGGCAGAAGAACCAAGATTTGCAAAGCTGCCCAAGGAGGAGGAAATGCTGGCACTTGCTCTGTACAGTACTATATGAGAGCATGGGATCCAATCTGGGAGCCCCAAGTTTGATCCCCTTCTATTTAAAAGGTGTTCCAATCCCCCCCACTAGACTTTAAAGCCCTTTTAGGGTGGGGGACACACTTATGCTCTCCCCAGTGCCCCATGCTGGGCCAGGAAGGGAAAAGGCTGCATCCCATGCCAGCCAGGAATGCGTGCTGTCCTCAGTCTCCTCTGCCAGCCAAAACTGGGCAGCACATTCATCCTGCGGCCAGATATTGTTTCCCAGCAAACAAATCATTTCCCAGCAAGTTTGCTGTGTCCCAGAAAGAGATTTTATCCCTTTCTTGCTGAGGCGCAGCATGCCTGCTGCACTTGATGCTAAGCTTCCCAAACCATCCCATGCTGTTCAACCACATTAAATATTGTGCTGAAGCTAATTAAGATGACAGTCTGGGAATGTTTTTATTAACTTTGCTTGCTGAATTTCCTTCCCCCCAGATCCTGGCTCTTGTAAGTAACTTTCAAAAGTTGATTCAGAGCATTTCTCTTTTACCATGTTCACGTTGGTGTTAGCCTGGGGGTTGACACTGGACTTAATGCTTGTGTTAGTGTAAAGGAAGAGTGAACGTCTAAATGCTTAGTCTAGTTTAATCTAGAGGGATGTGCCTGACATTCCTGTAGAGCAGTTCCTTAAGGATGAGAAAACTGAATGTCTGACCTTAAATTCTCCTTTAGCTGAGTATCAGTGCAACAGGCATTTCTGACAGTGCTCCAGACAGTGTCACAGAGTGCCAGGAGAGCTGGGGCAGGTCCTGCACTCCTCAGCTCTGGTCAGTCCCTATCAAAGGCAGAAGAGCCTCAATGTGTGGGGCAGTGCATAGTGCAAACCAAGGCCAGTTTTTTGACAGGATGGTTTCTGACTTGGAATTTTCATTTTTCGGGTTCTTCATATTTTACATGTAAAAATTCAGTTAAGGAAAAATGCACTCCTGTCAGGCTTTCAGCTGCAGGTCTGTAAATTGAATGTTCAGAAAAAAGTCTGAGCTGTTTCATAAATATGTCTCAGGGACCTTTAGCTCCCTTCAGGCTGGTTCCTGTACCAGGAATAAAAGTCGCTGTAGGCCTTAAATCTGATGAAATTCTTCCATTGCTCTGTGTGAGGAAGCGGTTGAAGTTGCGGAATCTGGTCAGCCTGTAAAAGCTGTTTCAGTTGTTGAGGAAGGGCCAATCCTCATGAAATCATTGAGAACTTTTTCCATGGGGATGACAAATGGTCAAGTCCTTGAAAAAATATCCTATACTTTAAAAAATGCCCTCTGAGCATCAGAGTGACTAGAAGTGAGGGCAGAATGTTACGTGTGCTGCAAATCCCCTGTGAGGGCAAAAACGAGACAAACACATTGGGGGACTGGTGAGGGATGGGAAGGGAATCTAAATATGACATAGAAAGTCCATTTATTTTCTTGTAACCCCAGACATATTAAGGACTGGCACATACAGCTGACACATAAACAAACTGTGCTCTCTCTTTTAGAAAATATGTGAACAGGGTTGCTCATTGTCAGTCGTGCAAGCAAAAAAAATAATAAACACAGATGTATATTGGAGAGGGGTGGAAATGCTCTGAATTCTCCCAGCTGAAATCCAGGCATTGAGAGAAGCTTGAGGAAGGACTCTCCATGGGTGGCATTGGTGATGGCAGTGCATTGTCTGTGCTTCTCTTACTTCAGGACTTGAGGAAGTTTGGAAGAGGACCTAGCATGGTCCTTACTTCAGACATGGGCTTTTTTTGTTCCCTAAATGTTGCCAATTTCTCTTCCTCCCTACTCTCATCTCTTTTGGGCTGTTGTAGCGGAGAGGATGTTGATGCCATGAACTTCTGGCTCTATTCTTCTGCCTTTTATCCTTGTATAATTTGAGCAGGGAGCCAGTCTAGGAGCATCACTGCTTTGAGTCTGCATGGCTATTGAAAAAAAAATTATTGAGTGTAAATTTAGATTTTGTTAATACTGTATGTGAAATAATTATTTTTGAAGTGACAAGAGGATAATAACCATGAATTACTTCATTAGGCAGCAGTTTTAAGAGAACCCAAACCACCACTCAAAGATGTCTAGTAAAGAATGACCCAATTAGCAAGCCCTGCTGTCTGCCTTCCACCCATCACTGGGATGTGTTAGGATTTTTCAAGTTAACCTGTCAATGTGAGCTGTTAACTGTGTGTTGTGCTAATAGTTAGAGGTCCCTGTCACAAGTTAGATCCCATTTTGTTTATGTTTTTTCCTGAAATGGGGGTCAGCTGTGCAAGAAGAGCCATATACACTTTTGCTTCAAGCACATTTATCTAGCCTCGTTGTCTGTAAAATCCCAAAAGGCAGAGATTTGTTTTGTTTGATCCATTTGTTTGCAGTGGAAGAATCTTGCCTTGGTTGTGTTCAGCTAAGCCCAAAATCTCTAGAAAAAGAAAGTTTCTCTAAAATAGACAGTTGGATGTGTATAATAAGTCTGATAGTTCCCAGCAGGGAATTTCCACCTGTATTTTGAAATCCAAAATAAAATTCCCTGCACACTGGTATTTTTTGGTTTATGTCAATGTCTAGAATTTCCCAACAAGTTCACTATCCCCATGTGCTGTATAAACAATAGGGAAAGATTTGGCTCAAGCAAGCTTACAATCTAAAGAGAAAACTAACTGGGAAAAGTTAAGGATTTTTTTTGGTGAGATTTTTGAAGAGCCACGTCTAGTTGTAATTATAGTAATATTTAATTTTATTATTGTTTATTCTACAAAAATTGTAGGATCACTTCTCAGGATCTTATCATGAGTACTGTCTTAATTAGTGTTATTTGGAAAGTCCCTGCACCTAGAATTAAAATGTTGCATAAGACTCAGCTTTCATGTAAAAAAGACCAGCAAGTTTCTTGTCTTTGTGGTTTTCAAGGGAGCTTTGGGGATTGAGATGTTGAAAAAACTCACAAATTTCTGATCTTTAAGAAGTCTGGCTCATGGCTTTTTTCATCTCTATTGTTAGAAATATTGGTAAAATGCTGGTGAGAGAAACCCAGCCCAACACAGGGCTCACAAATCCTTTTTTGCTTAATGGGATTATCATTGTTGTGCCTCTGAGTTTATTTTGCACAGAGCCCTGCAGAAATGGGAGTCCCCAATTCAAATCTGTACAGAAGTGAAGTAAAGAAAGCAGTACTTCAGTTCAGTCGCTCTGGTTCCTCAAGGCCTTGCTGCCTTGCACGTAGAGGAGGTGGGACTTCTCGGAGGAGCGGGCTGTGTGTTTTGGAATGTGCCGAGTGCCGAGCCGAGGTGTGCGGAGCTCCTGGGCATGGGGAGGGGATGCCGGAGGGTCAGATTGTGCTGATGCTGCTGCTCCGGCCGCTCATCCAGCGCTCAGCAGCCGCTCGTCCCGCGGGAGCCGCTGACCCCAGCCTGGACGGGAAGCTGGCGGACGGCTCGCTGCAAGGTGTTGAGGGGAAAATAGATTAGTCTGAGACACAGCGAGTCTCAGAGCTGTCATGGTGCTTTAAAAAATAAAGCTTGAGGTAAACAAAGCGACACGCCTGCTTCCACGCAGTCTGTGGGATCGCTGCCGCCAGCCTTTCCAGCCGGCTCAGGAATTCCACTTATTTCCGACCCCAGCTCCTCTCTGCCTCCCAGTGTTGACCAAGGCTGCCCCTGTGTGCGGACACACGGTGAACATGAACTCCTGCCGAGGGAAGCGAGGCCCCGCCGGGCACGGGCCTGGGCCTGGGCTCTGTCCCCCCGGGGCCTCGGGCACGGCTGCCAGGCCCTGGCCTCCACGCCTCAGCGTGGTTCCTTGGCTTATGCACGCTGTGTTTTGTAGTTCAGATCTTTACATTTCAAATGTGTTAATCACTAGATCGTTTAATACTTCTCCTGAGAGAACTGGATGGGTTTTGTCTCTTCTGTTGTTGCTGCTGCTAAGACAGTGCCCTGCTGTAGCTGGGGAATGGAACAGTTGCACAAGGCTGAGGAAATTCAGCAAATATATGACAAAGGAAAATGCCAAAGCTACAGGGAACACAGGTATGATCACATCACTGCTTAGTTAGAGACTTCCAGGCATGATCTTTCCCACCAGAAATCCTTTCAAGTTTACTTTTTGACTGAGGTGGTGACTGGCACCCCTGACATGGAGCTGTGCGAGCTTGCTGCCCTGCCTGCTCCTCTGAGAGTTACTGCAAGGAAATGAGGATTTTCTGCCTGCCACTCAGATTTTGCAATTCTTTTATTAATTGAATTTTACTCAAGTCAGATGAAATTGAAGCTGTCCTGCCACTCAGCTCCCATTTCAGCTCTCCAAACAAGGCGTACATGATGCGTACTTAATTTTTTTCTCGTTTCTTGTTAAAAGGATGAATTTCGCCCTGTGTGGCACACCACGGTGAATAAAAAACAGCCCCCAAGCCTAAGCCCTTTCTCCAGGCTTTCTGGTTTTGTCTCCTGTAGCCATGCTTTACCTGTTGCAGGACAGCATGCCAGCCACAGCTCAATTCCTTGCATGGAGGAGAAGCAATTTCTGCCAGAAGAACTATAAAAATAGCATCCTCCTTAATCCGTGCTCTGATTTCCACCATGAGTGACCGTTGCACTTGAAAATGCCAGTAAACTTTATTGGGAGTAAAAAATTATATATATTATTTGAAAACCAAAAAAGAGGCAAGAAAAAATGTTATGGGACCATTAAAAGCTTCATGAGGAATCCTCTTTTCATGTTTGCCCTGGGAGTTTTGGCTGCTCTGATATGAATATTGTCTTACCGAATGCCTTGCATGACTTTTTATGGAAGATGAAGCAATTGCTTCTGGAAGAGTTATTCCTAGAGTCTCTTAAAATATTGTCATTTGGGTGACAGCAGCAATTCAGTAATCCTTTTTGCCTTAAAATGGTCAAATTAAACCAAATTAAACAATCAAACTTTCTTGTGGGATTTAAGCATATAATTATTAATTGCAAGTTCTCTGTCATTAGCTAAGGTTATGTTTAAATATAAATTTTTTATCTCTAAGACCAACACTATAAATTACATTGGCTTGAGAACTTGATGTAAATGGATAGAGTTTTTGAAGGGGGGTGGTTACATTTCTTGTCTGAACCTCTTTCTCCTTCATTCTTTCCTCTCTTGCTTCCTAAGTGGGTTTTAGAATTTTGAAACTATAACTAGCAAAAAAGAAAGGGTTGGGTTTTCCTGGTGGAAAGATTTTAACTGAGAAATGATCTTTTATGTAAAATTTAAACATTTCTAAAATGCATTTTTCTGCTAAACTGCATGCTTTACTCTTTTTTCCTACTGTAGTTTAATTTTTCATTCAAAATTTTGTCAAAGGCTGTGGGTATTTGCCTTTGTAGGGAAATATGAACATTTTTACATATTGTATAAGTCCATTTCATATTATGGATGGATTTTTTCTTCAAAAAGTTTCAAAATCCACTGCAACTTTGACAGTTTTTGATGAACTAGACTTAGGTTTTTGTCCATCCTGATTGTAATACAACCTGAAGAAGAAAAAGAAAAATTGGAACATAAAATATATATCAAAGCTCTTCTTGTTTAGCTAGTGTGGCTCCAAAAGAATTCAAAATGCTTCTAAATTCTCTTTAATTAGTTCACATAGAGGCACAGTTACTATGAAAATTAATGAATCAGGCTCACACCTGCTGTATTGACACAGCCAAATTTTCTTGATCTTGAAACTTTGCTCCACTCATGTGTCACCTGCCCATGTAACCAGATAGGTCACTCAATACATCGTGTTATGCTGTGATGAATCATGAGGTGATTCAAAGATCTATTTTTTAAGTGTGTTTAATAGAGGGAAGGAGCAGAAACTCAATTTGATGTCTGTTTTCCACTCAATTGCTACAAATTGATGGGAATTACATTTACTCCCATTGGATTTTTTCTTTCAGTGCTGATTTGAGTCCTGTGTGGGTGATTTTGATGTTCAGTGTCACACCCAGTGATGCAGCAGTGGTTTACAGGGGGCAGCTTTCATTGGTTTCAGTGGAGCTGAGATGAAAATTGAAGGATTCCTTTGATTCCTTTGAATTTCTTCATTCTGGGAGCAAAGCTGTGATGGTGAAATCTGGTTGGCATTTGCAGGTGGGCCACTCACCCCACATTGAGAACCTTGTCAGGGAGTAGAACTGCCATCCTCATCTTGAATACTTCTATTTTGTAGCAGCCCACATCAATTTTCCTTTGAATTTCTTGTGTGATCGCTTTTTTTCTGATGTGAAGGCAACTGTCTAGACATCCCTCTACAAAAAGAAGAAAAAGTCTTTCTATCCTGCAGTCTGAGAGAGGCCAGAGCACAAGTACAGGTAAATATAGGGCATGTGAGATTGATTTGAAACCATAACTGGGAAGGTAAGTACTTGCACTCAACTCTGAAAGAGCTGCAGCTCTGTTGCAGTGTCCTACATAGCTTTTACATCTCACTCCTACTTATCTGCTCACTATTGGTGGGACCAGAGTATTCCATTTCCCCAAGAGCCTTAATGGTTTGTTTTTTCATAAACAGGCAGTGGTTCCTGGGAGGGCTGCAGTTTTTTTGTTGGTTTGGTTTTGTTTTGTTCTTGTATGAAAGTATCATCTCAGTGTCCTGCTATTCGCTGCAGTTGGCTTCAGGAAGAAAATAGGGGCATATTGAGCTGGCTGAGTGCCTCAGTATTTACAGTGTGCTTGTGTATTTGCAGTGCTGAGTGTTTTCCCTAAAAACTTTATTCCATTATCTTCTAGCTTCACATTTCTTCTGGTCCTAGAGGACACTATACTAACTTTCATATCCAGGTGTGCAGGAGCTTGATCTGTCCCTGGGACTTAGTGTACAACTAGGTATTCCATATTTCTCTCATGCAGCCCTTCAGTGCCCAGAGTTTATCCTTCTGGGTCTCCATCTTCTCTGAAATATTCTCCAGCTCAGCAAGGGCAAGTACCTTACAGGCAGCTTTTCCATCTTGTTTTGAACTGAATCAAAAAAGCCTCAACCTAATTCTCAGATAGGATATTAAAAGAACAGTAAAAAGGGCAACTCGTGGCTCCAAAGAGTCTCCTTTGGGTTCCACACTTCATTTGTAGCTTCATCAGTCTTGATATTGGGACCTAGCAATGTTAAAAACTTTCCACAGCACAGGAGGCTGCAGCATCACCCACGTGCTCCCTGCTGAGCTCCTGCAGGAGATGATGATTCCTTCCCTTGGTCCCAGTCCCTCGGGGAGCACCTGCCATGGTGCCATTCTGGAGTGGGGTTGATGGCCCAGCAGAACTGGGGCTTCCTCATCACTGCTTCTGGTAAAATTACTCTGTGACCACAGTATGAATTAGTGTGCATTGCTGAAATTGCCTAGAGGACATCAGAAAAAAAAAACAAAACAAAAACCCCCAAAAGTTGAATTGGTTTGGGTTGATAACATGACAGAACTGTGGCTGTTTCCTGGCTGTGTGGCACCACTACACCAGGACAAGGGCTTGCACTGTGCTCAGCAGCTGCTTGAATTAAGGTGGTGGCCAACTTCCCCCTCCAAAATGAAGCTGCTTTGTGCTAAGAAGCACGATGCTAATGTGTTTTGAGGGAGTCTTTCTTCTCTCCAAAGAAGAGGTCGGGAGCAGGGAGAGGTGATGGTAGGTCGGTGTTCTGGGTGGGAACTGTGCAGGGTGAGCAGCTCACCCAAGCTCAAGCAGGAATTCTGCAACAATATCCGGGAATTCACCCAGATCTCACAAACGTCCTGCCTGTTGATGTGCTCCCAAACTACCCTTCCTCTCTGTTATAATTTTGGTTCCCAAGTTTTCTGCAGTTCTCTTAAATAAGTTTTGTTCGGAGACTTTTACTCTGAGCAAGAGGATCCATGTGAGGCATGGAGGTATTTCAGCATGGAAATGTTTTGTTCTTCATTATTTCACTGGAAATCCGCTGTTTTCTTCAAATGGATGTTATTTTTTTAGAAAACATGAACTCTGAGTAAACATGTTCTTGAGTATTTTAGGTAGCTAAGAGAAAGCCTGTTGACTTTTATGACTATGATAATTGTCTAAAATTGAATAACTCCATATGAAAATATCCACAGTTGACTTATTAACCCCTTTGAAGAGCAGTTTTTTGAATATCTTCTTCTGGCTTCAATAGGTCTTGGATTGATACCTTAATAGTCTGCATTCCAACTGAAGCAGGTTCAGCCTTTTTAAAAACAGCAAGAGGATTTTTTCCATCAAAGGCACAGTCAGAAGAGTGAAATCAGTGTTTATCTATTGCATTGCCTGGTTCCTCAAGGCAGCAGCTTTGAGAAAAATGAGTAAGATAGAATCAGAGTTTAAATTAATGTAAAACATTTGCTAGAATTGCAGGTATTTTGAAGATACTACAAGGAAAAATGTATTTTAAAAAGTTAGAATGAATAATTGTTACCATTAAAGGGACTTCGGTGCTTCTGGTAGGTAATTCGAAGCTTCTTTCCCATTAATGGTAATTTGCCAAGAAAGAAAGGTACATTAAATAAATATTTCAAAGTAACCTGGACAGCAATTTGAAGATACTAAGCTTTCAACCTGACAGCCCCAAGCACCTTGATTCATCTTAACATCCTGTAAGAGCTCAAATGCAAACAAGCACTTTGCTTGAACGGGACTGACTTCAGGACCAAAATGAGCTTCATTATACAGGGCTGAATGAATATTAGGGAACAATCAATTTTACCTCAAGCACGTTAATTATCTCAGCTGGAAGAAGCACAATAGGGATAGACACGTGAAGTAAACCAGAGTCAGTTTTCTAAACAAACCCTGGATCTGCAGTCTGCACACAGCAAACCTGTATCTCATCTGCTCTAATCTCTGCTCAGCTCTGTTTGGATTGGACTCTTCTTCCCCAGGAAGGGGATAGGTGCTAAAGAGGAGACAGGTAGTGACTGCAGGGAACCAAACTTCCTTTATAAAAAGCTTGCTCTGTTCATGATGCCACTTCTAGAGAACATACAGGATGCAAAACTGTCTGAGGCAGGGTTTTGTTGGTTAGAGAAACCCCTTGAAACTATGGAATTTGGTGATTATTAATGCATTTTAGTTCCAGGACTATGCTAAAGTGACTGTAGCACATGTGAAGGTGGAGGAGCTGTGGTCAGCCATTGGAGGAAGGCAGGCAGTCCCAGAGAAACAAATCTGGCAGTGAGGCTCATGCTGGGTTCTGGCTTTGCCTGGGCTCAGAGATGGTTTCTGCTCATCCCTTGGTACTCCCTCTTGATGCTGCTGCTCAGAAATTAGAAGAAAATTCAAGATAAAGCTCTGTGTTTAACAGATATGTTTAATCAGAGAGTCCCTCCCACTCCTGGCACTTTTCTTCTTTCTTTCCTGTCTTCCTGCCTGTGGCCCAGGTACATTTTTAAGGTCAGCAGCCCTGCCTTGGACTTCCTACTTTTATTTTAAAGCTTTCAGTTACAAGAGAGTCTAAGTTCCTGTGCAAAAACGAATTTCTCTCTGTGTGATTGTAAGAGTTTTTTGTTTCATTTTGGTTGGGGGTTTTTTGTTGGTGGGTGGTTTTTTTTGTTTGTTTTGTTTTGTTTATTTGTTAGTTTTTTGTTGGTTTGGTTTTAATGCGGCAAAAAGAGAAGTGACTTCTCTTAATTCTCTGTCAAGTGTGAGCCTGTGGGAGGAAAGGCACAGTGCTCTCAGTCACACCAAGACTCATTGCCAGTCTGCTCAAGAAAGTAAGTTACAGCCAAGAATACAGGGATTTGATTCCTAGCTGGATTTACTGGACAGCAACTGGCTTGGCGAGCTCTTGTGGTATCTGAGACCTTGTAATTTGGAACCTCTTTTTGAACATCTATTTGACACACATTAGAGGATTTCTAAAGCAGGGGTCGCAGTGATTTGTGGTCATTAAAGATTGTTCTCCTTGCAGTAATCCCTGGGACTGATATATAAACTCTGTATAAACAAATACCAAGGGACTGTCTCTGTCTTGAAGAACTTACAATCTAAATAGAAAAAAAAAAGGCAAACAAAGGATTATGATCACTGAGGCTGGGTGGAGTTAAGAACAAATCCCAGATCTCCTGCATTGCCTTTGCAACATGTCTCTTCTTGTTCACTCAGATCATCTGGATTTTTTTTTTTCCTCCAAGTAAAAGGAATTTCATGCCAGAGGTCTGGCACGATTCCAGGTTGGATAACTCTGGCTGTTTACACTGTCATTGAAGGAGGGTTTCCTGAGCAATCAGAAGTTACAGCCACCAAGTCCTGAGGGCACAAACCAGCACTGCTGAGGCCTCCCAGCTCATGGCCAGGAGTGTCTCTGTCCTTGCTGTGTGACCAGGCTGTTACACAGGCAGTGGAGCTGCTTCCTGGCTCAGTTTGACTCACCTCTGGCCAGTGCAATGCAGCAATTAGGACAGCACATAGGTGCTTTTCCATTGTCCTTCCCACTCACCAGGCTATGTGGGAGAACTGTGCTTTGGGCTGTAGGTACCCACCAGTGTAATTTATGCCTTGTATTTCCTGGAGTGGGCTCATATCCTCTATTTCCTAGGCTACACTCTAAGAAGGTACTGCTGTTTGATGTTATGTGTTGTGCTGCTTCAGCTCAGAAGTGGCTGTGTCACTGGTGGGCACAGTGGGCCTTTGGAGAGGCTGGGTACCACTTGGAGTGTTTATGAGTCAGTGGCTTTGAGGGTTTATAAAATACTCAGGGTGGGCTGTGACATTATACTGTGATTATTCCTGAGTACACAAACATTCTCCAGTCCATCATTTTGGGAAAAAGGGCTGTGGGAAGCTGTCCCCTTCCCGAGGCAGTGCTGTGGGAGTGACACTGGTGTCTCCCACATTGAGCAAAGGCTTGGGCATCTCTTGCTGAGTCAGTCAGTCCCTTTGGCTCAGCTCAGGCACTGGCTGTTCAGAGAGAATGAATGTGGCAGAGAACACAGGAGGAGGGCAGAGAGGGGAGTTTGTCTTCTGAACAAAGGCTGTATGGGACACAGCAGAAAAATCTGTATTTCTTGCACCCCTTCGTGCTGTGGTAGAGTTTGATCTACCATGGTCCTCAGTCCATCTTTTAAATCTGTTGTAGGACAGGTGCAAGAGTTGATAGCTACCTAATTTGGTGATGTTGAGCTCACTGGTTAGTGTCTGTAAAATGTTGGAGGAAGGCTAGGTGGTACTCTTGAGCTGGATTTTGCCAATGCTTACCCAAGAGGAAAAGTGCTGTGGAAATCAGTAGAGCCACTTGCTCTTCTGAGCCAGGTACTCTTCCACATTCTGGGAGGTGGCAGAAGGTGCTCTGTTGGTCCTCAGGCTGCAGTCCAGGTTCAATCATGAAAACCCTTAAGCACACGGTTCTTTTGAGGCATGGGCATGTTACAGCCATTCAGGATTTGTGTTTGCTTTGCTGAGTGGGGACAAACTGCAGTGCTTAATCTGCTGACCAGAGCTGAGTGAGCAGCTCCTTAATTCATGATGCCTTCTCTAGATAAGCTCTAAGTGCATTTGATGAAAGGGTTTTCTATCTCAGGCAGAGCATCTTGTGCCATCAGTGTAACCAGCATTTTTATGCTGTCACTCAAGGGAGCTGCTGGAGAAGTGAGTGCTGATGTCACAGCAGCAAATAACATAGTCCAGAGGACAAATTTATAGGAAGCTGAACTGTGAATTTCTAAGAAATTGCTGTTCGTCACAGAGGTACATAATGTTATAAAAAATAAAATATGTAGCTGATCTCTAAATTTTGCTTTTAGTTCTCTTGGCTCAGGAATTTTGGGAGCTTTGTCTCCACGTACTGAAGCTGTGTATATTATGCATGTGGCACACTGTTCTGTGGGCTCATCTGGTCCCTGCTGTTGTGATGTGGTGGGTACAGTCCCACAGACACGTCAGTCTGATGTCTTGGGAAAAGCAACACACATTGATGATAATAGGATGAAGATATCTGACCATTGTAATTGTACACTTGCATGTTTTCAAGTTGTTCCTAAAGAGAAGAAAATTTCAGTGTAAGAGAGTATACTTGAAAGACTGAACTTCTCAACCCAGCATCAGGAGGGATAAACTGTATTTAAACAATATGTTTAAATAAAGTCTGAATTGATGCTGATTCATTCCAGATGAGACCTTGGGATCTGTCAGATGTGTGGGCTTGCAGTGCTTTGCTCTAAACTTTTTATCAGAATTAGTCACCCTCTGTACTACACCAGGTATCTGCAAGGCTTGGACACGTGATTGTGACAAGAAGCAGCGTCCCTGGCCCTGGGTGCTTTAGTGACCTGGGTGTTGGCTTGGAAACAATTCCTCTGGCTGCTGTGTGGGGGCAGAGATCACTGAGTCACTTCTCAGGGAGCCTTCCCAGATCTGATACAGCATTTTGCAAGTCATAAAACCATTCTTTGCCTCAGTTTCTCACTGGGAGGTGAGGATACCAGTTTCCCACTGAATGTTAAATTGGGAGATGCTGTACAGATGTAGTATGAAATTTCTTTGTACTCATTAGACTGTCCAGTGTCCTTTTTGTCCCTCATTTCAGTATATACTTTTGTAAATCTCCATAGTCTCCAATTAGTGCACTTTTTTTTGTTTATGTTCACAGCATGATAATACTATTTGATGATGTATGAGGGGTTTTTTTGGTGTTTCTTAAAAGACCTGGCAAAAGCACAAGTGTATTCCTCTTCTCCTTGGTTCCCCAGTATATCTTCCAATACTCAGCACAAGAGAAGTTCCTTACGTCTGTGCTTATTCCTCACTATACAGAGTGGCATGTAAGAACAGTGTAATTTAGACATGTTTCTGAATACTTTTGGGAATAAAGTTTTTTTCCCAAATGGGAAGAATAGTTTTGTAGAGGTTATTGAGCAAAGCTTCACTTCTTTGGTCACTGGGAGTACGGACATGTTCTGGTTTGAACCACTGCCTCAACTAAGCCAGTTGGTAGAATTACTTAAAATTAGAATTACTAGTAGCAGCCTAACAGAAGGGATGCAGAGAACTCCCCAAGCCTGAGAGCTCCTTGAGTTCTGCACCTCAATTTACTTAAGCTGTGGTTTCTCTTTAGCTGTTATTTGGTTGGAAAGCTGAACCTCTGCCTTGATCTTCCCCATCGTGCGTGGCATTGGTCGGTCACTGAGCCACAGTGCCAGCTGCAAATGCTCCAGGAGAGGTTCTCCTCCTTTATCAGTCTGATCCCTTCTCTGGTTCGCTCCATGGAGTCACACAAAGGGACCATATGTGTCTGTATATATACATATGTGTATATATATGTATATGTATGCACACATACATCAGATTCTGTTCTGTCTTCACGCTCAGAGTTGCCAAGCAGAATTTCTGAGGAAGAGGTGACCAGCTGCACACTGAGGCTTTCAGCAAAGGAAGCCAAAGTCATCTCCAGTTGTGAGAGTGTTTAATTGCCGTCTGCACAGTTCACTGATTTCAAGGCCTATAGGGACCCCTTTTGCCTGATCACCTGCATGTTTCAGCCTGTGGCATTTCGGAGTTTTCTGTATTACAGCCATTAAGATGTGGCTGAACTGGAACGTGCCTCTGAGAACACCATCCAGTCTCAAGTTAAGCTTCTTTTAGCAAAAAGGACCTCACAGAGTTAGAAGGAAATTAATTTATAATATTCCAGATATGCACAAGACCCTTGGAGTACTTCAGCTTTCAAGATTTCAGGTGAGGTCCCAGCACCCATGTCCCACAGCCTGCATATACAGTTGTTAATTAGCGTGAAGAGCTTATGTGTTATTTCATGTCTCAATGCTTCTTGATTCAGTTTGTAGTCAGTGAGCTTTTTAATACCTCCTTCTACTTGACTGAGATAGCAGATTAAGACATTATGAGGCTTGTTCCACTTTGAGTCCCTCGTTGGTGGAGCCTTCCAATATCATTCCAGCCAGGAGATGACCAGCTCAAGTTGTGGGATGTAGAGCTACCTGTGGGTTTTGTGTGGGGGGGTTGGAAGGTGCTGCTCTTCAGTCCCATTGTCAAACTTGCAGGCAGTATTCATGTGAACTTTCCTGGTTCTTTCAGATCTGGTTTCATTGTTGTTCCTCTTGCATTTGGCACAATTCCCAAAAAGCTTATTTGCTGTCTGCACCAGCTGAGAAACTTCTTTTATAAAATCTTGTCTGTCCTTGCTGTTGAGTAAAGCCTAGGGTTGGTGTTGTCTGCTCCCAGGCTTTGTTTCTAATGAGGCTCTCAGGTAATGCCAGCATTAGCATGGGCTTTCATTTGACTACTTTTCTAAGGCTTTTTGTTTTCTCATCTAAGGCTTTGTATTCTTGCAATGCTCATTTTAGTAATTTCCACTGTTGCAGGTTCCATAGGTTTCCACACTCCAATCATATCTCCTGAAGTACCAAATCCAACCTTCCTTGGCAGTTTTGCAGTTTTATTTCACTGCATTTTCTGCATCTTATACATTTTTTTTCTGTGTGTGTCTTAGCCCTAGATCGGGGGCCTGGGTAAATGATAAAAAACACCTGGACTGGTTTTTGCTTCCATTTTGTCCAGTTGCTTGCATTGGCAAGGTGAGGTCTGAGCCTGCCAAGTGTCAAGAGCTCTGACTGGATCCTGTGTGACCTGTGTGCCTTGAGCTGTGTGAGGCACTCAGTGCCCTATCCTGTGATGCTGAGTGAAGTCAGTGGAACCAGTCCACTGGTTTTGTTGAGCATTGGATCAGTATGTAATCTTTGGCAAGCATTTTATTTCTAAACATTTTAAGATACTTTGATTTAAAAAAGGAGAAGTGTGGCAGGTGGAGCACCTCAAATGGACATGTGTGTCTGTGGGAATGTTGATACTGACTCCTGTATTCATTGTCTGTCATGTGTGGTGGGTAGGAAAAATTAAAAACAAGCAGGAGACTTGGTTTCAGGTGTGTGCACTATGAGCACTGGTGATAGACGAGTTAGGAACTGTGGAAATCCTGAAATTATGATGAACAGCAGGCCCCTTCTTTTGTTGAGGGCCAGAGCTTGGGGATTTGTGGCCTCAAGGAGCCCCAGGGAGGACCAAGCCCACCTGCTGTGGATGTAGTGGTTTGTGAAGGCATGAAAGGGAGGATAACAGAGTCCATGTGCTACCACAGGTCCCCAGTCAAGTTGTCTGACTGAAATGACCTTTCATGGTAGCTGGTAAAAGAGAAGTGTCATAAATTTTTGTCTGTGTGTGTTTACAAAAGCAATGATTCCCACTTGTAATTGTGAATTCATCCCTCTGCTTTCCTGGAATACATTAATTTTCTTCTGTGCTTGTGTGTGCTGTAAGAAAGACCTTGGCTTACAGTGACAAGCAGAAGAGTTATTGCTTCTGCAGAAATATGAGACCTTTCAGGGTACCACAACCTGTGACAGTGTTGTGAATGCCAGGATTTATATTGTGTTTCCCAACAAATAGAAGGGTGGAAAAGAGAAGTTTGCAAGAGAAAAATTCTTGAAAGTGACTCTCAAACTTAAGAAAAACTTGTGTTTTCACAAGCAGAAGTCTCATCTCAGTGTCTTCACTTCCAGGCTACTCTTAGGGCAAATCCTGAAGGTACCTCTGAGGTAAGTGCTATTTGGGAGATGCCAGCCTGGTGTGCCCATCTTGCAGAGGACCAATTCAATCCCCAGAAATGACAATAAAAGGGCTTGTGAAATCTCTGGTTTCCTGCTTTCCTTTGCAAGCTAAGCAACCTGCCTCGCCTCCAGACCTTCAAATAGTGCATGGACCTGTACTGAATATGTAATGCTCTTCTGATCCTTTGATCTTGCAGCACACTGCAAACCTCCAAGCCTCAACAAGCCCTGCTGAAGCAGGGGAAGTGCTCATATTTCTACCTTTGCAGGTTTGGAAACTGAGGCACACGGTTTGCCTGCCCTGTATCTACACAGCAGTCAATGGCAAGCTGAGGAATTCCAGTGACCTCATGCGTGGAACCAGAATTTCAGAGGAAATCCTTTGACTCCCAATAATGAAATTTTTTCATTTACTGCCTTTGTCCCTGTCATTGAAGTATAATTTTGTCCTCCCTACCTCTTGCACCACTTGCCTTTATTCCATTTTAAAGTAATAGGTGTTGCAAAGCAGATTTGATAAAAGTTCTAATGTAGAAGTAGCTGTGGAGTGTGGGGTAGGAGGTGCTGCTCCTCTCCTTTCTTTTTCCTGCAGCACTGTAGCTACCCTCCTTGGCAGGTCCTTGCTCCTTGGTGTATTTTTATGAAGGAAACAGGGAATTCCTCATAACTGAACCAAACACCCATGTGAAATAAACAAGAGGTTTGTTGTTTGTTTGTTTTTTTATTTCTTCCCCCTTTCCCGGCTTCTGAATGCCCATCTTCTCCTTGCCCTGGTGTCCCTGTGNGGTTTGTTGTTTTTTGTTTTTTTTATTTCTCCCTCCTTCCCAGCTTCTGAAGTGCCATCTTCTGCTTGACCTCGTGTGCCTGTGTGGCTGTGTCCATGCCTGATTGGCAGGAGCTCTGCAGTGCTGTACTTTGGATTAGGACAGGGATAAGGCACTTGTGTGGTTGGAGGAGAATTTGTCACATATCTGTTCTGGTGTGGTATTGTATTTCAGTATGTTGTGACTGGATGTGTAACGTGAGCCAGCAGGGCAACCTGAAAGCAGAGCTGTGCTAAAATAGCCCATTCCTCTGTGTGCTGTGGTGGCTGCTCACATGAGACAGGTTTATGTGTGCACCCCTGGCAGGGGATGCAGAGAGAGAGCTTTGACAGGATTAGCACATGGTTTTAGCAGCCCTCAGGAAATATGAACCAAGGCTGGCTGGGATTTTGCCCTCCCTGTGCAGAGGGTCTTGTTCACTGAGGGGCTTTGGGAAGGTGTAGGGGAAGGCTGGTAATGGGGTTCACTGCTGGTGGTGCTGCTGCCTTGGCAGCCCCTGGATTTGTGTGCTCATGTCACACACTGCTGCCAGATGCCCCCACTCATCTCCTGTTCTTGTGTGGCAGCTCTACCACATGCTCTGAGCACTGCCTTTTCCTCCAGAAGGGAAGAAAGATTGCTTTTCCAAAACTTCAGCAAGAACCCTTTCACAGAGCCGTTTGCTCTTTTTCTTTTTCCTCTCCTGTTTTCTCTCTTTCTCTCTCTTTTTCTCAGACAGAACTGCAGCATGTCCCCCAGTCCCCATACGTAGGTAGTGATGCTGGTAGGTGAGCAGGGGTCATTGAGGAGTTTCAGAGTCATCTCTTTGAAATGAAGACATTTTCATAGGGCTGGATCTGAAGGTTGTGCTGAGTCTGTGTTGTATAACATTGACTGGGTTGATCATTAGTGTAATGACAAGGGCAGCTTTGATCTGCATGTTAATACATAGTCACTGCACAGCTTGGAAATCCTGCTTCAGGAGATGCTACAGAAGAACTTTCATATTATTAGATATGAATCTGTAGATTACAAGGATGTAACTGCAGGAACTATGGATGCTGAAGACTTTTAAAGGGGGTGGCAAAGGGCTCAGTGGTTAACTTCTGCTTTTCATGGGATAGGAGGGGAAGAGGATAGTGAGCATTGGAGAGTGTCTCTATTGGGATGCAACCCAAAGTATACAGCTTAGGACAGGGAAGAGGATGTAGAAAAAGTATTTTAAGATATTCCCTCTTTTCCTCCCCCTCTGCCCTCACATCATCCAACTCCAGAAACAGTTTGATTTAGATGGGGTAAGGGCTTCAGTTTTTGGAAATGGCCTCCTAGTTTGGTTCTGTACCTTTATTATGATAGGTTTAAGAAAACACTCTAAGTTCCATAAAGGCACTTGTGATGAAAAGGCCTGTCTCGTTGCATGATCTACTCAAAAATGTGCTTTCATCCTAAGATTATAATTGTACAGATTTCCAAGCAAAAGGGTAAAAAAAAAATAGGCTCTGTCTATGTCATACATTTTTAAAAGACAGGACCAAACAATTCCTTTTTGAATGTAACAAACAAATTATTTTTCTAACATAAAGGCACCACGAGATAGGAGAGAGCTTTTGACTGCAGAGGAGCCCATTGAATGTGGAATGCAGGAGCAGGGGGAGGTGGGTTGGCAGGCAGCAGTCCAGCAGCTGGTAGGAAAGGTGCATAAAAGCAGAGAAACAAGAGAGGATAAATGGAAATTTTGTAAAGTATCTGGTAATGGTTTCTTCTTCAAAGCACACAACCCACAGAACGGCTTTAAATAGTTGCAGTCCTATTTGCCAAAATTGCATTAAAATAGGATTTTGAAGAAATGGAGACATGTAGGTTGGTTGATGGCTTTTAAACCAGAAAGCTGAGAACATGGAGAATGTCTGTGCAGCAGATTCATAGACTTTGTATGTCTAGAGAATGGTTTTGAGGCCAAGAAATTACAAATCTATCTTTATAAATTGTGCTGGAATCAGCTGAGAATGTGTAGACACTCTAAGGGAGAAAGACACGTGAATTTTCTTCCCATTGCCTAAAGTATGGAGCATCTTCTGCAAAATGTTGTTTTGGGGTTGTTTGTCACCAGCTGAGCATTAAATTCTATTCCCAAATAGAATGTTTGGCAGCAAACACACTTTTGTAAGAGTTGCTGTACCTCTTTTTGGCTTTGTGCCTCCTGCCACACCTTATGTGGGGGTTTTGGTTGTAAATTCATCAGGACAGGGATTACCTCTTCCTGCAGGGATTATTTGCAGAATGGAGTTTACCCCGCAGTGGAGTTAATGCTTCTCACTGTGTGTACAGAATTGACAGAGGGGTGGCTCACATGTGACAATGCCACATTGCCCCTCTGTGTGTCAGCCACCCCTACAAAGCACTTTCCATACCCACAGCTTTTCTGTGTGAGTGAGGACATGACTTAGGTTATTCACTGAGTTAACTCAGTGCTGGAAACAAGTCCCAGGTAACTGTACAGCCCCCAGCACGCTGCATCTCCTGTCTGGGGCCACTGGACATGTTTGAAATGAAACTAGTGTTAATTTGAAGCTGTCCTCATGTCCCCTAAAGAGTGACACTCATTACCAAACTGTTCAACTCACTCAGTCTGCTATAGCAGGATATAAAGAACAGTCCCATGTTCTCTGAATTGAGCTGAAATTGTGTTGCTATATTCTGATACATGTTTTGTGGTAGGAGCAGGGTAAATCCCTCTGTGCCATTCAGTAGACACAGCTTTGTTTATTTTTTAAGCTGGCACAGAAACGCAGGATAAGCTGAGCTGACCACAAGTCATTAAATATTATGACTTGAATTGAATGCTGAACAATATTGTTAAAGCATAAAGGGAAACTCTGGAATAAATTAACAGGTCGTATAATATCTTGCATTTCCCAGAAATGCCACAGCAGCCACCCATCTCTCTTCAACTACTTTCTCAGCTAAAGGTGAAATATTTCTGCTCCAACTCAAGGCAAACAGGACTCAGACATTTATGTTTTAGCTGGCCACAGCTGCAGCCATGCTCCCTTTGCAGTTTATAAGGAGAAATGGGAACTTCCAGAAGGTGGTTCAGCTTATCCTAAGGCAGATATCTATGATGCATCAGAAGATTTGCTCTCAGAAGGTGCCTGTTTGTGTCCACTGGAAGAGTTCCTGTGACCACCATCTCCTCCCAGGTAAGGGCAATTAGAGCTTCACTGAATTAACTGCTGGTGCTGGTGCACAGCTCTGCACTGCTGTGACAGGAGCAGGATGGGGCTGATCACCATCTTCTTGCACCCCTGGGATATTTGAGAGGAAAAGTATATTAGATGCTTAGGGGCTTCTGCTTGCCATTGGCAAATGGCAACGTTCATGCTGCACACAATGGATCTGCTTCATCCATAATTTATTTTGTACATTTTCCTTGTGTGAGGAATTCTGTCCTTTAGGAGAATTCCTGTTGTGCACTGGTGGAAGGAGATGCAGCTACATTATTGTGAGGGCACTTGTGCATCTGTCCTCTCTAAGAGGCTTCAGCAGATCTGAGAAAAAACACCTGTTGTTCTTGTTCCCAAGGGTGATTGTTGGGTCTGGCTCCACACTGATGTGCAAAATCTCTGGGGCTGCCAGAGCTGGCACTGGGGCTGAGCTCAGCCCAGGGTACAAATCCAGGTGAAAACTGGAGCCTGCAGCCCTGGGAGGCAGCCCTGACTGCTCTGTGTGATAGATGCTCTTCAAAATAGCCAATGACTCTGCACTAGAAAGCAAAGCCTTTTTCTGAAGCTGGATTTGGTCCATGGATGTGTCTTCTTTAGTTGCTCCAGTTCTTTGGGCTGGCTTAGAGAAGGATTTTGCACTTGTGTTCTGGAGCAGTTGCCTCACATTTATATTTCAACTATTTCTAGGAAGGCAGCAGGCAAACTGCATTGAAACTGAAACTTTTTTTT
>VXBB01018006.1:233-90150 GCA_013399915.1 Illadopsis cleaveri | reverse complement strand
GAAACTGAAACTTTTTTTTTTTTTTTTTGGTCTGGCTGCAGTCTGCTACAAATTTACATTAATATGTGTAATTCCAGAAAGTTTGATTGGAAGGCTGAAACTCATTGGAGTAGGAACTTCCAGGATTAGACCCTAAAAATATATGTTGTTTTACCAAATAATACATATTACTGCTTAAAATAGCATAGTTCTAAAGCAGTGGCTGGCATCCAAAGCTTGACATCCATATTTCAGTTGCCAGGATATTTTCCCACTAAAAGTGAATTCAGAACATAAAAATCAATGTCTATTTAGACTGTTCATTATTATTGCTTGGTTAAGTATAAACAATTTGTCAACACATATCAGACACTTGGGGAAGACATTTCCTTGCAGTAATACAAATCTGAAATTCTCCTGGCTGCTTCCTAACCTGGCACTCACAGCCTTGGATCCAACTGCACAGCTCAGAAGTTTTGAAACTAGCCTCTGAGCTGGGCTTTGGGTAAGGTTTCTCAGGAGTATATAATTATTCCCATTATACCTGTTGTCAGTGATTCATTGACCTCTGAGACATACATACGAGCTATTTTTCTCTTTATGACTTTTTGGGGGGATGATTCACTGCTTGTAAGTGTACGTTATCGTATGACTAAAGAAGAAAAAATAAGACAAATGGAGTGAAGTGCCACTGAGACTTTCCATATTAAAACAAAAAAAGAGTTTGGTCTATAAAATAGTGATATTTCTCCCACATAAAGCCAGCAAACATCTGTAAAGCTTCAGAACAGCCAGAATCCAACAGCTTTCCTTTGGTTTTACACTTCTGCAATGCAATACACCAAAATCAGCAGAGTAAAACAAAGTAAACATGGCTGGGAAAAGACAGGGGTATATCAGCTTTTTTTCTGAATGGTTTGGCCATTCTCTGCTCGGGTGTTGGTCTTTCCTTGTTCCACATTAACCCAAATCACTGATGACAGAGGAGAGCTCTTTCCTAGGAGCCCCACAGGGAGAACAGGATGGGTCATTCAGCATAGCTGTGGTGTCAGAGATGCTCACAGCACATCTGTTCTGCTGGATTTGGCTACAGGAGAGGGGAGAAATCCTGGTCATTGACTCCAGGTGAATGACATCACTCCTGGGAAATGGTGGGACAGCTCTTGGAAATAAATTTGTTTCATATCAGTGACTGGTGAAAACCCAAAGCAGTCACAGGACCACCTTGACATCAGTAGCTTTGAGTGCATTTTGTAACCCACAGGTAGACATGAAGATGGGGAGCAAGGACCTTTGAAGGTGCTGACTAAGAGACAAAAAAACCCCCTTTTCCCCTGTGAAAACTGGTCAGCAGAGCGAGATGGTCTGTTGAGCAACAGGGGAAATAGATTTATGTGTCACCGTTAGCTTCTACGAACAAGCCAAAGTGTTCTGGCACAAAACACATGATATTTATTCACAAAAATGTGGAATTAATTGCTATCATCCAGATTTTTTTAATGGGAACACATTTTGGGTTTTGGTTACAATAGTCCTGAGCCTCAGTCATTGTCAGGAGCGGGATTGCCCTGCCGTGTGAAGGGCCCAACAGGAAACAGTGGTGGGTCCAGGGAGGGAATTCCATGGAAATGTCCATCCCACAGCAGCCTCTGAATGAGGGGAGTTCACTTAACATCTTTGTGGAAGTCACATTTATGTCCTAATAGAAAGGTCTGTTTACATTCGTTTCTTACCAAGAAAATAACCTCCCAGATGTTTTTCTTATTTCACTGGCTGTTATATTTAGTTGATTTTCTTCTTCTCTGGTCTTTCTTTTAAAAGCAAGGGAGGTGGGTGCATTCTCACCTCTCCTCCTCTCTGTCTATGTCTGTCTTCGTGGCTGACCTGACACATCTTGAAACTGAATCATAGGTTTCTTTTGTCTTAGATTCCTATTTTTGTAGCAGGATCTCCCAGGCTCTTGCCAAACACCATCCTCCAGCCACCTGAGGCTTTGTATCTCCTCCTTACCCTGCCACACCGTGACTCAAATTGCAGTTTGCACCAGGGTATTCTTCTCTCATCAGAGCCACCAAAATGTCCTCCTCTTAAGCCTCTCCTTGTGCTTGACTTTCCCCTTTACTTGGACCACTGCTCTGGGCTGCTCTGGGATAGAACAGCACTCCTTTAGCATAGAAATTACAGGTACCAGTTCCTTCAGCCTGTGGGGGAAGAGCCAGGAAAGAGAAAAGGGGCATGAGAAGGAGTGAATGCTAATGGAATTTGGAAAGGGAGGCTGAGCTGAGACAGGAGAGAGTTCTCAGTTGCTCAGTTTGACAGGAACTTCCTTTGGGTTAGCAGGAGATAGTCCTGCTCTCACCTGAACTGGAATTTGGGTTTTTCTCAGTGTTTGTTCACACTGTTGTACACTGGTGTGAACTTTAGTTATCCCTAGATATCCACCATCCACTGTCCCCCTGGAAATCAACTACTGAAGATGGTGAGCTGGGCTCAGTGTGGCATATCCACATGTGCTGCGTGGTGCAGGTCTGCCAGTTTATGTGCTGTGGTCTGTACTCAGCAGCAACACTAAACTCTTCCATGTTTCATATTCTTATTGTCCATTTGAGGACATAATTTGCCTGTGTTTTGCACTCTTCACAGTTTGGCTGTATCTGGCCCATCTGCTCCCTCTATTTCCTTGGTTAGTGGGGAATTGACTGTCCTTACAGAATCTTCAGACACACACAGAAGAAAGAGATTTTTATCTACAGAGACAGAGATCACAGCTATATGAACTATGTCAGGGGTGAGCAGGTCATTCTGATGCAATTCCATGGAAACACACAATTACATTTATAGGCACAGTTGAGTAAGGTAATTTGGAGCACAGCTGGCCAGTAGTGGGGATTTTCTCCCCTCTAGTCACTGCCATGGACCCACGGGCTGGAGGAAAGCCCAGGTTGAAAGGGTCACTCGCAGGCCAATAGAGGAATATCTGTTGACTGGGAATACCAGCCTCAACAGTTTCAAAAACATGTTTTTCTTCATCTTCTTGAAACTCAAGATTACACTTAGTCATCACTTATATGGTTGGACTCTTATGATCTCACAACTGCAAACCTTTTCCTTTATTCTTCCTCCCCCTCTCTCTCTCTCCTTTTTTTTTTTTTCTGTTTCTGTAAAACCTTTTATTAAACATATGTTTTATTCCTGCCTGGGGATTTCCAGTCATTTTTCTGTGGTTGATATCCCAACGCCTGAAGTGTTCTCAGAGTACGGTTGGGGAGATGTTAGTCAATGCAGCAGGAAAGAAGTCATGCCTGTTCCCTTACATTAAATAGGTGGGTCAGATTCCCAGCTGGTGTAAATTATCCTGGCCATGGATCTGTTCACATGGTGGTTGCAGCTTCTCTGGGAGTTGAGGAGGAGTAAAGCTTTGCTACCAGTGGTGCTGAGGGAAGGATTCAGTCCTTGTGAGGATGTGTCCACGTTGCCAGAGCAGTCTCTGGGTTGCCTCATTTGGAAAGGACAGTGCTGCAGTGCCTTGTCCATTCAAGTGAGTGCTGTATGAAAGTTTATGACAAATCTGGATTTGTCTGGCCATATTTTCCAAACCTTTTTCACCATCTCCTAGGGCTTTGGCTCTTGCCTACAGTACCACTGAACTTTCTTGGTGCTGCAGCAAATTACTGGGTAAAGCTGTCCTACATATCTAAATGCTGCCTTTGTTTCTGGAGAATTTCCATTAGTTTATCTCAGTGATTCACTTTTCTACATCCCTTTCCAGGCAGAAACTCTGTCAGCTTCTCTACTTCCCTGGTGAGATACTGCTACACAAGTCACTGCTTTGCCCTCTCACCCCAAACTCATTATTTAAACCCATCTTTATTAGCCAATGTTATTGTTGCATTTACTGTTGCATCTGGAAGGCTTAAAACTCAGACACACAGAACAGAGTAAAACAGTTTGTTCTGCCCCAGTGATCTCCTTGGTTGCTAGAGACCTCTTCAGCAACTTCCAGCTTCATTTACTCACCAATTAAACCAAATCCTTGTCATTTAATAGCTCTATGTAAATACTTGCTTGGAATAAGTTTTGCTGTCTGATGTTACACTGTGATGTACAATTTTAATTGATACAGCTAAAACGTATCCAAACTTTGAATGATTTTCTTGTGACACGTGCTGTGCTAAGATATTCAAATTGCTCTTGTATAATGATGACTAATTCCTTAACTAAAGTCCATCAGTAAAATCTCAGCTTTTTATCTTACTCTTTTGAAGTATAAAAATACCATTATTTCATTTCCATAATACCATTTATGTTTTATTTTATCTCAGTTGTACTGCACAATTATTTACCAGTATCTGTAGTATCATTTTTTCTTGTATATTTACTGAGCCTTAAGTTGTCACCTTATGGCTTACCTGGTGCCTATGTCCTCAGCACAGGGCTAGTGTAACCTTGAGGAAGGTTTTCTTGATTTCTGGTGGGGAAAATCTGGCTTTTAGTATTTCACTGCTCTTAAGCTCCATGAACTTGTAAGTAATTTCTGTTTGGTCTCAGGTGCTGTGCTGTCTTGAAGAAATTGTAATCTGAAGGGATGTATTTTGGGTAAGAGTAGAGGCCAGCAGGCAGCTGCTCTTGGAATTGCTCATACGAGGCACCTGAAAATGCAGGTAAAGGCACATCTCTGAGCAGGGTGCATTGCTTTGTTCCTGGTGCTGTTCCTCCAGTCCCACGTGTGAGTGCTTGGCTGTGTCCTTGCCTTGGCCTACACGTGAGAGGTTGCTCTCTCTCGGAGAGGGGTAAGGAGAGGGGTAAGGCCGCACCTTCATTGTCCTGTACAAGGACTGTGCCACTTCCCTTGTTCACCAGAGCCATGGATCTGATTTTTGGCTAGAGCAATCCCTGTGCATGGGTTATTCCTGTGGTGAATTGGTGGGCAGACCTTGATTTTGCCCTCCTTCAGCCCTTGACCAGGGAAAAGTAGGAAGGGGAGAATGTGGCCAGCAAACTGGATTCTCTGCTTTAAGCTTGTTCTTTGGCTGGAGTAAGACTTCTCTTTGGGTTAGGCTTTTCATGAGATAGACTGTCTTTATATTTGCTTTTTTATTTTATAATTCATTATATGGGAGTGTTGTAGAAGCCTCTTCTTGAGGCTTCTTTTTGTCTCTCTGGCCTGTCCTGTGCTCTGTGATGTCCAGGTCCAAGATGCTCATTAAAGAGGTACATTAGGAAAGCCAAACTGCACCTCTGAAGGTGTATATTCCATCAGTCTTTTTGCACTTTGCACCACAGCAGGTGAATCCGTTAGGTTGCTTTCTTTCATTTCACTGGGATTAATTATAGAGTGGGAAGATATATTTTATGGCAGGGAAGAGCAAAATCTTTGCTTTTAAACTCCCCAGTCTCACGGTCTGCAGGGAGACATCCATCAGGAGAGACAGTGCCTAATCCAGCTTTCCTGTGTGCTTCAATTAAAACTTCTAAACTGGGGTCTGAAACTTTGAGTGTTTCCCAGTAAACAGAACCTGTGCTGAATGAAAGCCCTAGGCTAGAGCAAGCCCTGCTTAACAAGGCTGCCACCCCAGATTCCTCCTGGAAAGGACAGCTCAGCCCACTGAACCATGGCTTTTACACTGTCAGAAAGTGGAAAGACAGTAGAAGTAGGGTGCACTTAATAAGTTATTCGTAACATCTTGTGTATAATATATGGAAAAGAACTAAAACATTGTAGCTGTTTCACCGAATCAGGTCATGCCTGAATGGTGTGTCCAGTGTCACCACGGGCTGCCAGACAGGGTGATCCAGGCTGTGTAATTGGTATTGGTGTGAAAAGGTCTGGCTGCTGTGATGTATGTGAGCAGGACATTGTTCAGTGCTGCCTTGCTTTCCACGTCCCTCAATCCCTTAATTTTTTAATGCCTCTATTCTTCATCTGCAAAGTGAGGATCCAGTATCACCTTTAGGAGGATGTGAATTGTCTTAAATTATGAATGTCTGTAAAGCTCTTTGAAATCTTTGCATGGCTCTAGTTTCAGCAGTACAAGGTATTATCTGCACTATCTTTGCTGTGCTTGTTCAGGAAGAGTACAACGGGGTTTTTTTGCAACTGTGGTCCCAGCTGAACTCTGCAGATGGATGCTGAGGGATAGATGTTCCATTAAAACTGTGTGTGGAGAGCTCAACTGCCTCTAAATATGAGAGTTGCAGGAGTAATGAGAAAGAAGGCTGCAGGATAGAGATAGATAAGTGCTAGCTGCAGCTTTTGCTTTATTCTTCCATTTTTCCTTGTCATTAATCTGGCCAACTAGAAATAAAAATTTATGCCTGTATCTATTAGAGAAGCATAGCTGGAATGTAAGATTTATTGGCACCAATAGGAAGGAGCAATTTCAGAAAGAGCTCTGGAAATAAATTCACGTGTTGGGGTTTAACTTACTCTGAACTCTTCCTCTACAAGAACTAATGAGCAGAACTGTGCCAATTAATCACTGACTTTTGCCCTTCTATGCCACCTTTAGTAAAGATTCTTAAACCTTCTTTGAGGTTGGCACTTGATACCAAAGCAACTATGGGGTGGGAGTTTTAATATTCTGTTTACAGCTGGACTGGAGACATGTTCTGGTTAATTCCAAGCCTTGCAAAGTCAATGAGAGCTTCAGATATGAGTGGTGACTCTGCTCTATTGGCATGGCTATGGCTGAGTTTTTTCCTGTGCTGTGCTCACACCAATTCTGTGAATGCCCACAGGTTGTTCAGACAGGATGGTGGAATCAAAAAGATCCAAAATGAGGGGAGGAGTGGCAGGAATTATCCAGTTTTTGGGAGCCTCTGCAAACATGTTACCTTGTAAACTCCCATTCCAAAGTGGGATTGAACAATCTGATGTTATGAAAATGTGATCTGTAGTGATGCACAACGATTTAACAGGGTTGTGAATGGAGGTAGCTTTTCTATCTAGCAAAAGGCTGGTAAACAATGTCCAAAGTTTCTTGCTCCCCACAGAATTGAGCTGCAGCCAACAGGGCACAGTTCTGTGTGTGAAGAACCTTGGAGGCCAGACATCTTCTTCCTGTAAACCTTCAGGATGCCCAGGAAGTCACAACTTGTAAGTCATTCCGACTGGATCATTAGATGAACCACGTTTGTGTCTGAGATAGTTAGCTTGGCACTGGCTTCTAATTGATGCACATCTGAGGTTTAATGCAGCTTCAAGAGATCAGTGTGTAATGATGCTTTCCCACTTCCTTCCAAGGAATGTTTCTTCTGCCCCTGCTGTTCCCCTGCCTCTTTTAGCTCTGGTTAACTACGATGGAGAAAATTCAGTCATAAAGCCTCTTCTGCTTTCTTGCAGTAGTGTGATTGGTTGCCCAAGGAAGGGCAGCTCAGTCTGGTTTTCAAAGCATTTTTGTAGGATTGAACTGGCTTAAAGCTTAATAGGATACGTACAGTGTTACACAGAATGCAGCTCTTGTGCTGTGCACTGAAGATTTACAATTATTTTAATTTAACCCAAATGAAAATGTTATGAGCCAAGTTATTTTGCAGACATCTCTTCTGGATGGTTATTTGATTCCTTACACTTCATATGGAAGATTTAACTTGAGGTTTGGCTGCTCTATTCATGTGTCCAAATGTATTTTGAGGGTTTGGTTTTTCAAAGCAGAACTCCTCAGCTTTTACAGGTGCAGTTTTTTGTCCTTGCAACTAATTTTGCCTTCAAAGGGATGTTGTGAGGGGGTAAAGTGGGACTCAGTGCAGCACAAGGAGTGGCACAACACAGTGGGCACCTGGAATTGGGGGTCAGTGGGGAGAGTCTGAAGCATTCCTGCAAGTCTCTTTTCAGGGATGGGAAGGATCAGGCCAGCTGTGTTCTCTGGATGAAGGCTGCAATTTCAGACACTGCAGACACTTCTCGTGCTTTATTCTGGTGTGGGCAATGTGCTGACATGAGCCTGACCTGTATGGTGGAAACCCATGTCTTCAAGGCCTTGGGGACCCTGGGGCTGGTAATGAGAAATGCTGCCCTGGTGTCACAGGTACTTGGGCAAGAAAAGCTGTTAAAGCACCTTTTTGTTCATGGAGAGGAATATTTGCTGCTTGGTGTCCTCCTTCCCTGAGTGCTTCTGCAAAGGCTGACCCAAATGACCCCTGGAAAGCAAATCCTGAGGCTGTTCAGTGCAGGTGACATGAAGGAAGGGCATAGTGTCCCTGGTAGCTCAGCACTGGCATTCAATGCCTGCATGAAGTGCTCATAAAGTTACTTCTGGTGCTATAAAGATGTTTGTAAGACACTGCAGAGGAAGAAATTCCCAGCAGAGACTTTCTGTGTATTTGATTTGTATTTCGTGTTGGTTGGACCTCATGTGGAATGTCTGGAGGATTGTTTCAGCTGCCACTTCTGCAGAGGGAAGATTTTTAGTAGACAAATGGGAGACACTTGTCCTGTCTTCGTTCTGATGCTAATTGGGAGTTTGGAGCGAGTCACTACGATTCAGCCAGGCACATACTTGCTTGGACTGCCTGCTTTTCTGTCTCAGTCACACAAATGCTCAGGATTAGCACTGAAGATGAAAAGATCTAAAGAGGAGATCATCCCAGGACTTGAAGCTGGACTGGCCAATTTGGATCCTGCTGGCCTGAGGGGGAGCCTGGCCTTGGCACAAAAAGCTGTGGCTGGCCTGGTATGGGTCAGAGCTGTAGGACTCGAAGTCAGAGCAGGGGAAGAGGAGAGAGCCTGGAGCAGACAGAGAAACTTTTAAGTTTCGTAGGTAATTTCCAGAACTGTTATTGCTTCCAACTGCTCCTGCCTTGCTCCTTTGCATCACAGGTCTCCAGAGGGCTGGGGATGCTGACAGCCCGACCCACATCACCCCTACTCCTGCCAGACTTGACAGAGGGGTTTAGTGGTTCCAGCGGGAACAGGAAATCAGGAGCATTGTGAGACCATTGGCTCCCACACTGACCCTTTTCAAATACCTCACCTTAATAGAGGAGACCCTTTGTCAACTGCAACAGTGTTTGAATTGTGTTTAACAGGATCATCTGCTAAAGCCCCTCCTGGAAATGATCTCTCTTCATATTTTAGATTCTAGCATCCTTTTATAGAAATTAACAACCACAGGGAGATGGTCTAATTGCACAGAGCCTTGTTGAGCTGGAGTCACCGTTTCCTTAACCTCTTATTAAGCCCATCATAAAGGTATGTTTTTTGAGGTCGTATTATTAGCATGATGTGTTTGGCTTCATCTCCAGAGGAAGTGCTCCAAAGATACTAACACACACTGAATTGAAGGAAAGAATGAAGATGATTATATGAAGCCCAAGAATTTTAAGTCTGTTAAAAGTTTAACTAGAAAACCTTGGTTGCTGAACCATCTGCTTTTAATCTTCCTATTGCTATGCAGTCTTCTGGGGATTTGGGCTTGGCAACAGATTTCCAAATCCCTAAATTAATCTTGTCAGGTTCAGGAAGCACCAGAAAACGCTTGGGAGGTAGATTCTGCACTCAGTTACACCTGTGTGAAGTCACCACCCTCAGCTAACGCAGTGACACCATGTTTTCTCTGTAGGATTGTGTGGTCAAATATCTAGACATGCCGATCTGCAAACTGAAATTTGGCTGGATTACTTGTCTAAAGTCTCTTATGGATAAATGACCCTGAAATATTCAAAACAATCTGCATCATCGTCAAGCAGTCTCAAATATCCATGTGGATATTGAAAAAAAAATTGCTCAGCAGCATTGCAATACTAAGTCTTTTTACAGCAATACTTTTTTGGTTGAGCCATTGGTTTACTTGTGGATGAGATGTCCTCTCTGCAAGCCCTGTTCTGTCAGCAAGGGCTGTCAATATGTGCGTGGCCTCCTCAAAACAGGCTTAGCAAAGATCTTAAACACAGAGCCTCTCAATTAAAAAGAAAGTCAAAAGTTAAACCTGCTCTAAGTTCCTTATATTTGGATGGCAAGCAGAACTGGAAACTGGCTTTAGACACCTGTCAGCTCAAAGAAGTAACCATGTAGAAACTCTAATTTCTTAATGTGCATGTCCAACAGCATGACAAGTGCTCTGCAAACAATGCACTGGAGACAGCTGTTGCTGCCTCCAGGCTTTGCTGGTCTTTCACTGCAGCAGAAAGTGCCACCTCTGCATTCCTGGCTTCTCATTCAAAGGCTGCAGCTCAGCAGATAACACGGAGCAGTGGGAGAAAGTGGTGGTGAAGGTCTGGGGAGCCCTTGTGCCCAAGCTGGGCTGGGGCAGCAGTGGGAGCTCCTGGCACAGGGGCTCTGCAGCTGCCTCTGCCCCTAAGGAGCCACCTGGCAGCTCCAGCAACAGCTGGGGGATTTTATTAGAAAGCTGCATTTTCTGAAGCCCCACTCTGAGCCTGTGCTTTGATTTGCTGCAGAGCAGCTCCTCAGAACATTTTCAGACTCCCCGTGTCTCATTAGTTGTAAAAGACCTGCACGTCTCCCTCGTGATGGGAATGTTCTGCACATCTCCCTGCTGGGTATCTCCTGCACATCCCCCTCATGCTGGGAATCCCCTGATGCTTTCTGGAAAAGCTGCTCCTGTGCAGTTTGGTCCCTTTGGAGCTTTGCCCGGGAGGAGCTGTGGTGGAGCCTCAGCAGCACAAAGTGGGAAGCAGTGTTCCCACATTGGTTTTTTCTCATTTAATTCTCAAGGAAAAGTCTCAGATTTTTCTAAAAATCCTGTCAGTCTCACTTGTGAAATCTGACGTACAGCCCAAAAATAGCATTTCGGTGAGAGCTGAGAGCATCAACAATGAACTGACTGCAGGAACAGAAGTTGGCAAGTCTACACTGCTCAACATTTCCAAAACTAATTTTCCACATCAAGTCTCCTCTGCCTTTTCCCTGTGCTGTTTAAACAGAAATGTAAAAAGAAACTGTTAAGGAAACCCACATATGTAATTGTTAGGGGAGGAAGAAAGCTTTGTGGCTGAGAAACAGGAGAAGAGCCAGCTGATCCTGTTACTTCTCCTGCCACAGACTTACGTGACCTTGGCAGGCTGACGCTTCCCAGAGCGTTGACTCATATTGGCTGTTGGTTCCTTGGACACTCAGAGCTCGGCCGGGTGTTTTCAGAAGTGTTGAGCAGCCAGATTTCCACTAGGCTGCTCAAAATGAGAAAATGCAGTTTCCAGCCCTGCTCCTGAACTTACTTTCTGTTCCTCTGCAGTGATGAAAGTGGCCTGCCCTGAGAGGGCAGTGATGGTGGCTGGGAGGGCAGTGGGAGAGTGACCATGGAGATGTGATCACTCAAACCAGCTGAGTGTCTGTCCTTGTTGTTCCACATTTCCTCATCTGCAGGATATTCAGTCCTGAAGAGTCAACAGTAAGTTCCTGTTTTAAAAAAAGCCCTGTGCCCCGAGGAGTTTGGGAATGACAAAGCTCCAGGACCGTACAGTCCCCCCCGTTATACTCCTGTTTCTCCAGAGTTGGATTTCTCAAATGCAATTTGCAGTCTGGTGTTTGGGGCTAATTGTTACGTGAATAAATGGAGTCTGGTGAGGGATAATCAAGGATCTCCTCTGGGTGAAATCAAGCAATGAAACCATCGTTCCCTAGAAAGGAAAAGAAGAGGATGTTTTTATCCTGCACCTTCCCCAATATATGAGGGAAGGCTTTGAAGTACAAAAATAGTTGCTGTATTATACACATATTGTAGGATGTTTACCACTGGATACTAATGCCTAAACAATGAATTTCCAAGCCACTCCAAATGTGATCCAACTTTATTCTAAACAGTCATGAAAAAAATCCTGATTATAACAAATGAAACTCTGCTATTTGTTTTCTTTTCACAGTTGGAGATTCTGTACACACAGAGAAGTTGCTTAGAGTCTGAAAGTGTTTATCCTGCCAAAAATAAATGTTCTAAAAATGATCACTTAGCATTTTCTGCATCTCTGCATATTTGTTTACCATGAAGAATCCGCTTACAGAGCTTATATTGTATTTTTTTTACATTTCAACTTCAGTGAAGAAAAATTGATTGTGCTTCTTACCAACACCCATTTCCACTTAAAGTCATGAAACTGTTTTGTAACTATTTTTGTGTGAGCTGTGGTTACTCCAGAGAAGTTTATTTAGCAACCAAAGGTGATTCTAAGAGCCAGATTTTCAAAACAGCTTTCTAAATACAGCATGGTGTTTGAAATTACTTATTTTTGTGTGTGAGAGAGCTTGTAAACTTGCAGATTTTCATGAATACAGATGGCTTTGTATCCAGTATTAGTAAATTTAGAAATAATATTATTAGACCATTGAACAAAATTCACATTACAAGAGCAGTGCATGTATGAGAACAGCCTTTTTCCAGGAAACTGCAGGAGGACATTGCTGGGGGAGACTGCAAATTCTGGATGTTCTCAGCCCCACCCGTGGTTTGTCCTCCCCTACAAATACTGGTTTGTTTGTGGGTTTGCATATTTACAGAGAATCTTTACTGTTCTATTTGAATGTTTTCAGAATTAATGAATTGAGCCTTCTGTGAAAGTTTTATCACCACTTTACAGAGAGGGAGACTGGGAAAGAGAAGTAACTTTCCTGAAGTCTAATAAGATGTCTGGGGAGCTTTGGAAGATGTACAGATCTTCATCCTTAGGAGGTGGCAGCTTTTTTTACCCTGTGACCACCATGGCTGTGCCATCTTTGGAGGGTGCAGCAGTTTATTGACCCTATTGCTCTGGGCTTAATGATGGTCTCTTGGGGAGGCTTCTACAGTTCTTCCACTCCACATGTTAAAAGTTTGTCCTGTTCCCTTTCAGACCTGTAGAAATCACTCAATGAATTGCTAATGTGCAGTGGGAGGAAAAAGCCTCCAGAAGCTTTGCAAGTGCAAGATCACAGAGCATTTGGAAAAGCAGAAGCATGGTCTCCCCTTTGGCAAGGGGCTTGGAAACCTGGCTGTCTGCCTGAGGCTTATTTGGTGTTGGGAATCCTTTCCCATTCAACTCAGCTGAGCAGGAAGAGTGGAAGGCAGGAGATTCCTCACCAGGGGCAGAGGAGCACCCTGTGGGTGCTGTACCCTGGAGGTGAGGGATGTGAGCAGGTCATGGTCTCTCAGTGTGGGCTGGCCTCATGCACACCTGCCAGGGCCAGCATGTGCTCTCCCATGAGGAGTTTGCATGCTGGAGTGCTCCACTCAGCCAGTGGGAGATGGTTTTGCCACAAAGTGTAATACTCTTGCCTAATCTTTGGAAAGAACCGCTGTGAGTCCTGTGTGGAGCAGATTACAGAGATGTGAATCAGCTCTCACAGGGTTACTCATTACTGCAGCTATTCCTTGCTGTTTCCATGTGCAGACTCTTACCCCTCTCTTTGGGCCAGGCTGCCCTGAATCACATCTCAAGTACCATGGGGTAACACATGCATTTAGGACTTGTTTTGGTGCTGGTAAACCTGCCCAGGAAGCTGAGGAACATCACCCTGCCCACGTGTGAGTGAGGCTGTGCACCCAGGGGTGCCTGTGGCTGGGCAGCACAAACATCCCCCAGGCAATGGGAGCTCTCTCCTGATGCAGAGGCTCATCACTGCTACTCTGGGGTTTTCTTAAAGTAATTTTTGAATAGTTGGATAATTTTCAATCTACTTTCCGTAAAGCTCAAAGAACTCTTCCTTCTTCTCTCTTCTGATTGCAGATGAACATAGAATGCATTACTTTGCAGAGAGAGAGAGTGATGAGGCTATTTCTTTTCTTGCCAGCTTGGTGCTAGGCAGTGGGAATTCAGAAATCACCCAAACCACTGCTGCCAAGGCCAGGTTACATGGAGAAGAGCCTGTTTTCCCTTCTGCCTAGTCTGTACAGATGCTGCCATTCAGAGAGATGTGAATCAGGGTGCCTTATGCTGCTGGCTTAGTGTCCTGTTCTTAGTTATTATATTTAGTTGTTGGTTAAAATGGCATTTAAATGGGCATAAGAAGTGAACAACAACACTGTTAGAATAAAAAAAGCAGGTAGGAACAGTTGAAAAATCAGAGCTGTACTGTTCTCCTTGTCTGCCTCTCTTGCTGTGACTCTCTAACATGAAGACAAGGGTCTCCCTTTTCAAACAGAACATGTGCTGGGCATGCTGGTTGGTGGCAGATACATAATTTTATTTTTTAGCTTGTCTATTTCAGTAGGTTTTTATTATTAAACCAGTGTCATTCCACCCACTGTTCAATGTAGAGGACATGATGATCAACCATAAAGGTGAGGAGAAGCTCTGTGTTTGCAGTTAGTAGCAGCCTAACAGCTAAACTCTTCACTGTGCCATTGTCAGAAGTTCCTGTCTCCATGGAAGGGTGTAGTGAGGTGAAGTGCTTTTGTTATCATGGCACTGACTGAGTGGAGCTCATCTAAATAGATGTCACTTGCCACTTACCATGACTGGCAGTTGTTATGTCACAGCTCACACAGACACCTGGAACTGGAGCGCTCAGCATTTCTTCTGACTCAGTTGTTTCCCAGCTTCTCTCTAGGCCACTGGTCCATGTGTCACCTGTGGCTTGGCATGAGGGGTGACTCAATTCAGGATGTTCTCATCTGCTGTCACTGTAACTCGTCTCCTGACAGCATGAGTTTGAACCCATGGAAACGCCTCACATGCAGCAGCCATGTCCCCTCCTGAGGCAGGGATGCTGCTTGCAGTTTGGATTCCGTTACAGTTCCATGACCTCAGGAGCCGGCTCCGCATTCGCACCGCCAGGCTGGGAATAGTTGGCATTGAGCAAAAATTGCTATTGTGTCAAGGATTTGGCCTGGCTCCCTACATGATGAGAAATAGGCACAGAGCCCAGGCAGCATAATGCACTTGGTTTCTTGCTGATTTTTACCTGCCAAATCTGGAGCAGAATAAGCACTTATGGCTGATGTCACTCTTTTTTAGGTTCTTATTTATTTTTACAGGCATCTGGCTAGCTAGATTAGTGAGATCTAAACTCATCCTACATAACTCAATGCAAATATGTCACATGACTGTTTTAACATTTCAGGTTCAGGGAGTAAAGTACACCCTGACCTGCTTGCTTTATAAAATGCCTGTGGTCTAATTGAAGAGCTCATAACTTTTTTCAATAGCTAGCTGAGATTTTTCCATTGCAAAGCAGCTTTTCCCAGTTTTTTTCACCATTCAGTTAAAATGAACAACACAAACATACCCCAAACTTGTTTGTAATGCAGTCCTGGCACCCCTAAGTACTAGGTTCAGTAATGAAGCCAGGCATGGGATCCACATCCCATTTTGTAATAAAAAGAAGGATTTCCCAGTGCTGGAAATACAATAAATTGCTCACATATCAATAGATTTTGGACCTCACATGCATCCTGTGTGACACCTTGCCATTTCTTAGGGTAAGAAATATTCCATGCTCCAGCCACAGACTTCAAATCCCACAGCAGTTGTTGCTTCCTCAAAACCCAACTCTCTTCCCTTCTACCGCAGAAGCAGAGCTCAGCTGTGCCCTCCTCCAGCACTGCTCAATTGTGCTTGAACTCCAACAAGCAAAAAGTTATTTTGGCCTGGAAAGCTCTGTGTTCAAGGCAAGGCTGCCTGTGCAGGACTGTTTCCCTGCTGGCCCCCTCCCTGCCTTCCAAGGAAAACAGCAGTGCTGGGCTCGCGAGTGCCTTGGGGCTGCAGTGGCACCGGGGTGGCAGAGCCGGACGACATCGGATCGGTCCCTTTGGTGCTCAGTTTTGCAGCCCTGCTGCCCAGATCCTGAAAGCAGATCCTTGAAGAGAAAGCTCTGAGCTCACGCAGATCAGTTTGCAGGACTGAGCCTCGAGAAGCACAGTAATTAATAACGACTTGGCAAGGCCGTCCTGGATTTCAATAGGAGTTTTGCACTAGAGCAGGATGAGAATACAGCATTAAAATAAGGCAGACAGTTCACAGCAGGCTGAGGAGGGAGGCCAAAATCAACAGGATAAAACTCTCCTCTTACAAAAACTGCCCTAAACCTTTTTGTCCACACACAGGGCCTTAATTCAAGGCTTGTTGAAGTCAATGGGGAAAAAAACTCATTAATTTCAATGGGTTTGAATTAGCTTGAACCCCAGTTCTGGCCAGAGGACAAGTATTTGTAAGCTGGCCATGGATGAATTTAAGTTGGAAACTAGAGGACAGTCTCCAAGTACAAAGCAGAGGGGTTCAGGAGCCACCTTCAGCAAAAGGGGAGGTGGCAGAAATGTCTTAATAACCATTAAGATGGAGCTTGACTGACCTAAAAAGGAGACTGTGTAATGTGGTGGGGATGTGATCGCAGTGCAGAGGTCTCTGGTCCCTTCCCACACCAGCCAGGCAGTGGGGTATTGGCCTGTCACGTTCCTTCTTTTCCTCTAACTGCAGTTCACAACCCCCTATTTTAGGCAACTTCTATTTTATACTTAGCTTCATTTCAAGGAGATGATCTATCTCCAAGTTATTGAGTATTGGGGTTATTTAGCATCAAATGCTCCTGGCAGGCTTCACACAAGCGCCACACTGTCTGGTGTCCCAGCTAACATGGCTTTCTTGTTATCATACTGACAACATGATTTCCAGACATGCTACTTTTTCTGTTTTCATGCTTGAAATATCTTTCTGAAACCCCTTGTGTTTTAGCTGAGCTCTCATTCCCTCCCCAACACATGGTCCTATGAATTCCCAAAAGCCACAATGACACGAACTTCTGATGCCTGAACCTCGATGTTTAGTGTTTCTCAGATTTTGTGACTGTGCCTCATAAACAGCTTTGATGTGGGTTGGCATCTTCCCTGCTTTCCCAGATTGTCATCTTCTTCCTCAAAGTTTCTGCTTCTTTGCTGTGTTTCACTTTGCTTTGGAGTGCCATGAAGTTGGATGGGGATTCACGGGATCGGCAAACCCCCAGCCCCCATCCCTGAAAAGAAGGATGCTCAGTTCTGGCATCTGAAGTGGGCACAGTTTACAAGCAGAGTAGTGTTTGTAAGCATCTAGAATACAGAAATTCCATTTCCTAGAGGTTAGTGTGGTTAGTAGGAACCACATCATTAGGTATTTTGAGGAGCTGTGTATTGTGGATGTTGTTGTGAGGCTGTAACTCTGCTCTGAGTTCCCTGTCACTGCCTGGCTCATGTACAAAGTGTAGTATTAGGCCTTTAATTAACATGATGTTATATAAAATATATATGATTCAAATAGCATGCAGTCCTCACTACTGAAATTAATCAGACTCTAAATAAAATTAAACCTATTTTTTGGCTATCACGTTAGCCCACTTTAATGGAAGAATGACAAGTTGCTTGCTGTAAATATGCTGTAGTACTGAACATAGCTTTGATCCAATTTTGATTTCCCTTAAAATCCCATAGAAAACAGTACTGTCAGATATTTAACTTATTTTCATTGCAAAATTTAACTAGTACATTTGCAGTGTCTCTTTCTTTACAAAAAACCCCCAACAGAAAACCCAAAAAACCAAAACTCCAAATTTAAGATACCAATAGCTTTTCACAGATATTAATATTTTTTGAAAAAAAAATCACAAGTCAAAAAATAACACTTCTCAGTGGATGTGAAGTAGAAAATTATTTCAAAGTTAAAACAAAACTATGTTTTTTCTTGCTTATTTATTCTTAGTGCAGAATGGAGTATTGCCAGCAGTTAATTAACTGTTTTTAAACAAGATTGTTAAAGGTTCTGACAGAGAATTTAGCAAAATCAATAACCCTGCTAAAATGGTGTTAACTTTCATAAGTTATATTTTGATGCTAATGGCATGGTAAAAAACCCCTTATCTCACCTAATTTAGTTATCCCTTGTGCCAGAGTGAGAGCCACATTGTGATTGAATACAGAGCAGTTTAACCTGGAGGATTAAAGCCTGTAAAATTACTCAGAGTTTGCACCAAAGTAAATCAAAGCTGAATCTGGCCCTTTTTTAATATACTTCCAGAACCAAAACACAAATGTGAGTGCTCTGAAGAACCTTCATGATACAGATTTGTTTTTCTGAGCAACTGTGAAATGAACTGGCTTAGAGCTTGTGCCAAATTTGGCTAAACTTCTGCCAAGTCTGGTGTGCTGATTTGTGTGGCAACATTGGCAAGCAGAGTGAAGGTTTACGTTGCCTGGGAGGTTACACATGGATACAGGACTGGGAAGTGGTTCCAATTCCCTCCCGTTCTGCTCTGTGACCACAGCCAGGCTGAGGGAGCGGTTGTCTTTTAATGAGCTCGTAGTGAAAGGCTTGGGCTGAGATTTCAAAGCCATTTTCAGGGCATACGGTGTGTTCTGGCCTTTCATCAGCGCCGCTGTGACACGTCAGGGACCGCTCTGGTGGTGGGAATGGAGCTGTTTGTTTTCTGGATAAGTACAGTCGCAGCTATTTCCTGCGCATTCCAGGGATGGAGAAGTCGCCTTGCCAATTCGCTCTTGACATATTTACAGACGGAGAAGCCACCTTTGGACTAGTTTTTGCAAACATCGTGTTCGTTATGAAAATGTTCCCAAGGCTGAGGGTGAGGAGTCTGGCTCAGAATATCTCCCGCCCCAGACAGTGTGGGCCAGTGTCTGATCTCAGCCGTGCTGGGGAACGTCTGAAGGAATTCCATTAACTTTTCAGCATGTGTTCTGGATGAGCAGTGGAGCTGAGGTTAGAGCCTGATCTTCAGTCTTCAAGAGGTCCAAAGTGGACTAAATTGCTGAATTTTTATTTTCTCTGTTTTCTAAGCAGGAAATAGCCCCAAAGCGCCCTTTTATGGGCCCTGCTTTCTCAACCGTGAGAGTCTGGAAACTGTAAGGACATCCACTGGTATCCAAATTCCACAATTAATAATGCATTCCCAGAATGAAGGCGAATTGCTGTGGTTGCCAACAAAGGCTGGTGATTCTGCATGTCGAAAGCAGTATTGAAGAGCTCTCTGAAGGCAGCTCCAGCACCATCAGGGCCATGAATAATGAATAAAATGGATGTGCAGTTCTGATATCAGCCAAGCTTTAAGTCCATTCTGAAATCCTGGGACCTAAAGCTTATGTTCACAGTGCTTTACTAAACAAAGCTGGCTGTCCGAGCTTAGGCTTGACTTAGGTGAAATCATGCTGTACAAAAAAGCAAACAAATGCAAATGGAGCAGTGAGCGATATTTTCACAGGGCTCTGAAGGTGATGGGAAAATTCCCACTGCCCTTCAGTGACCCTTAAACAAGGCAGCACTACTGCATGGGTTAAGGAGAGGAGATGAGAAGGCAAAAACCTCTTTGGGAAATGGTGCCACAGCCTGGCCACCTCAGTGCTGATTTGGAGGTTTTTCACTTTGTTACCAAAACCTGTTTGCACTTGAGCTGAGGGGATATCTCTGCAAAATGCCACTCCAGAGTAAAATTTTTTTGGCCAAATTCTAATCTCTTGGGAGAAGGCAGTGTAAGAGGGTTGCTAAACTTCTCACATGGGCCTAAATAGAGGCCACATTGCTATGCTGAAAAAGGCCAGTTTGTATTAAACTTAGTCGGGAGTAGGCAGTGCACGTTACAATGTTGTGGTGTTTAGGTTGCATTTTGCAACAGGTAGATTTCCTGGCACTAGAGCTTGACAGCCTAGTTTGCAAAATTACTGAGGTGGATTCTGCTTGCTCTTACATGTCCTTGGCCACTGTTGAAAAATAAGAGGTATCACCACAGTGGCAGCTGGCCCATTCTCTTCTGTTTCATCAGGTATAAGCGCCTGTTCTTTAGTGACAAACCTTGATGATAAACCTTGCTAATAACAAGTAAAGTACAGTAAAATGGTGAAACTCTTTAATAATAGAAAATATATCTGAAAGAGAGCCTAGTGGGTCAGCTAGTCCATGTGTCTGCCTGGTGTCCTGGGTGGAGAGAGCTGCTGCTGAGCCCCTCAGAGCCTGCTGCCTCCAGACCAGCAGCAGAACCACGAGCCAGAGGGTTATTTTTGTGCTGGACAGGTAGGGATGTCTCAAGTCTTCCAGTTATCCCTGTTTATCCAGTTATCTCTATCCAGTTATCAGTTATGTTTGTGATAAGTTTTGCCAAAACACACCTAACTACTGAAATCATTGGACATTTGCCACTGGCTTTGTGATGAACCAGATTGGGTCCAGACAGGGGTTGTTCTGGAAAAGAAAGGCTTTTAAAGCAGACCTCAGTCAAAGCCCATGGAAATGGTGGACTTTGTTGTGGTTTGGCTGAAGCCTTCTCACAGGTTAGCACTGGCGGGTCTGTCCTTGCTGTGTGAAGGTTAGGTGCCTTCTGTGGCTTTTGTTGTCAGTTGTGGTCAAGGCTGGATTTCAGGAGTGTCTTTCCTTGTTGGAAAGGCACAAACGATGCAGGCACTGCTGGGAGGCAGAGGAGCTGCTGCTGGGGCCTCGTGCTGGGGCAGAGCCTGCCTGGCTCCCCAGGAGGAGGCACAGGCAGCCCAACCTGCCCTATCACACAGCATCTTGCCCACAGCCACTCCTTTGAAGCCAGGAAGAAATGGGATATTGCCAGCCATGGAAATGGTTTGTGGTGTAGGTGGCCAGAACTGACCTCCTTCTAACACCGAGTGTCAGGTGGGATTGTGCTCCTGTGGATCAGGGGAGAGGAACAAATCTGGAACAAATGGAGTCTTCAAGGGGTGAACAGCCCACTGTGAGGAGAGTTTTGGTTATACACATCTGGAGTCCAGTGGGGCTGTGCTGTCACCTGATGGAGCAAAATATTTGAAATGCAGCAAAATATGTCCTCACTGGGTAGGGAATGTGGGAGTGGATTCATGGTATCTTGTGATTTCAATAAGTGGCAATCTGCCTGTCATTATCACATGAGACTATTGCACAGGGATTCCTCAGACTTCCTGAGCCTCTTGTTGCTACAGCTTATGGATGACTTCCTCAGACACTGGAGTATCATCTTGCTGATTTCCTGGAGTTTACAGGTGTTCATTGTATTTCAGTGCTAAAGATATAATGTATTTCAGTGTAAAATGCATAATGTAAAATGTGTATAAAGTATAACATGAAGATAAATGTATTTCAATGTTAAAGATATAAAAAGCAGCAAGGCTGAAGATGTTACTCAGGTAATGAGTCAAAGAAACAGTGGGATTTTTAATTGTTTGCTCATTTTCTTTAAGGCTGACAATACACCTGAGAATTTGACATTTATTTATGAATACATTTCAGATTTGCACGCTGCATATCAAAACGGAGGACAAACCTAGAGAAGGGTGGAGTAATGTGCCTAGATACTGTATCTGACTTGCCCTCCTGCCTGCAAGTGAAATTCTTTCCATCTGAGTCCTCCTGAGGTGGTGCTGGGTGAAACAGCCTCTGGCAGAAGATTGTCTTGTCTCTGCCCCTGCCCTGAGTCAACTGAGAAAGTTTGCTTTGTTTTCATCCACTTCTGCCTCTCCTCTGGCATCCCTTCTGCCTCTGAGGGGGTTGGGAAACCTGTCACCTTTCCTGCCTGCCTCTTATTTCTGCTCTCTGTTGGAATAGGCCCTTGAGATTAAACAGGATCCCTGTCCTTTCTCAGGTGTCTTTCCTTGCCGCCTTGACCCACTGTGTGTCCTGACACTTCTCCTTTTCTTCCCAAACGTGTCCATGTGACATTCTTGGGGAGCAGAAGGCTGGGGAGGTGGTCCCTGCTCACAGCCCTCCCTGGCTCCCAGTACCTTGTGCAGGTACAACAGCTGCATCTCAGGGCAAAACTCCTGACTGAGGTGCTGCTGATGCACAAGCAGAGAGCAAAATGCAAGGATGACTCCTCTCCTCAAGGCTGTGCTGAGTCTGCCTGCTGACAGCAGGGGTAAGCAGTAAACACAGTAAATGAGTCCTCAGTGGCTCCTGAAGACAGGCTGGAGTCTGAGCTCAGGTGGTGCTCAGGTCTGCTGGGTGAGTAGGCAGTGTTTAGAGCTGACAATCGCTTTGATGGCCTTATCTGCTCTTTGAAGCCAAGCAGCCGCTCCCTGCCCATGCACACCTGATAAACCCCATCAGATCTTGCATATCTTCCCTGCAAAAATAAGGGGCTGAGTTGACTCAGCCAGGACAGGAGCCTGTGACTCTGGCTGTGGGTGTGCTGTGGTTTTCCCACATCTGTCCCGAGTGGCTGGCGTTGGCACAGGGTGGCAGGGCTGGCATCTGCGTGGGGGGCTGCCCAGCACAAACAGGCTGGGCCTTGCAGATTTAAATGCCAGAAGAGGTGTCAGTCCCGCCTCTCAGGCCCTCCCTGCCAGGTCCTCCATATCTCCATTCAAACCCAAAAGTGGTCACTAAGTCAAGAGAATGTTTCTTATGATGGTTCAGGTGTCATATGAGGCTTTTAGGAGCTCACAGCTGTGGTAGAGCTTTGCTCTCTAACTGTGGGATTGCCAGAACTGGCTTGTGGTAACTCAGCATTGAGCCACTGCTCATGGGGCTCATGTGGGTGGAACTTGGGTAAGTGATACAGAGCTGGGATGCAGCCAGGCAGCCAAAAGTATCAGCAGCAAGGCAAAATTATTTACAAAGCAACTGAATATTTTTCCTCCTCCCCTCACATTTTTTAATAAGCTTCTTTTACCACTAGGAATGTCATCCTAAAGAAAACTGGCAAATATCTGAGAGGCACAGGTACACCTCCACCACATTGTTTAATAACAATGAACTGAAAGTTCTAATGGCAGTAGATTGTGCTTTCTGACCCAAAGAATGCACATTCCACCTTAAGAGGAACAAAAAGAGATAGAAACAAGAGATTAAAAGAAAAAAAAATTGTTTGTGTTTGTAAATGCTTGTTGGTAGCCAAAGGATTTAATGTCACAAGTCTCTTACATCCCTACAGTCACTGCAAGCAACACATAGAAGATTTGAGCTCAAGTAACTGCAAGTGTTGAACTTCAGGCCATTTTGGGTCAAGAAGCCAGTGGGGAAATGCTGTCTTTGTGAAAATTCGGTTGAAGCTAGTTTAGAGCAAACACAGAAAATGACTTGAAGCTACAAAGTCAAGTTGTCAGAAGCATGTTTCCCTTACCAGGCTAAAATGTGGCCTAATTCAGCTCTTACAAAAAATTCTGGAGGTGCTTCCGTTGATTTCTGTGAGTGCTGAGTCACCAGTGGCTGCTGAGTCACCAGCCCTGAGCACCAGTCAGGACTGTCAGAGCCCTGGTGAGAAGGCAGCTCTGATTCAGCTGGGAATATATCCTTATTTTTATGTACAATATAATACCAGTTTGTGTTATTACCTCGCCTGCAGCAGCCCTGTGCAGAACAGAATTGCCTGACAACTGATGAAGTGAATGTTTCTTAAAAATACCTTCTGAAATGACAACTGTTTTTTGTCCCTAAAATATGTAGGAATTTTACTATGTTTCCTCCTTGGCTTCCTCTCCCACCTCCTCTGACAACAACGGGAAAAGAAAGCAAAGGAAAAAAAGCAGCTTCTTAAAAGAACTAGAATTGAACTTACTGCCAGTGGCTTTTTAACAGTGTATAATCAGAAGATTTCAGAACCTGGTTATCTTTTTGTGAATGTCTCCTCCGTGCTGTCACAATTCAAAACAAAGGTGGATGTGCTAAGCACAAGTTTTGGAGTCACTGGGTGCTCTGGAAGGGCTGCTTGTGAGTCCCTCAACAGCACTTGCTGCCTCTGGAGAGGCCAATGCAAGGGGAATCTGAAAGCCCAGGGCTGCAGGTGGACGGGTTAGGGACAGGCTCACAGTCACCTCCAGTCTCTGGTGGAAGCTCAGAACTGCAGGGCTGCTCTGGAGGAGCCATGGTCGGTCGGAAGTGCCAAGCAAAACAAACAGTACTTGAGATTAAAAAGCTCAGAGGGTGTTGATATCACAACCCCCAATCTCTGCATCTGCTTCTGCTGTTCCCAAATCATGACAGAGAGCAGACAGCATTGGGAGGTCACGGGGATCACAGGACCCTGCTGATGAAATGCTGTGTCTGGAGCACTCACCCAGCACCAAGGGGATCTGCTTTCCTTTCCTTCTGCTTGTGCCACTCCAGACAAAGTTGGTCGACAGTCTAATGACAATTAAAGGGTCCTGGTAAAAAAACCAATGGGCCAGGACCCAGAGTAGCCTCTGAAACCCTAATATTGGATGTTGGTGCTAGCTGGATGGGTGGCAGCACGTGCTGTGTCTCACCTTGGGGCAGACATGGGAAGAGTCTCTGCTCAGAGACCTCTCTGCCTACAGTGAAACACAGTGTGAGGTGCACAGGCAGGAGGAAGGTAATGCTGCCAATCACAAGATCGAGCAATTACTTGGGCCGACAATGATCTCAGTTTGAATTGCAAAAATCTGTCTGATCCTCACTTACAAGGGTATGAACTGCACGTGGCAGGGCCGGCCGGCAAGGAGCTGGGCTGAGTGGTAAATTTGGTCTCATTTGAAGAGATAAGAGGGAGTAGAAAAACATATTTACAGTCTCTGCTGTGTACTTATGGGTAATTGATGGTATTTTTAGATGCTTTGGTACTTGAAGGTGTAAATAATGGGTTTTACATGAAATGCATGAAATTCGGGGCCTTTTCCAAATGATGTCATCAGCCCAGGTGCAAACTGCCAGTGCCATGCACAGCTGGGAACAGGGAGCAGTTGGTAATAGCAGATTTTGATCTGTAAGTCCTCAATTTGCCCATTTCCACCTGTAGCACTCCTGCAGCTCATCCCTGGCATGCCCCGGTTCTGGTATACACTGATCTCACCTAGAAATCGCACTTTACTGTCTGATTTGTTTTATCTCTATTCAGCTGATGCCTATCTTATAATAAAATTTCCCATGACTTATCAACGCTTGACAATTAGATGCTTAACATCCCACTTAATGCAAAACAGATTACATCCTGGGAATTAACAAAACAATCAAATGCCTTAAGGGATAATGGAAGATTTTTTTAATAGACATGTATGTGTTTTTATATATAAATATGTTTATACATACACACACATGCATCCCTAGTTGTGAAATCTGGAGATGCTGATCAGCTTTCGCTACTTGATTGGTTTTCATGGCTCGTTCTTGTGCCTGTTCTATTTTTTCTTTTAGGTGGAAAATGTGTTGCATGATGGCAGTGCCATGTGTTGCCCTTCCAGAGGTGTCAGGAGAAGCAGGGGCCTGACCCCAGCCCGAGGGTCCCCAGGCGGGTCCGACGCTCCCCTCCGTGCCCAGCCGGCAACTTTGCTCCCTCTTGTGGCATCCCGAGCCCGCTCGGTTCCCCAGCAGGGGTGGCTTCTCCCAGCGCCAGTGCCCGCGGAGGTGCTCAGCGAGGAGGACACGGCAGGGCTGGCAGCAGGGCTGTGCACACCGTGGCCAGGCCCACTCACTCTGGGAATCCCTCCCTGGGTCAGGGATGTGGCTCCGGTCCTGGTGCTGATCCCAGGACAGCCACAGCGGGGCCTGTGCCTGCTGAATTTAAATATATCTGGTCATCTCCAGTTTTATGGCAGAGCTGATCATCTTAACCCCAGTTCTTGCAGATGCTGGGGCTGGAACTGTTGGGAATAGTTGCATTGCTGGAAAAAAACAGAATCGTTTCCTTTCTGCAGCCAGTGTCCCCATGGAGCAGAAAATTTTGCCTGTGATTTCCAGTCCTGCTGTCAGCACTCTTGGCACTCTGACTTGCAGAGGAGGTGCATGGTTCAGCTCCTTCTAGTCCCCTGGGACTAGAGGAGGGGGTGAAGGGGCTAAAGGATCACAGCAGCTGGTGAGGATTTATAAAAAATTGCTCAGAAATAAGTTTTTAATGCTATCAAGAGAGGAAAAAATTATTTAGCTCACTGGTACAGTACCTCCACATGGTGGGCTGAGATGCCCAGCAGCCACCAACAGTGAGAGCTGGGGACCTGCTTGGTGCCCTCATCCACTTGTGGATGCCCTGAACACACTCATGGAGAATGGGGCCAAATCCTGAGCTCAGCCATTGAGGTCTGACCTGTGTGACTCTGTGTCTCTGGGTGACCTGTCCCCCTACCCAGTGCTGTGCTGTGCAGTGCACACAGGCTGGAGCAGAGCCCTGGGCTCCCTGTGAGGAATGCTTGGGATGCCCAGTGTCTATGTGTTATTGGGTAAATGATGCTCTTTGGCTGCGTGCCCTCAAAGAAGAAGAAATTCCTGTTGCTGTCTGATCATCCTTCCAATAACTGACCAAATGCAGTAGTTCAGATCCTGACAGACATGGTGTTGATTCATTGAACTGGTGATTTCTGGAGGCAGCAGCCCTGTGATACAGTGCACCACACACACACACAGAGAAAAAGCCAGTTGTGCTTTAAAGCATGTAAATAAATTTCAGGCATAGAGCTGCTACCTCTCTTCAAAGGCCAATGTGCTTAATCCCAATTTACAGAGTGGGAGATTGAATTTTCATCCATAATCATCCAGCAGGCCAGAAATAAAAACCTGGTCCTGTGAGTCCTGCCCCTGCTTATCCTGTCCCAGTGACACATCTCAGCTCAGTAACTTGTCCTGTCCTCTGTCTTCCACCACAGATGAAACTGTGTGGAGTCACTGAGCCTTCATGGATGTTCCCAAGGCTGCTGCAGGATGCAGGCTGGGCAATGGCCTGGGGGAGGTGAGGAGCCCAGACCCACGCCTGGCCTCACCTCTGCCAGCCACAGGCCCTGCTGGCACTAGCCAGCCTCCCACATCTCTGTGCTGCTGGAAAAAGCTCAAGTCCTGGTGTGCTCCAGCTTCATGCTGCGTTTCATTTGCAGTTTTAAATCAGCAAGTGACTCTTGGAGCCAAACAAATGCCTGGCATTTGGCTGTGCCTGTGTTTTCCTGTGGCCAGGCTGACCTTTATGAACACTAGAGTCACTGCTATGACAGGCAGCTCACTTGAACCCTCCCATCTGGGAGCTGGGGAGGTTTTGAAATTGCTGGAAAGTCAAAAAGTCTTTCTTCAGACCCTGATTTTCCCATAGCAACCAACTTTCCTCCTTGATTTCTCTTCACCTTTCCCTTCCATGTAACTCACAGCTGATCCTTGTTCTCCTAGCTGCCCTTTATTGATGCAGATGCAATCAGCAAGAACAAGAGCAGTAGCAGAGTTCAGCCCCACTCTATGAAATCACCCATAAATGTGCTTAACTTCAGTAAAACTGTTCTAGTGCTCAGTCTTAAACATGTGCCTTATTCTTTTGCAAGTCCTTGGCCCTCTCACAGTCTCAACTGGGTCATTGATTACCAGAGGATTGGCAGAATGAGGAAAAAGCTCTTGTTGGGATCTCTGTGAAAGTGATTTTCTGAGCCCACTGTCAGTGTCTGCTCTGATGGCAGATGAGTGCAATTTTGTTCTCCAGTGAAGGAATAGAGCATGAAATCCCCTACTGAAGTCCTCTTAGATATGCCTGGAAAATGCTGAGTGTGAGACAAGTGCCTGTGGCACTGCTGCTGCATGTTGTGCTGTCCTCATCACTCCCAGCTGCTCACCAGTCTCTTGTTGGCTGTTTCTCTACTTGTTCTGGGCCTTATCAAGTGTCCATCTTGCTCAAATGTTAAAAAATAAAAATAAAATAAAAAACCAAACACCCCCTGCCCCAACCCTAAGATAGTATCATAAAATTATGAAACAGGTTTTTAAATCTTCAGTTGGGATTTGCTGTCTTTGCTTCAGGGTGTCCTTGACATATTTACACTTTGCCTTGAAACCATAAGCATTAGGGATTGTGCTCTTTTCCAGGATGCTCACCTAAGAGCTGGCTTGAGGAATGAACAGGAATTATGTGCTCCATTACTGCTGTGAAGTGGTGTCTTATAGAAACTGTTACGGTCTAATTTGCTAAGTGACTGTGAGGCACATAATTTAAGATGTTTTGAAACTGAATTGACATTGCTGTCATCAGTTGTGTATCCTTTGTGTCCTGCCCGTTCCTTGCTGTGTACTGTACACCACCCAGCACTCTGAGTGAAGTTCTCAGCACCTGCTGAAGGCAAATAATGATAATTAGTTCTGGTAGATATTCTGTTTCACACCTTTTCTAGCTTGCCAAGGTAGATCACTAGGAGATGTCACCAAAACAAATAATCACCACAGTGCCAAATGGCTGAGCATGATTTCAGTGCATAGCATGAGGCTTTGCCTGCATGATCTGTGACAGAATTGCTGAGGTTCTGCAGCTTTGCCCAGTATTATCTGTTCCCAGCTTATGATGTGCACTGGTTCTGAGTCTTGCTCGTGCTCAGGGCTCTGACATACAGGTGAGTTACCACAATGTAACAGGTTCCTGCATGTCAGGTTCTTCACCACAATTGCCTTGTTCGTGCTCTTGGCCCCCCACCTTTTTTTTTTTTTNCCCCGAGGGCGCCCCCCCCCCCCCTTTTTTTTTTTTTTTTTTTTTTTGGTAGCAGGGGAAAATTATTTTGGCTTACTTTGTATTTGCCAAGGGGGTAGAGAAAGCAAAAAGCCAATTATTACAGAAGTGCTGATACCTGTTACCTTGTGATATTATTCCTGTTCCTAAAGTTCCTTTGTGTGTTAGGGTCATGCTCATGATTTAGGGTATGAACTTGGTACCAAGCAAACGCTTTCATGGATCTCCTCATTACCTTCAAACCATAAGGAACTGTCTCCTTTGGATGTGTGTAATAGATGTGCCTGGGGCTGTTCAAGCTAGGGCAAGATATCACAGGCAGAAAAGAATCAACATGGGAATATTAACAATACGTTATTTTGCTGGTGCAGTTTTCCCATATGATTATAAGTGATGAGTGCTCCGTGGGAGTGAGGGAAGGAAGATCAGCCCTGTACCAATAGGCTGTGCTCGGCTCTTCACAGCCACTCACTCTCTTTACTGTTAGTTCATTTGTTTGCTCTTATGCCTCTCCATTCTGTCCTGAAGGCTAACCACATATCATATATATTTAAAAGAACAGTAGCATACAACTGGTATAGATCTTAAGGTTCCTTTCCCGAAACATTATGATATTCCTGCTGAGAATATGAAGATAAAGGCTTTAATCCTTGGGAACAAAAGGGCGTGAGTAATTCCATTTCACTGCGTGACCTGGAATCTCCACCCATATAAATACATCAAAGAGTAGGTATGATTTCACTCTGACACCCATGCATTGAGGTTCTCACCCTGGGATGCAAAGAGCTGCTGTGGCTGGGCTGGACAGTGCCCATGAGGCCGGGTAACAGGGATATTTGCAGAGTTCTTTGATCTTCCTACTGGACCAAAATTATTCACATCTCCCCAGTGTTGCTGAAAACTTTTCCAAGCACTCAAGGCAATTATTTTTAAATGTACGTGTGTTTTGGGCCAAGTCCATGAATCCTGACTCATGACTGACTCAGCCCTTACTTAAGCAAAACTCCATTTGATTTCATTACAACTGGGGGCAGGACTGTGATTCCTGCCCCTGCCAACAGGAGCTGCAAGAGCCCAGCCCCAGCTCTTGGAGCCTTTGACAGCTCCCAGCACCTGCCAGTGCTCTGGACCCTCCTGCACCTCTGAATCTTGCAGACAGCAGTGCTGTCTACATAAAGACCTATCCTGCTTGGCTGCCCTGCTCAAGCCACCACAGGGGTGATGGAGAACCACGCTGGAGTTGTGTTGACAAATAATGGTTGGAGCTAAACCTGCCAACGGGCTGCAGGAAATTCTGTGACCCACATTAATCAGGGGCTCAGACTAGATGGTTATGATAGCCTGACCATCTGGCTGAAAACTGTTGCGCTCCAGATTGGCTGTAACTCACTGGAGTATTTTAATTTTGGTAGAAATTAATTTCCAACACACTCAGCTCACCATTGCATGCTAGAGGCCAGGATGGTTCGGGTAAAGAGAGAAATTAGGTGATAGGAGCACTAGAAAGAGCAATCTAAAATACCGAGGCAAGTCTGCATGGCAGAAGGGTAGCTGGTGCTAATAAACTCGGCAGGATGTGAGCTCCTCTTTGTGCCCCGCTCCCCAGCACTCCTGGCTGCAGGCGAGGGCACAGCGCTGCTCCTGACCTGGCTCCCTGCGCTCATGACTGCAGGAGTCAGCTCAGGTCTCGCCAGCCTTATTAGCTCTGGCTCGGTGCCGGCAATTCCTATTCAAGCTGGCTCTGTGCAACGTGCCTGGATGTCTGTGCCGTGCACATCCCGGCATGGGAGTGGTGTCCCAGTGTCAGGAATGTGGGACAGAGACGCTCTGGCTGCCTGCTGAGAGCAGCACGGTCACATTCACACAAAGGAAGAGGCTCTGCTGAAGCGAGCTGTCCTGCCTGGAGGCAGCCCAAGTGTCTCTGTCCTGGCATGGATAATTCAGAAGTCACCCAAGGGAGACTGAGAGTGAGAAAATAGTAATAAACTGTCTTGAAGTGTCCCTGCTGTCCAGCAGTCCCAGGAGAGCTTATTAAAATCCAACAGTTTTCTGCTTAGCAAGGGTGGCCGCCAGTTTGTGGCTAAAGCAACCAAAAAACTTCAATAGAAATGTTACTTATCTGTGTCATTTAAGATAAAGCCCCTGTGTTTTGCATGGCTGCACCCTGACAAATGGCCTGATTGGTTTTATTCCTAACTACAGCTAGAAATAACAGAGCTGCTGTACGTATTCCCATCATTTGTGTTATTTAGATTTTTGGCCTCAGAAGAGGAAGCATTTGCAGGATTGGACTCAGTGTTTGGCCTGTCAGCTGGTGCTGCACCCTTTGGTGCCTTAGACTATTTCTTTCATCAAAGTAAACAGGTTTGATCTCCAGTGTGAGTAACCTACTGTTGTCTTTTGTAATGCTGCATTAGTAGGCTTTGAAGATACATTTTCTGCCAACATAAACACTTTCCTGACTAACACAAATGAGTCCTTGCTTGCATATAGTTTGCTGCAAATGTTACAAAGGCTATGAAATAATTTTAAGTAGATGTCCTTGTCTGAATCTCCTTTAGACTACTGCAAGTCTCCCACAATAATGACTAAATGAGGGTCTCCTCTCAGCAGGCAAAGGTTTGTTTCTTTCCCCGCCCCCCCCTCTTTTTTTGTTCTTTTATTTCTCTGTCTTCTTTTGAAAAGAGAAGAACTGGAAGCTGCCAGGCCCAATGATATTCTTAATTTCTCTGTCTCCCCATCCCACTCCAGACTTCCTGGGAGGACACATAAAAAGTGACTTGCCCTGTTCTGCACAGCACTTCACCTGTGTGATATTTGCAAAGGAATTTTGTCTCAGATATTCTTGAGAGGTCAGTGAGTTGCACAACAGGATTTAGTCATTTGTCCCTGGCCATTTCTGACTGAAGTGTAGCTCTCAGTTTTACTGCCACAGTTCCTGCTTTGCTGTACCAACTTGAGATCAAAACCCCACCACAGTCAGAAATTATTCCTATTGACTCCACAGGTGTTAGATCAGTCATTTATTTTATTCAAGGCTATCTAAGGCCCAAACAGCAACTGTATTCAAATAGAGACAACTCTTTGAAGAAATGTAAATTTCAGCACATTCACATCAAATATGGTTTTGGCTCTGTAGTTGTGAAAAAATACAGAAATTACCAGTAGAGTCACCAAGATCTAAGTCAAAACTAGGGAAAGCTGGTGAGTAAGGAAGTTCTTCAACATTTGTTCTTTTGTGTTCACATTCTTATGACTTGAATTCAAATATCAGCCCCACTGAAGAACCTGGAAGCAAGATCTTCAGGTCTTTCCTAGTTGTAATGAGAACACACCCAGACGGAGTACATGAGGAGAATTAAAAGAAGGAGATTTACAAAACCTCTTAAAACAGCAAGTTTCTTAACTTTCCTTTAGAATTCAAAGGAGCCATCAGACAAAATATTTAAGGACTGATGCAGCTAAGCCCCAGCAGAGTGCGTGGCTGGCTTGGTTTGCTCAGGCTTATCTAAATTTGGTCCTGTAAAAGCCTGAATTATTGGCTCTCCTCTTTTCTCTGCTTTACAGTCCTCAGGTACCTGGAGGGCATCCCAGAAATACAGGAGGGTGAGCCAGCCTGCTCAGATATTGATGCTTTCTGAATCTCACTGGCTAAGCCCAAGTTTGAATATTTAAGGGCCTTCAAAAATCCCATGTAACACCCCCTCCCCCAAAAGGAAAACCAGCAGCTTCCCTGTAAAGCCAGACCATGGCCAGGGAGCAGCAGCAGAGCCAGGAGCTGCTGCAAAGACACACCTTATTCCAGAAGCTGGGCTTTGATTGCTGTGGGTGAAATTTGTACTGTGTGTGGAGAGAACCAGCAGGGCTGACAGTGTAGTGGGAGTGAATAATGCAGAGGCCTTTGCTTGTCCTGTTGCACCAGAATGATTCCCACGTCCTCCAGGCAACACGGAGTGAATCAGTTTTGAAGAGCCTCTGCAGCACTACTGCGGCAAAGCAGGAAAAATATTGCAAAGTAGAAAAGACTTTTGGTCAGATGCTTTTTCTCTGGTTGGTCATCTGGCTACTTCATGCCTGAAATTGTGTTTTGTTCTTGCAGCTGTTGGAATTAACATGCAGCCCCTTTTTATGGGTTCCCTGGGCAGCCACCTCCTTCCCTCAGCTGCAGCACCTCCACTGATTCCAGCAGGATCCAGCCAGGCTGTGCTGTGCCTGCCAATCCTCCCTCCTGCCCATCCACAGGCCTGGGACTGGCACAAAGCTGAGTTTGGCCTCACACTGGACTTGCTGTGCTTTTCACAGGGTCCTCACAGTGTTTGCTTCTTTGTGCAGGACAGGGTTTAACACCCCCTCTTGTCAAACCTTGAATTAAAAAGCAGTGTCTTAGCAGGTTTAAATGGGATTAAGCAGCACAAACCTCTTACACACAGAGCTTACACTAAGTAAGCTTTTCTAAGTTACCAATGCATGATGTATCTGTAGCTCTGCTATCACTTTCCCTTCTCAGCTGGGTTGTTTCAGAGGGAGAAATGGAAGCTGAGTATAAACTCAGGACTTGTGTGTTTGGTGCCTTTCTGGTCCTCTGGTGCTCCAGCCATAATTCCTAAAAACAGTTGCCAAAGCCAGACCTGGTGTGGGCAGATGTAGTTTCAATTGCCTCAGCAGATCTGTGCCAAACTACAGCAACTGCAAATCTGGAGGCAGCCTGTGCTGAGAAAAACAGGGGACTGTGGCTTATCCTAGCCCTGTCACTGACCTGCTGTGGGACTTTATCTGCAGCTCTGCTATCCCCTCAAACCTATATCTACATCATTAGAAGACAAGATCTCTGCATAAGAGTTCCTTTATTATTCTTTTATGCAGAAGTTAATGTAAGGGGTTACAGTCATGCAACACTTAAATAAATGACCCCTAATACTCCTTGTATTGCACAATTCAATGTGTGAAAAGCCTTCCTATCCCATGAAGAGGTGACCTGGAGAAGAGGGGAAGCACCTCTGTTTTCTTGCCCTCCCTCACAGACTCCCATTTGGAAGATATTTATTAGGTGGGGAAAAGTACACTAAGATGCTGCATTGCTCACAAAGTACCTTCTTTTCCTACACACACATGGCTCTCATTACATCTTTAAAGAATCACAACAAAGAAAAGGAGCTGACACAATGAATTTTGGTCTGGAAAATGAAATCTGACATAACCAGTAGTTACATTTTTCTTATTCCCTGGTAGTTTGCTTAAAGGCAGCTTTTAAATAATTCCTGCTTTTCACCTCCTGAGAAAATAGTCATTTGCTTCTGTATTAATTAGGCAGCATCATAAAAACCCTTTAGAGACTTTGCAAGCTGCTGATCTAACTTTTTAAAATATATAATGGGCCTGATCCTTAGGCCAGACAGTGAGAATACTGCTTTTAATTTCAATGGGAACAGGAGCAGGCATTTTATGTGTGATTCTACTGAAAAAAACAGGGTTCCCAGTAAATAGTACTGGGTGTTGTTTTTTTATGACAGCTTTACTGGTATCTGTCTCTATGTCTGGTATCTGTCTGTAGAAGGTCGTGAGTCTCACAGTGATGAGAGTAGGTCCTTTCTTATTTCATCTTCCCTTGGACAATCAGTGCCAGAATTTCTGTTGTGTGCTGCCCTGATGAGCAGACATGTGCAGGGTAGTTAAGTGCTGTCTCTCCACTTGTGATGTCCAGAGTGTGACTGATCTGCCCAAGCTGGGCCATTGTGCAAGGCCAGGGAAATCAGTGGAGCTCTCACGTGCAGAATTGATCATCTTAAGCTTGGCTTTGGGATGTCAGCTACTCCAATACTCAACAGCTTAAATCAGCATCAACCCAGTCAACAGGTAATTCTGTGCCAATAACATAGTTTCCTGTTAATCTGAAAGGTGAAAATAAACAAAATAATTTTGATCTCATTGATGCGATTTTTTTTTTACATAAAATAGCATCCAAATGGAGTTTCACTGACCAAATTGAAAATATCTGTACTAGTTTGTTTACAGGGTGATGTAAAAGCTTTTATTTGGCAAAGTAAGAGATTCAGGTAAGTTTCAGGCTCAAGAGTTTTTCATGATGTTGGGCTTTATGGCCTGGATAGTCTCTGTCTGTTCCACGTTCCTTTGTTCTTACATTCCTGACTTTGCCTGCTGCCAGTGGCAATATCACCAACACAAGTCAGGACAAGGATTAGATCAAAAGATGCATGAGGAACCAAAGATGGCTCTGAGTGAGATTTGGAGCTCAGATTAGGAGATCTAAACACCTGTATGTCTTTCAGGTGTAGGTTTGTGTACTGCTGGCATTCTGCTGAGGGGTTTGCTCACATAGCTCCAGGAATGTTCATGGTCAGCAGGACATCTGGTGACTTGTCCCATGACACTGCACTGCTCTGCTGAGTGGCACAGGCTAGAGAAGCATGGATGTGCTCTATGGACCAGAGAAAAATTACTTGCTTCAAACCTCATTATTCTGCAGGGTGTTTCTGCTGGCTTTTAGAAATGCCAAAATGGTGTCCATACTAACATTGTTGCTTAAAACTCAAAAGCAAATTCTTTCCTAAACTCAGGACCTGTTCCTCTCTTCTTTCTGTTACCTGACTTTTGAGTACAGCTGTGACTTTCCCTGTCCCTTCCCCAGGTAAGCACCCAGGCTTGGCTTTGCCCAGCAGCTGTGCTGCCCTGACAGTACTGCTTTGGGAAATAAAACAAGAGAAAGATTTCAAGACAAAGAGAAACAAGAGGAACAAAACAAGAGAAAGCCCAGACTGTCAGTGGGAGCAGGAAAGTCGATCCAGCTTTATGTCAGTGCCATTATCCTCAGCTCTCCCTTGCAACGTAGGTGATTTGGTGCTTTCCCTGTAAAAGTTTTGGGTGTTTGGAAGTTTCCTGGAGAACCCAGTAATCTGGGACATGTGGGTTCAGGAGCCAACTCCTAAACCGAGCCAACTCCTAAACAAAACCAACTCATCTCCAGCAAGATCTATATGGAGAGCAATTAAAAGCCCTGGACCCAGAGCAGTCATCTGTCATGTTCTTTTTTCAGCTTTCAAATAATTTGTTTGGGTTTTCTTTGTTGGTTTTTCTTTTTCATGTTTCTTTTTTTTTCTTCCTTTTTTTTTTTACAGATCTGCTCATATATATTTTATACATTGGAGCTTTGCAAAGCACAAATAACTTTTTCTAAAATAGAGAGGTGAGTTTCTTGTGTTCCTGGAATCAACTTGGTCTTCCATGTTAGTTTGCCCTGGCAGGTTTTAGAGTCAGTATGTTCTCCCTACTCTGTATCAAGCCTGAATTTCTAGTCAGGAAAAAAACATTGTTGTGGGCTAAGTCCAAAGAGTTACAGCTTTATTTACAGTTTAGTTACCACCTACAGCAATGCAGCTCATCACTAGGATGCCTTGGGCATGTTTTCACTTTATAACTTAGTGAGGCTCTTTACAATATTATCAACAGAAGAAATAAAGGACCAGGGTGGAATTATGGCCCCAGTAAAATCAATGACAAAACTCCCATGGACTTCAGTGGGCCAGCATTTCACTTAGTACTGCCTGTGAGGAGCACAGATTGCATTGTGATGTCAATGTCTCCTCGTTCAGCTGCTTTTCTCAAAGCATATTCAGTCCATGGGCAGCCTCATGGGCCCTGGCAGTACCTGGGTACCAGTTCTGTACTGGTAAATTCCTGGCTGGTTTTTAATGTCACATCCATCCTTTTTTGTTTTCAGATCCCTACGCTTTCTCTCTGGATCTTGGAAATTCTTTGCATCCTTTTCTATAGAAGCTCTAGATCTAAATCTAGGTAACATAGGGAGGAGAAAGAGGAAAGGATGTTTTTGGACTTTCCATGGCTACCACAAGGACCAGAAGCTGAATTCATGGATTGGGCAGGCACATCAGTGAAAATTCCCCAGACTAACAATTCATCCAGTTCATAGAAGAAATGGATGCATCCTTCTGTTCTCTGCCCACAGCCCTTTCTGCCCTCCACGCAGTTAACTTAAATTGTGAAATTCTGGGCAGATTTTATGTACATACACCTACTCAGCCTACTCTGTAAAGATACACACATGGGCACACATAAACACCCTGCACAAGCATGCACTGCACACGGTGTACAGGTTTGGTAATATTATTCCTAGCAATTAATCTGCCTGTTTCTGAGTTTGTATGGATTCCTGTCTAATCTCCAGAAAGATAATTTCTTTCTATATCCTGAGTGCCTGTGATATGTAAAGGCCAAACTGCACTGCACAGTGCCCTTTGGGATGAGACTCCTGCTTAAAAGCCTTCCAGATCTTGCCTGCCACACAAAACTATATTTGGAAGGATGGGAAAGCAACACGAGAGGCACATGGAGCAAAAGCTGTGAGCATCAGCAGTTTACTACAAGTAAACAGTTTCACTTCTTGAGCTGTTGTGTTTGTCAGTCTAGTAAACAGGATCTGACTGCAGTGAGATAACAAAGCTGTAGGCCTAAACCTGTCCTCCTCCTCTGCAGTTTGAATTATATACTGCCCACTCTCCTGTCAGCCACCCTGTTTCTTCCCTCTGTGATCCACCATTGCAGTATTTAAGTCCACCATTGCAGGATTTGATTCCATTATTGCCATGTCCCTGCTGAGTCCTCGGTAGGAAGAAAAAAACCACCAACATGGCTTCCTAACCTTACAGGGATTTTCAAAAGAAGGACTTAGTTAATTGGCTGGAATCAAGCAGCATTCCAAATCATTCCCAAACTGTCCTCCTCTGTTGGAAAATAGGATAGTGCTGTCCATTTTTTGTCCAGGTCACCAAGAGGCAATGCTGGGAGCTGTCTCTGCTGCCCTGCTCAGAGGAGCCAGTGGTACAGCCTTGTCTCATTGGATCTGCTTTCCCTGAATAATTGCAGACATTCCCCTCTCCACTCATCCCTCCAAGCACCTTGGAGTCATAAATTGCCATGCTAGAGCAAATGGAGTCATGCTCAGGGAATGATCTTCCCATTCAAGGTGAATCTTGATACCTGATGTATGAGAAGACCAGGCACATGCTAAAAATTCCTTGCTAATTTGGGTTGCCAGTTCATCAAAAACATCCTCCCAAACACGCACAGGATGTATTAAGTTATGGTATAGTAAGCGATCAGCTTGTCACACTGACATTTCTGCTCCTTGCCAGAAGGTCCTGGACTTCATTATCTCTCTCAAGAAATCAGATCTCTGGGTGTCACCCTGCAATAAATTTGTGTAACTGGAAACCTCTCCCCAGGCATACAAAGGTCTGAGGACAAGTGGGCATTGCTGTTCTCTGAAGACTGATGTATAAATATATACTGCACTGACTAACATCCCTCCTCTGGGACAGGTCCAGTGCAGCCTTAGCATCCTTTGAGTCTTCATCCAGTGGCACTTTGGCATTGACACATGACAGGTTGTGAGGTGGGGTGTATCTTCTGGGACTACCAAATCAGGGGGTTCATTTATGTCTAAGTTACTCCATAGTGCTACATTCCCACTTCCCATTGTACTTAGAAAAGACTGGAAGTGCTGCCTGTCCTGCTGCAGGGGAGGTTGGCAGGGTGGCCCTGGCAGTGTCAGGACATGCTGTCACCTTGGTGACTTAAAGACCAGTAGGAACAGCACTTGTAAATGAAATTTCCTCTGTGTGGTGATCCTGTCGGTGAGGTTGTAGATGTAGATGAAAATCTGGAATCTCCAAGCTGCTGTCCCTGTACATGATCTCTGACCTCTTTTGTGAATTGATCTCTGCCTCAGTTTTCTTTTCTGAGAGCTGGGGGTGCCTGCTGTGTGTGTCAGTGGAGCTCAGGGCAGCACAGCAGCTCAGTCCTGCCCTGTGGCTCCTCAGTGCGAGGAGTGAAGAGTGGTATTACCCCACATGGTCTGGGAGCCACTTCAGTAGGGCTGCAAAGGAACATCCAGGCTGATCTCTGCCTGATATTATCATGAGCAAATGATTTCTTGCAGATGATGAAACTTGTAGTAAGGACTCTCATAGTGTAATAATTTTCCAGATTGGCTTGCAAATGCAATGCAGCATGTAACAGTTTGCCAGGTGTTCCTTGACTTCCTTGTGAAGCTGATTTTTGGGATGCTTTCTCAATTTCAACATTACTTATAGGTATTCTTAAGGAATATCAGTATAAATAGTCTACTGTGTTTTGCAGAGTTCATGCCAGTCCATATTCTGTTTTACCTGGTTCTGTACCAAGCCATTAGCCCACATGATTGTCTGTTATTTGCAATCTTGGCTCATTAAGGTGATAATTTGATAAAGCAGGTTGTTGTCTTTACCTTGGGGGCTCTCTTCTGGGTTGATGTACTGATATGTGGACAGCCCTGTCAATGTGCTCCCGTGTTCTCAGCGGGTGCCCCGGCACGTCCCGCACTGGGATTCTGTGATTTATGGCCCTCACCGTGTGCAGGCGGCCAGCCCAGCTCACTGCCTGCTCCTGGCACAGCCCTCCAGGGAGTGTCTTGGGAAAAACCTGCCAATGGAGCATGGGGCAAGGACTGGGAGAGGCTGAGGAGACCTTCCATGGCTGTGCCTCTCCCTGGCTCCTCTTAGGTGCAGACAGGACCTCAATGAGGAATTTGTTCATCTGCTTAGAGGAAGAGCCTGGTTCTTCAGTAACTCAGATGCTGCAATGAGCTGAGGAGGTCACAGGGATGTGTGAGGATGTCCTGGATGACTTCCCCTTCAGAGAGTAGTCAAGACAACACAGAGAGAGTGGAGACAGGTTGTTTCACTCCAGCAGCAGGGTCGGGGCTTGGCTGGTACCAACCTGCTGCTTTGAGCTCAGTTGGTCACCCAGGAGCCTTGGAGGGCCCCAAGGGGTGAAAACAACTTCATCCAGCAGTCCTGTGCAGGGTTTGTGTCAGAGACATCCCAAAGGGAGCAGATGGCAATGGTAAAGCTGAGTCCTGTGCATGTGGTGGTGACACAAAGAGGGGCTTGTTTGGGAGCACCTGCAGGGCAGGGATCTGCAGGGGAGCTCCTGTGCCATCATGTTCTGCCTGTTTGAGAAACCTGCACATAGTCCTGCTCTGCACCAAGAGCAAATCATTTCCATGCAGGGACAGCTTGGAGATTAATTAGTGGTATACAGTGGATGTTATATATTGATGGGGAAATGATTTTTGGAGACAGAGTGCTGATAAAAAAGTGTTTCTGGGCAGAGGAGCAGACACTGGGCATTACTGCAGTGGACTGAAGCAGGTATGGAGCCTGGCCACGTGTGGGAGAAGGTAGAAATACCAAAGCAGCCCTTTCCCTTTCACTGTCCAGAAACTTGGTGCCAAAATGTTGTCTGTTCCTTCCCAATGATAAAAGGACAAGTTAAATAATTAATAATAATCTGAGTCTCAATGTGACTACTAAATAATTTTCTGTTAGACATTATGTAAATTTGAAGTATTTTTTTTACTGGTCATGCATAATAAAATAACTATGGTGATTAATTTTTCACCCTCAGAGTTTAATTAAGATCATTCAGGAGGTTTGGACCGATACACCAGGCTATAAATCACAGTCCAAGCCACTGAAATAACTGCCTAGCTTTCAGATTAGATAACAATATTTTGGGGAGGAAATCTTGCTGACAGATAGTCACCTGAGTTGTTGAAATCAGGAGGCCATTTGATCCTCTGAGCACTGAAATGATACATACTGGTTATTAATATATGCAATTCAGTGTGTGCTTTTCTAGGTTTAATTTTAGGGATGGACTCATTCTATCATCTGTATTCCTGCACAACTCATTGTGGAATAAATAGAGTTATTCTGTGTTACCCTAATTGGCTTTTAAAGCCACTGCAACTGAACTCTCCAAGGGAGTAAAGTGAGTAGTATCAAGTCACATTTTATTCCAGGATAAATGTGTCCAGGTGTGGTGTTTTGTGGGAACAGCCATGTGCTCTGTATGCACAATCTCAGGTGGAATCACTCCTCAGGCTTAGGCAAGCCTGAGTTTCCCAGTTTCAGCAGAAGCTGTGAGATGCACAGGGGTATTTATTGTAACTGCAGCCTCTCAGAGTTGTCAGAGCTCCTCCAAACGTCCTGAGCCCATCACCAAAGAGCTGCTTTCTAGCACCTCCACAGTTTCCATAGTGCAGAGCAAAGTGAGCAGCCAGCACACTGAAATCCTAGGGAAAATGCCTGGTGAGCTGGGTCTCCCATGGCAGCTCCTGGGATGCAGTTTTCCCTCTGTTTTCTCTGGGTGTCTCCCTGTGCTGTGCACACCCATGGCTTTGCCCCACGAGTCAGAGCAAGTCTGCAGGATGTGTCAGTGCACAGGATGGACCCTGACTCATGGGGAAAGCATGTATGGAAAACGCTGCCATACTCCTACAAATGCTTGGTTTTCTTTGCTGTGTGATTTTTTTTCCCCATTAAATAAAAGCAATAAAAGCTAATGCTGAAAGGAAGCGGTGCAGGTGAGCCCTGTAGAATTTCCCACTGCATTTATAAACAGAAACTCTTTTCAGGAGAGAGAGTCAACTTGGGTTTGAAAAAAATAAGATGGAAGGGAGTTTCTCTGATGGCCAGAAGGTAAAGCATAAAATGGCCATCTTGTAAATCTTCACTGCTAGACTTGTTACTCCAGATCTGCAGAATAGCACACTACTGCTCTGGAACACTTTTTCCTAAATTCTACTGTTTTATTCCAGAATGAAGAGTATCTTTGAGGAACAATTCAGTAATAACTATTGTGCTTTAAAATCACACTTTCCCAAATTCTAGGCAAATTCTAACTTTCCTTTTAGTCTCGTGCTGTAAATCCAGAATTCCTTATTTCCTGCTGAAACAAGCTAGTAGTTTTCAGTTGTTCCTATGAAATGTGTCATGTCAAAGGAATGACTCTGGATTTTACCCCACAAATGTGAAAAGAGTGTGTGAAAAGAGATGGTCTGGATTAATCACACCAACCCCTGCCTTGGCTGAAGCATCTTGAGCAGTGCTGCAGCAATGGAACAGAACAGGCAGCAATGGAACAGGCAGCAGTTCCAGCTGTGACAGTCAGGGAGAACAGAATATCAACACAGTAATTAACATCTAATTTAGCAGTTAGACCAGGATTTAGGTGGGTTCCTGCATTAAGTAATTGCTTCCAGAGGCAAGCAGTTCTGGGGCTGCTCACTCTGCTCCCAGAGGCCAGGCACCTACCTCCCTCCAGCTTCTCCATAGCCACGGAAAACAGCTCCATTAATGGTGCTCTGGAGGGTTTGTCTGTGAATGCTGTAAGGAAACCCCTCTCTTGAGGCATTAAAGGAAGTGCAGGGATAGAAGCACATCTTCAGCAGGCTCTGAAGTAGGAAATATAAATGAATTTAGGCACATCCTAATTTTCCTAGAAGATGAGAATCTCAGTATAATCATCCTTAAATATCTGCCAAAGGCTTGAGGTTTGTGTTGGAGAAAATGGCCACTTGTAGATGGGTCTTTTCTGGAAAAATGTATTTTGCTGTGCCACAGTTTTGATGACTATGAAGAATGACTAATTCCTTCATTCTGCAGGTTTGGTTATCAAAGCACAGTGGAGCACTGGGAATTTCCCTACTGAGTGTCCATCTTCAATGCTCCTGTGACCATCCATTGCCTCAAGGTAACCACAAGGTCTCACAAGGGATTCAGGATTTTACATTCCCACCCTGTAGGTCTGCAGCCTTACAGCTGATTCAGACAGTTGAAGCATGGGAGGAATAAAGTCTTCATCCGTTTGGAAAAGGTCTATGATGAAGCTATGTAATCTTCCCAGCTTCCCAAGGGAGGGACAGGGCTCCTCTCTGCTCCCTGCCGTGCTCACGGGCGCCTTCGCAGCCACCGCCTGGCCCGGGTGCCCCTGGTGCGTCTCGTCCCGGCTCAGACCCCGCCAGCTCCGTCTTTCCCTGGCGTTTGGCTCCTCCCCAAGGAGACTGCTCGGCTTCAGCACTTCTCCGGTTGTTTCTTTTTTGTGGTTTTTGTTTTTTTTTTTTTTTTTTTTTTTTTTTTTTTTTTTTTTTAAATGCTAGATGCAGATTCTGGTTTTGATAATTTAGTGCTGTGTGAAATATCTTTTGGACTTCTGGAGCCTCGTGCTGCACCTCCTCTTTCCCCGGCAGGGCAGGTGAGGAGGAGGCAGCGAGTCCTACTGGTGCACAGCCCCCGCTGCCCACTTGCAGGCAGCTGCTACTGAGATTTTAACTCCTGTCACTGACGTTCCAGTCCCTTTGTTCAGCCTTTTAAATTTGCCTTTATTGTTTTAGCCTGTCTGCAGATATATTTGTTTTCCTTCCAGAAAAGCCTTGGCTTGCTCAATTAGCGAGACAGCTCTTTGTGGAGAGTGCTGTAGCTCACTTTCTGCTAGGGATAAGTGCTGCTGGAGCATTTGGCTTCTCCAAAGAGAGGGTTTACTCCTGCCATCCTCACACCCGGTGCCACTGGACAACCTGCTGCCCAGATTGCTGGGTGCTGCCTTGAGAAAAGGAGATTTTGTGACACAGGACTCTAAATATGTTGCTATGGTTCAGAACAATCCACGCTGTCCTAAGCTGTGATATTTAGCTGCAATTTTTGCTCCCTGTCCTATTGGGTCAATATCGTGTTTTCCACACACATGGGCTCTTTCACCATCCAGATTTTTTATTTGCTTTTGTCTTACTTAATGGCTTTGCCCCTTTGTTTGGAGCAGAGGTTACAAGGATACAAGTGGAACATCTTGTCTCACTCACCCCATTCAGTTCTGAGCCCTGGCCTGAAGACACCCACCCTCGCTGGAGACCTGGGCACGGCTGGGGCAGTGCAGGAGGAGTTTGTAGGAACACGTGTTGGTCTGGAAGGCACCTCCCTGCCTGTGTCCGGGCAGATCTGGAGGCTGTCCCCAGCCTGTCCTGTGACTGGCTCCCATGCAGAGCTGCCCTCCTATGCCGGGACACCCAGGGGGAAACCTTGCAGAAGAGGCTGCAGAAACCTCTGCCATTACATCTGCACTGAGTGTTTGCCCGGACATGGATGAAGAATTTCTCCTCTCAGGGGATTTGTGGCACTCTGTGCTGCTATTTTCCCTGGTTTTGCAGCCTGTTTTAATTGTGGGTTTGCCCCTACAAGCTGAGGGCCAAAACCTAATAGAAAGCTGTTTACAGTGCTGCTTGCAAAGTCTTCACAGAGTTCAGGGGCTATTTCAGCAAGACATTCCTGAACAGTTCTTCACTTCATATTGACCCCAGTCTTTCTCTTACCCACTCTCCAGCCTACATAAGAGCTCAGGCTGTGCCAGCAGACCCACAACCTTCTCATGCTATTTAGCAACCACCTACAAATTAATGTCATGACTTTGTGAGTGCCCCGTGAGCACAGGTAGATATTAAGACAACTCCTGGAGCCTCACAGCTCACTGTGGACATGGGAGCTGCCTTGGCCTAAAACCTGGGCAGAATTTGATTCATTTTTCAGGACAGAAATCATTCTTGCATAGTACACTCACTGGTGGGGGACGGGGCATTAGGATGACGTTCACGAGGCCCTTTTCTCACAAGTCCTGTGATCTCTGAGGGCCCTGCCCTGTGTGGGTGTGAAGGCTTGTGGGCTTGCCACCCCACAGGAGTGACATTTGCCCTTGCTGGAACTGGGTAGTTGTTGGAGAGGGTTATTTGCTCTGTGTGATTGATCACATCTGGGCACACATAACGCTGCCTTGCGAAACAGCCCTTGGATGCGTCAAACTGACTCACAGCGTGGCCTGAGGTAGATGTAAGGGGACATTTTAGGAACAATGGAATTTCACAGAAAATCATGCTACTTTTTTATTCCTTTTTTTCTCCTAGACCAAAAGGCCTTTCTCAGCTGATGGGAGAAGGGCACAATGTCCCATGGGACCAAGGGGGTCTCTTGTGATGGCTGTGGACATGGGAGCTTGGCCATTAATGCTGCTACATACCAACCCAGCCTCTGTGTCAGCAAGGGGAAGTTGTCTGGCTCACACTGTGTACTTTGATGGAGAGGGTGACAGAGCAGGCCTGATTTTCCCTGCATTGGTGGGGGAGGTCCAGACCCCCTGTGTGATCTTGGGGAGGTCAGTGTGAGCCACTCCATGGCAGCATTGAGGCCCTGAGTTTGCAGTTCAATGTGTATCCTTCAAACTCCAGGGGATTTGTCAGTAGAAATTGGGCATCTAAAATGGATCTGAGCCTGCATCTTTCCCCAACTGCTTTTTGTTCATTAGCTTCCCCATAAGCTTTGCCTTTTACCTATGAACATGCCAAGCACAGAGTGAGGAGTTTGCAATCCCACAGGCACTTGCTCAGTGTTATGCTGGGGCTGTGGAACAGAGCAAATCAGTGCCTGGCTGGCTCATGGCCTGCTGTTATTCCAGAGCTGGAGTTACTGGGAGGGTGGGCTTTATCCCTTCAACACCTTCCTATCACTGCTGAAGCGATGTTACCCTTACATGTCAACACTGAGAACAGATCTGCTGCTCACAATCCTTCTGCTGGCAACCAGTGCTGCAGTGAAAGATGCCCTCTAATTTATGTACTCCAGAACAAATCATCTGTAAATGGATCCATGCATGGAGCCAGGCACTCCTGCCTGAGCTGTGGGGCTGCTCATATGAGGAAGGGCTCCTTGTACACATCATTTACATGACTGGGCCTTGAGCTTTTGGCCCTGGAAAATCAGTTTCCAGCTCCCCAGTCTGCAACGGGGTTTTGGATGCTTTGGTGAAGGCTCACTAAGGCTACTCCTGAGCAGATCCATGAGTGTCTCAGGAATCAGGAGAGCCTGGGGCAGTGAGCAATGAGCCCTGCTCTGCCCAGGATTTGGTGCTGACTCCAGGCACAGGAGAGGTCCTTGGCACATGTGTTGTTACTGCAAGGCCTTTGAGTCCTGCCTGAGCTTGGGCTGCAGAAGACAGATGACCTGTCAGTAAATGCTGGTTTGTCTGGCCCTGCTGACTACAGTGAAGTGCTTTTGTTTTACCAGGTAAGTCTGAGCAGGCCCATCTTGTGAACTTGAAGGATCTGGGTGCAGGTGGAGGATGGGAATGCAGCCCAGCCCTTCCCAAGCCATGGTTGCACTGCACAGGGTATGGTGCTTCTTTCACCCTGTAACAAACACAGCAACTCCCAAGTGTCCTGTAGAGATGTGGGAACTCTGTGTGACTTGTGTATAAACCCACACCAGCACCAGAACCCTTTGTGCAGCTCTGATCCCTGAGTGAGCCCCAGCCACACAAGGGTTTGGTCAAGCACTCAGTGACACCAGACTTGCCTGTTGTTAAGGAAGGGCATGGATTTCTCTCCATGGAAGCTGAACCAGCACAAGAGCACTGAGAACAACAGCCTCCTGACTGAGAGTTATGCAGAACAACTGGGGGGAAGCAGTGCCTGCTGTGGATTGATCAATAATGCCATCTTTTCAGTGTTTCCTGGGGGAAAAAAGTATTCATCAAAACTCTGCTAAAGGGAATTATATTTTAGGTTGAACTAAACATTTCATGCTATTTTGAAATACCCTTTCCAGCCTGGAATCCTGTTTGGTTTGGTAGCAGAAAACCTGTCAAATAGTAGGCTGAAAATTTGGAATTTTCAAAGGGGAGTAGAGACAAGCAACTGCTGCATATGTTTAGGGCAGTCTTAGCTCCTGCTTAGCTCTCTGAGCATCCCAGAGAGGGTTAAAAGGGATGGGGATGTGTCTGTTCTATGCCAGGTAGTGGCTTTCAGCCTGCAGTGGCACCAACTTTTGCAGTTTTACCATAGATTTTGTTACAGTTGTTTTTCAAAGCTCTGGTTCCTGCTCTGGTTCCTCATATCCTGTAATTATGTGATAATTTCAGCATTCTTTAAAGCTGAAGGTAAATTGAACAACTTTTGTGATTGTACAGAATAGCTTAAAAACAACCAAAAAGTTTTAAAAGGAAGAAGGGCGAATAGAGGAAACCCAAAATTATGTTTCTTTGAAATCACAAGATTTGTAAGGCAAACTTGTGATTTTGTGGCTTAGGACAGGACTGCTAAGTGCTTGGTGTTGGCAATGCTCTGTTTATTTTCTGTGCTTGGATTTCTGCATGGCTTTATACACATTATGAAAAATGCAGTATTTTATGTTATTTTTTAAAAGAAAGCAGATTGCTTGGTTGGGTGACCTCCAAACCAGACTGTAACATACCATAAAAATTCTATAGTGCACAGTAACAAGCTACAATAGGCTAAGATGTTACTTTACCAGCATAAAAACCAGGCACACTATGGAGGAAGAGAATTATAAGGTATATTGCTTGTGTTCATGGCCAAAAAGAGGAAGAAAAAAATATACACTCTGTGTGCAAACAGCATTTTGGAATTACAGAACAAAATTTAATTAGATCTTTATAAATAAAATCCACATACACTGATTTATGATAGATTTTTTTCTCAGCCTTTGAAATGATGGCTGCCTTTGCTTTGAAAACCAGTCATTTGCAGACAGCAGGTCTGTAATTCACAAACTGGCACAACCAGAAGTTTGTGGATTTGAGCTGGCAAATGCCAGTCCCAGCATATCTTCTTCAGAGGCACAGGCTGGGATTCCCAGTGAAGGAGGCAGGAGAAACACACACAGCAAAAGGCATCTGTAACATTTCTTCTTTTCAAATGTGTAATTACAAAGATTAAGTCACTTGTTTTGTTCATTAAAAAACAACATTAATGTAATACATAATTAAAACCAAAGAGAAAATTTACGGTCTTTGTAGGCTCCATCTAAATGTCCTTTTCCCTAGAGGGAATGCTTTGTGCTATATTTGCAAAAAATATATGATTAGTACTCAAATCAAGAGTGAGAACTAAAAGTAGCTGGAACACAGGCCTTTCTCAGGGCTCAGGAGTGGATCCTAATTAAACATGGATGAAAGGCTGGATGGAGCTGCCTTTGCTCACACTAATGAAGCATCAGTGTTCCTCTATTGCATTGCTGTACCATGGACTTCCACTTCTTTGCCCCACACTGGCAGCAAGTCTGACCTGCAGTGCTAAAGACAGATTTATTTAAGGTCTTCTGGAGTTTTATTTGTGTCTTCCTATGGAGACTTCACATCACAGGGCCCAGCTTTCCTCTCTGGGTAAATAGGTAGAGGCTGAATGAGACAGCTCTCCCAAAGTGGGACTGTCACTGGATGATGGCTCTGTCTCTGTGATATTGAAAACAGACATCAAGGCACTTTTCACTAACACATTCCATCAATGCTAGAGACTTGTCACACAGGGAGCAAACACGGAGTGAGGCAAAGGAAGCATTTACAATTTGCTGCCGTGAAAGGAGACAAGATAAATCAATAGGAACTAAATTAGCACAGTCAGCGGCCCTCACACCTTCTTTGGAAACTCTATTAAAATCCATGGCCTAGAATTTGCAGGAGGGATTATGTGCGTGAAGGGTGAGTCAAGATTTTAGAGTGAGCTAATGTAAGTGACACCCACTTCTCAAACTGCCTGAAAACACTTACTGCCAGCATGTGCTGCCAAAGACAAGAGTTCTAGTGAGTATTTGCTGGCTGTCATTGGCCTCAGATAAATCCTTTGGGAGGGGAATAGTGGAGGAGTCAATCAAAAGATAACACTGAGTAAAGCTCAGTTGCATAACACAACAAGAAGTCAAATTTAACCAAGGCAGAACATATGTCTGAGTACCGGGGGCACAGGCAGAAGTGTGATGGCTCAGTCAGAATCTAAAGAGAGTCAGATTTGAGAAGAACACACAGGAACAAGATCTGACAAATACCCCGTGTGATTGAGTTGGTTGTGTTATTGTGCTGCTCCTGGGTGACCTTTTTGGTTCAACTGAAATTATATCTGTCCTGGGTGTTTGCAGGATTTGTGGATTGATGACAGCATCCCACTGACAGGCTGAGGTACAGGAAGACTTGCTAAAAGCCAAGTGGAGGTAAATATTTCCTTGCAGAATTCTGTCCATTGGCACAATGAATGCAGCATTTGCAGGAAGCATCCTCTGTGTATGTTCTGTGCAGCTGATCTGCACACACAGGGTAACCTCAGACACTGGGATTGTTTTAGAAGCACAGAGCAAGCTCAGATCTTCAGGGCCACGTGTCTGTTGTGTAGCTGATCCTTATATATGTGACAAAACCAGGAATGCCAGAAGTCCAGCAACTGCTACTCTCAAACTGACTGCTGGATAGCCAGGAATACTAGACAAGCAGTTGCTTATCTCTACTTCCCTTTGAAAATTTCACCTTTTCAGCAAATATATAAAGTCTTCTAATTCTGCTATGCATGATTTGTGTGAGGAAAAAAAGAACTATTCAGGAAAACCTGAACACATGGCAGCTCTGTTCAAAGAAAATAATTGTCAGCACACTTAGTCCTGGCTCCCAAACACCTTCAGGAGAATTTCCTTTTTTCCTGGTACTGACAGTAGCATGCTAGTAAAGCCCTCGGGACTTGCAGGGGAGGAAGAGCTGGCTGCAGAGCAGTGCATTTTGCAGCTTTGCCCTTTTCCAGAGCTTCCCAAGGAAATGGGTACGTGCAGGCACTGGCTCTGTGCTGTGGAAAGGGCAGAGAGCTCAGAGTCACTTACCCAGTGCCTGCCAGGGGAACTGCAGGGATAAACTAGTCTGGTCCTGCACCAGCTTGGCAGCAGTTTGCAGAGGAACACACGCTTCTTGCAGGAGCAGAAAGGCACCACTCAGCACTTTACAAGACAACTTTAAATTGTCAAAATAGTCTCAGAGTGGGGGGTTCTGCCAGACTTGGTTGTGTTCTTCAGCTGCATTTACCTTTCTACACTGTTGAGTCCTTCACCTGGGAGATGCTATAGGAACACAAGGCATTAATAGCATGGAGCACACAATAACAGCTAAACAACACAAACCACATGCAATACAAGCAGGAAGGGGATTCTGTGCGTGCTCTCTGCAATTGTCTGGGCCTTAACATGCAGTAAATTGCAGCAAGTAAAGGCTGTGGAGTATGGATCATAAACTTGAATTCCACTGCTAAACTGTCAGGGCTGAGATCTGACCAACATTATAAAATATGAGAAGTGATTTTAGGAGCTTCTGTTTTGATGAGAGGGATTTTGGAATTGCTTTCCAAAGGTTGGCTGCACAGTGTTTTCAGAATATCAGGCGCCAGAATTGCTCTTCTCTTCTGTAAACCCCCTGATGTTTCTCGTGCATTGGCACTGCACCTCGCTGGGGGAGACTTTGTTTCACAATGGGATATTTGGGCACTTTAGTAATGGGAACCAGGAAAAACTCAGGAGGACTTTCATGCTGAGTCACAGCTTATCTACTGCACAGCAGAAGGGAGGATTCCAGATCTTCTGCTTTTTACCTTTGGGAGATTTGTGACAAACATCTTCTAAAATGATCCTGGGCAAAGAAATGTCTGTTCCCTCTTTATTTTCTGTCTTGACTACAACAAACAGCTGGGAGACAATTCACCTGTAGGTGGTCAGTCAGGCTGGCTGTGCTGACTTCATATGCTGGAGGTGAGCTGGGGCTGGCAATGACAATTAGATCCCTGGATGCCATCCCAGTGTGCTGTGTGCTGCCCATACGGACCTGGATTTTCCAGAGCAAGAGCTAAAACCTAAAAGATGGGCTTGCAAAGTTTCTGTAGTGGGTTTTTGGTGGGAAAGCTTGTCATTGTCCGGTGCTTATACACAGGGCAGCTGTTCTGATGTGCAAAATCTCTCTGATTCATTTTGGGGGACCTTGGGACTGCATGGGAGGTCCCCCAAAAAGAATATGAGAAGGGCTGCTCAGGCAAAGCTTTTGTGGTTGTGCTTAAAAATGATTGTTAGATATGTTTAATGTGGAACAGATTTTCTCTTCTCCCTGTGTGGTTTGGTGGGGTTGGGAAAGCCTGTGGTGCTGGAATTCTGCCTTGGATGAGCAGAAAGGACCTTGCAGGGCTTCACAGGAGGCTAAGGGTCCTCTAGGCCTAGACCTTGTTCCTACTCCAGCCCATTTCCACCTCACATCTGTTCCATGGTAGTGCCTGCGAGTCAGTCATGGACCACACTCTGACCTGACAGTGGCTGGTTTCCCACCCCAGCAGAAGGATGTTCTTGGAGGGGAGAGCTGGAGGGTGTAGGGTGGCTCCAGTACCGTGGAGCACTGCAGAGGAGTCCCCTGGAGAGAGGGAGGACAAAAGGCACAGGGATGGCCAGGTGAGGGGCTGGCAGATGGCAGGTGCCCTGAGAAGTGCCCAGGTGCCTGGCCCTGAGCCTGGCCTTGGTGCCAGGTGCCTGTGGGCTCCAGAGAGGAGGGTGGCAGGAGCTCCACTGGCTGTGCTCAGCCTTTGCCTGTGCCTCTGGGGTGCTGAGCTTTCCCAGAGATGGATAAGGGGCTTAACATGTATTTAAACACATGCCCATGGTGCCTTTGCCAAGGGAAAGGTGAGGAACATCAGCCTTGTGCCTTGTTTCATCCAAGACACAAACCAACAAAAAGGGAGGAGACTTCATTAGGGCTAGAAACCACTGATTTAGGCAATTTTGGATTCCCAGGGATAGTTGTTGACCTTTCAGGCGGATCCACCACAGGCTTAGAGGACTCCAGGCAGGGCTGGTGTGAGAAGGGAGGTCCCAGGGGCTCCTGTCCCCAGGGGCTGCTCTGGAGCTGCCATGCTCAGCCCTGTCTGTGCTGTGGGAGTGGCACAGCTCCAGCCCTGGAGCTCCTCCTTGGCCCTCGAGCTGGGTCATCCTGCAGCTCCCCTGCATCCCAGCTGTTATTAATGGCACACCTGGTGCCAAGTAGGATCTTTTCCATTCTTAATCTGTGATTAACAAGGTTGTTAAAGTCATTCTCAGCTCTGCTGAAACCAAACAGAGTTTTATATGACATACTGGATAAAGGCTCTGTTTGAAGTAGTCTTTAATCTTAGTTCTGGGATTAAATCATGTGTAAACAGTCACATTTTATCAGCTCTGCTGCAAAGTAATTTATTTGTTAGTCTAATTTTAGTAACTTGTAGGTAATTCAATACTGTTTGAAAGAGGTTATATAGGAGTGAGCAGATCTAATTTTCCACCAGTAGAACAAGTAAAGCAGTCCCCTGGTCCTGCAAAAGGCCTTGCCTGTTATGGATAGCTGCATGGATTTTAGAAAAGCTATTCCAAATGTGTGAAAAAGCAGCGTGACTGCATGTGGGGCTTTGCAGGACCAAGGCCTGCCATTGTGTTTTTTTAGCAGAGCTGTTTGACATTGCAGAACATTTTTGTAAGTGCTCGTGTTGCATCTATTTTTACTGTGTTGTGCAATTAGACTTTTAGGACAGAGCTATAACTATTGAACATTGTGCTGGAAGTGACTGTATCTCAGTGGATAAGATTTTCCTTAGAACTAGAGGAGGATGCAGCTGTGGTATCTCTAGGACAATTTCACAGACACTCAAAGATGGGGAGTCATCCTTGTGACTATAATTATTAGATCAGCCTTTACTATAGGACTTGATTTTTCCTATTGGAAAAATTATTTTATGCTGGAAGTCTGAAAGATGTTCCCACGTGAAATCTGATGTGTAGGATGTGAAACTTTTCCCTGTGCATGAAGGCATTTCAATGTGATTTCTGAGTGAACGTGGATATGGTTTTATTGCTGCCTGGTGCTAACAGCTGAAGTAGGTTACAGGAGAAAAGGGGCTGAAAGTTGATTGGCAGTGAGCGATCACAGTGAAAATTGAACTCTGGCCAGGAATATTTTACAAATGGAGCCTCTCCTCTCCTTACAGCACCTGGGATTTCCAGGTGATTTTGATGGGAGTGGGGGTCTCTCAAAGGCTCTATTTCCCATTTCTGCTTCTAGCTAGACCTCGTAGAGTCTAATTCCAAATGGCCTGACTGTGCCTGCCTTAACTCCTCTTTGAAAGACAAGCCTTACTCTGTCATGGGGGGATTTCACCCATAAGCGCAGAGCTTTTGTTTTTCTATTGGGAAATTCAGGTTGAATAAAGGCCAAAGAAAGCTTAAATTTCCCCCCTGCTTTTCTGCCCAGCCTCTTGCATGCTACAGTATTGGTTGTGTCCAGATCAGTGTGAACTCGCACTGGTAACTGAAATTCCTCCTTAAAGGATCAAAGCTGTGCGATGTAGAGTGGGAATGCCTTTATTTGGGTAAAATTGATCCAGAAATTATAGCAGCTGGCTTGAGTTCTTGGCCATACACATCCCAGTGCTTTAGAGGCAATGTTTACAGGAAACATTCCCTCTTTTTTTTGCAGTTCAGCTGGTTGAAGACATCTCATTATCTGCCTGGCTTGCATGTCTGCATTTGGTGAGGATTTGAGTTTAAAACACTTTAAAGAACGCTCTGAATTCATAACCCGCCAGGGCTCTCTCTTGTTTTTTGTGATTGGGAAATCTGGATACCAGGGTGGGAAAGGCCAATATGAAAAGAATAATGTGACTCAATTGACTGTGAAATTCTTTCAGGAACAGGTGTAATAGTGATCGTAAACATTTGTGAGATATTTTACAACCACCTTTAATCCCTGCAGAGGGGAATATTTAGGAGCAGGAGAATGAATGTGAAAGTAACTTCAAAGGCTGAGTTAAAAGATCAGGAACTTGAACCTTGTGTCCAGGCAAGGAGCAGCTGAGCACTGAGGAGGCTGTGGCTCCCTTTGATCCATCATTCTTGTCCAGATCAGTTCACCTGGGACCCCAAGAGGCCCTAGTGGGGATCCTTAGGATGGTGGTCACCCCAGCCACGGTCCTTCCCAGCACAACCTTGCATTTTCCCGTTACTCATGTTTTTTAAAGAGGTAACACAAGCTGTGTAATGAATAGATCACAAAACCCAAGGGGGTGAAAAAAAAAAGAAGAGCAAAATTTTGCAGCTGAGGAACTGTCTGTGCTAGTGAAAGTGGTGCTGGGCTGGAGTGGCTCTTTGAGAGGGGGCCCTGAGAAAGCAGGTGAAAAGGGTCATATTTCCTCCTGCATTGTGGAGGGCACAGAGCTTTTCTTCAGAGAATGCACAGGAAATGTAAAAGCAGGCAAGGGTCTGAGAGCTGCCCAAGGAAGTCTGATATAGGTTGAAAGTTCTTCCTGTGCTTAGGGCCAGCGTGAGGAGCAAAATGCCATTTGTGTTCCTCGGGAGGTCAGGGTTGCACAGCTCCTTGCAAAGGCCTCTCTGATGGGTGAATTTTTCCCACTGCCATTAAGGAAACACAGCTTGGGGTGATATCAAAGAGGGAAAATGAGGAGCTATAAAGCCAAACACGTAGGAAGTGCTCTAGAGTGATAAGGAAGCCACAGTGGTAAATCAAAGCCCAAGGAGGAAAGATATAAAGGGGCACACAAGTATAAATCTCTCTAAACTGATCAAGGACTTGGTGGGGCTTTAGAGGGATGTGGCTGGAGAGTCAGTGGTTGCAGCTGCTGAGGAGCTGAATGAATTTCTTGACTTGATAAGGGAGAGCAGCTAAAGGTCACATACTCTGTGGAGGGCAGGGAAACACAGTGGTTTCCTATGTGGGGAGAGAGAGAAGGCTTATTATTTAAAAGTTTTATGTGTGTGTAACCCAAGCAGACAGTTGGGAAATTAAAACTGCTAAAATTGACGAGTCACCAATTTTAGATTAACTTCAACCTACAATAACTGAACTTGGTTTCGGGCCTTGGTGTGTGAGAGGTCCCTGGGAGAACAGTGGTGTCTGAGGAAGGAGACACAGAAAGCATTGTCTCCTTATTAAAAAAAAAAAAAAAAAAAAAAAAAAAAAAAAAAAAAAAAAAAAAAAGAAGGAAAAAAAAGGAAAAAAAGAAAAAAAGCATATAACAGCAATTAATAAAAAAGAAATCAGGCAAGTTGTAAAAAAACTTGTCTAAAGTAGCTATTACTAAAGGGCAAGCAGCAAGCAGTGTTTGAGAGCCATTTGGTAGACAATGAAGTAGCCTCAGTACCCAGTCTTACATTTCTGAAATCTGTACTTTAAAAGGGCTGAATGTGCATTAAAAGCAGCAGCAGCTACCACAAAGGTCTGCTTTTGAAGACTAAGATCCAATACTGGAGAGAGCTCTGAGGTGCTGCTGCAGTACAGACTGTCCCACAGAGCAGCCAGCACACCAGCACCTGCCTGATTCCTGAGTTCCAGAGAAAATGGCAAACACATTCCAGTCTATTGTGGAGTTTTAGACTGCCCTATGTGTCTAACCTACAGTGTTTTATGTTCACTTTGCTACTTGTGGCCAGCTGGAGCAGTAGGAGATGAGAAACTTGGTCACACTGGTGCTTCCAGCTGCCCCAATCTCTTGGGACTGATGGTTCCAACACACTGAGACACAGGATGCAGCAGGATGCAGCAGGATGCAGCTCTGTGCTCAGATATCTTCATTATGGCCAGAACTGTTGCACCAGGGATTTGATTGAATGGCAGGGTCTGAGTTTCTGACAGACCCCCTTTCTGCCACATCCAGTGCAAGTGGTGAGATCTCATCCTGTAGGTGCTGTGCTGACAGCAGAGGACCTTTGCAGGCTATTTCAGCCGAGTCCTGTCTTTTTCAACTTTATTTTTAATGTATGGAGCTCTAAACATTTGACACTGCAGATTTGAATCCTTTTACAGCAAATCTAAGCCTATTTACTATCTCCTTGCTCATGTAAATTCTTAGGAGCTTTTCCCAGACCTACAGAAAGAGTCTGTGTGCTCAAAGGGACCATGGTTTAATGAAATTACTGCTGCTCAGAGCCTTTTTCATTAGCCCTGTGAAGATGGAGAGAAGCAAAGGGAGAAGGATGGAGTACCACAAGCTCTTCTCACCTTCCAGAAACTAGGAATACTCTTCATTTAGAGGAGAATTTCAACAGAGTTCCTAAGACTCATGTCCCGTTAAAGAGTGGAGGCACAAGGCTCCTCTTGTGAGGTGTCAAGTTACCCGGGAGACAGACTGAGCAACTGAGAAATGTTGCAAGTTTTTGGAAAAGAGATTTATATATAAATGTGTTACGGGAAAAAATACCTCTGGTCATACACATGGTAATTCTTCTGTCTTACTTTGTTTGCTATCTTTCTTTCTTTATTGTTTTCAAAGATTTAAAGGAATTTAATTAAAAAGGCAGTTTAACTACTCTCTTCTTTCCAGATAACAAACACTAAAAAAAAAAAATGAAGTGAAATACTGGAGAGCCTGCTTTATACCCCTTTTAAAACTGAACACAAAAGGCAAATGAGATCATAGGGTTTATCAGGCAAGCTGTTTCCAGAAAATATGAAGAACCACTCCTGCCACTGTACAAGGAACAGCTGAACTTTCATCTGAAAAGCCATGGTCAGTTCTCATCATCCATCTTTGGGAAGGATAAATCCAAAGTGGAATTTAGAAGGTGACTGGGACAATGAGTGGTGCTTACAAGGAGAAGCCAAAGGAGTGTGGGTTGTTCAGTGTAGGAGAACTGGAGTGAGGGCACTGCTTTCTGTAGCTGCTGCAGAGGAAGGATATTATATAAAAGAAAGGAAATCTTTGGCTGACAGAATGATTATGAGCTGTCATGCAATACACTTAAGATGGAAACAAGAAGGGCTGTGGGTCTTGCAACAATAGGTTCTGCAAGACCTTGGATTGGGGCAGCAGAGCCAGGTTCCATTTTGTAACCTGTACACAAAAGGGATTGAATGTGGAGCTGTGAAAGTGGGGTCTGGCTGCAGTGATCATCTCCAGAACAGCATTAATTTCTTCTACCAGCCTGGTATCCCATAGGCAGCTGTCTGCCTGTAGTCTTGCAGAGAGCCCAAAGCAGCTTTTATCCTCTGATGGAGTTCTCTCTTAGAGCTGGCTTGATGATGGATGCAGGAGCTGTGACAAAAGTGCCAGCAGTGACAGGTTACAGATCAACAGGACATCCACTGCCTCCACTGGAGGTGGCAGCCTGGCTTTTCTCCTGGTGGCTGTTGTGGCAGTGACCGTGTCTGCCTCTCTCTCCAGGGAGTGCTCCATGCCTTCTGCTGGCAGTGGCTGCCTCTGAAGCTCTCCCATCACTGTGGTGACACTTCCAGCTCCTGGTGGCTGCAGATCATCCCACTGAGTACCAATAGCTGGAAATGGGGGTGCAGGAAGGGAAGGGGCCTGTGGAGCTGCTTTCATCCACAACTGAGAGCTGTCAGTGTCTGCAGCAGGCCTGGGTCTCTGTGCTGGTCCCTCCCAGGGCAGGAGGCAGCAGCAGAGCCCGGGTGTCAGATGTCTGTCTTAGCCTCTGACCAGCAAGAAAGTCTCCATCTAAATCAACAGGAGCTCTCCAGACTTCAAACCATGGCGAATGGGTATTTTTAGAAGCCAATCAATCAATGGTGACTGTTCAAGTTCAGACAGGTCAAACACAGCCTGCAAAGTTACACAGAAGTGCTGTGTGTCGTGGAAGGTTGGTGAGCCTGCTTGTTTGACGAGCTGTGCAAATTCATGAGCTACCAGAGTCCAGCTCTTTTTAGAGAGATAGCTGTCAGAAGTGTAAACAGATTTTGGATTGTAAAACACACACTTTTTTAAATTAAAGCAATAAATTGCAGACTGGGCTTCTAGGGAAACTTTCTAGAATAATTTTCCAAACCTGAGCACACCCCTAGGCTGAGGGTTTTTGTCTTGGCCTTATTTGCAGGTGAGGAAGTTGAGGCACAGTAGCATGAGCTGGAGTTCACTAATACTGAGCACAAGGAAGGAGCTTGCAGGATCCTCTAGATGCTATTCTAGTGTGTGGGGATGAAATATAATAATAATAATAATAAATCATCTCCATGAAAAATGCTGGTGCAGCCTGGACTCAGACTGAACCTCTAAAACCAGAGACCAAAAAGTCAGCACCCAGATTAGAAAATGTTGTTGCTATGATTTCCAAACCTGCAGTTTATCCAGTTTGAAAATGGTCCTGGTTTTTTTATTGTCATTGACCACAGAGAAAAGAACCTGTGGCTCTTCTGGCTGCTTCTTGTCCTTCCCTCCATCACTGCATTGGCTCCAGAGCTCCACACCGGAGTCCTTGCACAGCTGCACAAAATGTAGTGCATGATCTGATTCTCCAGCTGGGCTGAACTCATGCTTTCAGTGCCAGCTGGAGTTATGCTGATGCATTGGAAATATATTTTTAGGAAGGTTTCTCTATAATTATTACATTATAGCTACTGTTGGGTTGCTCGGAGTACAGTAAACAATTGCTATGCTTGTTAGAGGCCATGAATACAGAAAAACATTCCTCCCTGTGAGGTCTGCTGTTAAACAGTAACTCGTCGTTTCATGGCCCTCGGAGGGACGTGCTGACATTGCTCCAGCCAGTGATCCAGTTCCTGTCATTTACACCACGTTCTCAAAGCCACCCCCGGACAGGAGCAATGGATGTGCCCAGGGGCAGCTCCAGCACCTTGCACCTGGATCCTCTCACTGCTGCCTCCATTGCCCATTTTGCAGTAGCACTCAGGGACCCCCTTCCCTGGAATTTGGGCCTCAGGATGAAAGGCAGGTGAGTGAGGAAAGCTGTGAATGTAACAGCAGGGTCCAGCTCCCATAGGAGTGGCAAGAGAAGGTGTTCAGGCACACTGAGATCATTAAGGAGTAGTTTCCTGATCAGCAGGTCTAATGAGGAGCTTTCACCGGTGTGGTGTCTCCACTGTCTGCTGTGGGGGGAGCACTCACTGCTGCCTTTTCCTCAGGGAATACTTAGGGTGTCTGTATCCTCCAGCTGTCATCTCCAGTCACCTCTGGGAACTTCAGACTTTGAGACATCCTCTCCTCTGTTGTGTCAAAATTGTCTGATGCTGTTCAAGAACTACTCACACATACACACACACACACACAAATACACACACAGAGTTAATACACGTAAAGCTTTGTTTCCTTAGGAATCCCAGACTTTACAGAAATCACCTCATCATTGTCCCAGGTGTAACATGCAGTTGTGGTTTTCATGGTGCAGAAGAAATGTGGGGACACAGCTGTGGCTCAGATCAGTTAGTAAAATGGGCAAATTAAAGATCTCAAGGCAAGAGCAGAAACCAAGAAATCTGATTGAGCTGCAAAAGCTGGGCTCAAGCAGTGAGCACCAGCCAGGGCAGGTGATGTGTTACACTCTGATGTATCTCAGTCCCTCTCTGTGGTGGGGGGATCTGCCCCTTATTATACAGTCACAAGAAAACAGTGGAAAAACATGGCAAGTGTAAGAACTCAGTCTGGAAGCAGCTCAGCAGCGATGTGTGGAGAGGAGGAACACTTTAGGTGCACTCTAATGATGGTTTGTGTAGATTGGAGGGAGATATGGCTGAGGATGGACATCGGTTGCCTCTGGGGAGATTGCACTGAAGCAAAGCTCTGGCAGAGGATACAGTTTTGGGAGCTCAGTGCTTTTGAATTCTCATCTTGCATCAGGGTGAAATATCTACCCCCACTTGTGACCTCAGCAGCCACCCTGGCACTGGAGGAAGGAGCCAGAGCTGGATCCAGATCTGACACTTCCCAGATGAATGGTGACCACTGAGCCCTCCACCCCTCCACCGTAACACCCTCCATATTTAGGGAGGATGATTGAAGGAGGGAATGGCTTTCTCCACACTCAGGCCTCCTGCTTTCTTTGGTTTGCATTGCAACTCCATGTTGTTTTAATGTAGTTCCTTGTATTTAGTGCATTTTTGTTGCTTTCTCTAATAACACTGACCAAGCACTAAGAGCCAAATTAAACAAGCTGTGCCAATAAACCAAACATTTCACTTCAAGAGGCAAAGAGGATGTTTCTTACCCCTATTCAAGCTTAGACATATAAATGAAGGACCTCACTGCTCATTGGGGCCAAGGAAGCAAATGGCTGCTGTAGTGCAGGGCAGAGCTGGGCAGTCCCTGCCCTGGGCTCCCTCCCTGCACCTGCTGGTCCTTATCACTCTGGGTCTTGAGGTGGGAGTTGGACAAGGTAAAGGCTGCTTGTTCTCAAGGTAGTAATGTAGCTTCTGGTCTCATGGGCTTTATCAAGCTGGGTCTTGTGATCCTGTGGCTGTGAGCACCTCTAAACCACTCTGACTTCTGACAGTGGGAGCTGAAGTTCATGTTCTGCATTGCTGAAAGCCTTTCCATGCAATTAAAAATCAACCCCAAACCTCCTCCTCTGGTGCTGATCTGTGCTGTGATGTTGACATAAGTGTACAGGAGTTTCAGCAGCTGGGTTGCTGGCATTTTCATAGGACCTTTTTCTAATTCTCTCTGTCTTTTGCATAATATTCCTGAAGTTTTTTTCACTGTTTGCTTTTCCCCAACATGTCCCAGCCTTCATCTTTGTCCTCTTAGTGCTGCTTCCTGTTGTTCTCTGTGATCTCCCTTGTTCCATCTTTCTTCTCTTCTCTGGTTTCCTCCTTTTCATTTTAGCCCTGTTTTGTTCACACTGGCTTAGCCCACCCTCCCAAAGGGGAAGTGTATCTGTTTCATTCCCTGTCTCCATTTTGCTCCCAGCCCCACAGCTGTTCCTTGTCTTTCCCATTCCTTCAGGCCTCTTTTCTGCTCCCAGCACCATCCACTGCCTTCTCTTTTTCCTCTCCCTGTCCAACCCCTTTCTTCCCTTATTGGAGGTCAACAACAGAGAAAACAGAAGATGAAACAGGAGGAGGATGTTACAGCCAAGAATGATGTGCCTGTGAGATGCCAAGTATTGTCTCACCAGCGTTAGTCCAGACTGCTTTCATCTGGCTGGGCAAGCTGAACCCCCCAGCTCAAGCACTGACACAGTTTTTGATGTTTCGTGCCACACAATCTGTCATTACACCTGAGAAGTTCCAGCCTTTTGCTCTGCACAAGTTTTGAAGGCCAAAAGCTCTACAGCAGGGATGAGGTGGAATGTACACATCATTTCCAACTTTCTTTTCCCCACCATGTGCTGCACTTTCCCAGCTAAGCACCAGCATCTGTAGCTGCCCATATCTGTGCCTTGGCCCATGTAATTATGTGATTTTTAGTTCTGCTCAATCACAAGCAATCATGGAGCTGCTCTTTCAGCTGGGACAGAAAATGATCTAACAAGTTGGCTCGTGTGCGATTACAGAAGATACATTCTGCCACAAATTTGTTCTGCCACTGCTTTGTGCTCCTAAGTGGAAGGCCCCAGGGGAACAGATGAACACAAGGGTGGCTGCTCTGTGACAGGTCTGTCTGTCGGCTGGGGTGAATTAAACCTACAGCTTAGACCTGCAAAGAGCTTTTCACTCTGGAGGGAACTGGGCTGCACTGCGTGTACCTGCCTCAGAAACAATCTGACCTGCCTCAGGCATCTCTTTATGGATTTAGGGAATGATCAAATCTGGAAGGGAACCTGATCTATCAGCAGGTCAGCCAAAACCTAATGCAGCCCCCTGTGCAGCCCAGAAAGTGCACAGAGACCCCAGAGCTGCTGTTTCACTCCCTCCACGGCTGTGGTTGCATCTCCTGCCCCTTCCCCCTCGCCTTCCCCTGTAATCCCTGACTCAGGCTTTGCCTTCCGCAGCAACAAAGAAAATGTCATCAAAACCCTCCTTCCACTGGTGCAGCGGGAGGCTGCGATAGCTGCAGTCACGGCTGGGGAATGAGCGGAGCTCTCTGTGCCATTATTGTTCTCTGCTCCAAGCTGGAAGCAGCCAAGAGAAGGACTCACAGTCTGTCCCTCTGGAATGATCCCCCGGGACCTGAGCGAACCTTCTGTGTTGCAGGATGTGCACCAAAGTCAGGAATGGCAATTTTTTTTGTGGGAAAATAATGACAGAATCCTCCACCTGAATTTAGAGTCCATATCCAGTTCTTTCACAGTGATTGCTCAGCAGTGATGGACATTGCAACTGTGTTTAAAAGAACAAGTTATGAAATACAGGAGGGGAATATGAGAATTTCCAGGGCCAGTGTAGGGTGTGCTGAAGGAGAAAACAATGCAGCAATTGCCCCCTAGTCAGACCCTCATGGGGATAATTGAACAACTTCTTAGAGGGCTCTTCTTGTCAAGGTTTGGGACGGTCAGAGGATGTTTCCTCAGGGAGCAGTGATCTGCTCTCACAGGTTTCTCTCTGAACCTGATTCAGAGCAGTCTGGTACCTCAGTGTGTAGCAAATGCCACGGGTCACAACTTTGAAATGCCCATGAGCAATTCTAGGGGTGAATACACATAGAAGTGAGATGAAGGAAAAGTCAGGAAACACTCTTAGCTTGCCTATCCCCTTGCTAATGGAGATGATAGAATTAAAAAGTTATGCTATGCAAACTGTCCATTTCTGATCATACCATAATGTCCCCCTGCCAAGCTCCATGGCCCATGAAAATGCCCACTCTGTTCATAGTATTTAATTGTTTTAGCTTTTGGTAAATCATCTGTTACAGCCTGTTGAACATTTTAAAGCATTTCTTGCTAATGGATTTTCACAATGTGTTTTAAGGGTCGTTGTTATTAATAAATGCAACTGCACTGAATAGTAATTTGATAAAGATGAAAGAGGCATTTATAGATTCCACTTCCCTTTCAGCTGTTGCTAGGAATTTTCACTCCTTCAGATTATATTGAATTTAGTCTTGATTTCTTTTTGTTAAAACCAGGCTATTATGTTCTGATTCTATAAACAGTATATGAGTAGGGTTGAACCTGTTGTGAAGTCCCCTGTGAAGTCCCCAGTTTTTCTCAGCACATCAGAGAGGTTTCCTTGCTGTGAGAGAAAACAAAACTGGCAAAGGTATCCCATCCAGCATTGGTGGAAAAGTGTAAAGGCAGTTTGGTATTAGGGGAGGGCTTTTTTGCAAGGTGATTAATCAATCTTAATATTGATGGAAACATGAAAAGGAAATAATTTCTCCATGCTTGATAGCCAATTTTTGCTAATGGTCTACTCTCCATTACGCTTTCATTGCAATGACTGAAGTGCTTTGTTGTGTATAAATTAATTAGGGACTTGCATCTCAGTACTGAACAGTGAGTGATTGGCTCCAGTGAAACAGGAAACGTGGAATGTCTAAAGGCTGGTATCTGCCACAAAAATGGCTCTGTAAACACTTGTGGCACACAATATTGAGAAGTACTATGAGGTATGTTGAGAGCGCATCATAAAATTATCACAGGGCTAAACAAGGGCAGTTGTGAGGAGGAATGCTTGCAGAAAAAATGGGAAGTGTTCTTTTCTGAGAACAGAGCTTTGCTTCATTAAGATTTGATCTATGCAGAGACTGATGTCTTCAGCACAGGAGACAGGTATTAATCATTGGAAAGAATTTGTTTGCATAACCAGCAGAAAGCCAGTTCTCTTAGCAAATATGAAAAAAAATTACCTTTTTTTTTTCAATTGAACTTCCAGTTAAAGATGCATCATACCCAGATGCAGAACCAGAAATGAGTAAATGCAGCATGAAGCTGGAAGGGGCTGAGACAGGGACTTTGATCCTGCCTCTCTGAGTTGCTGGCGTTGTGACATTGTACAGCTCTTTCTCTTTTCTATGGCTCTTCCATACCTCCCACCCTCTGTGTATTTTGTTAGCTCTTTTTGAGAGCAGAGAATTTCTCATACCTTGTGTTAGTGCTGTGTGTAACTGCTCCAGATGCTATGGTGATATCATCAAGACTAATAGCTCATCTGCCACCCAGCTCATTCCCTCAGCTCATTCTTTTGCCAGGCTGCACATCCTTGTGAATAGGCAGCTAAGAGATTGCTCTATAAGGCAGTAATATGGATCTGCCTCTTATAAATCAGGAGTAAGTTCAATGAAATTCAGCAGAAATAAAATGGGTACTTGTTATAGAGGAACCGAGACATTCTCTGCAAAATACACAAACAGTACTTACAATAAAGTTTAAAATTCAAGACAAGAAAATGGTGTGAGATGTCAGCTGCAACTTGCACCAGACTTCTCCCTGGGGATGAGTGCATTACATTATAATCATTCCGTTTTTCTGGATTGCTTTCCTTGCAGAGCAGGCTATAAATAATAATTACTGGTACTGCAAGGAGGCACTGGGTTTCTGAACAACCATGACTGAATTTGTAATTTGTCAGTTACTGATACAATGCATCTGTTTTTCTAATTATTTTAATGATGGTTTATATGCAAAGGAAAGAATACAAAATTACTGAGGGGTTTGGGTTGGGTTTGTTTTCTTTTTTTTTAGATTCCCAGACTAATTGGAGGACAGCCTACCTGTGACTGTAAGTCCTGGGTCTGGACTGGTGACATTCAGTGCTGGTTCATGTGTATGGTTTAGCAATGTCAGCCCCGAGCCCCGCTCTTTTTTACAGACAATACCAATATGTTACCAGCATCCCATGGGGCACATCTTATTACTGGAGGAGGATCCTCAGGAATGAAAATGCAGTTTTATCCTTCTCAAAGTGCCCCTTGCCAAAGTCAGCCAGGCATCCAGGAGCACTTACTCTCAGTGATGTGCTGTTAATATTCCCCTAACTGGCTAAGCGTGAGGCAGACACGGATTGCAGCTTCTGTCCTCCAGGAGTTGCTGCCTCCATTTCTTTGGGCCCAGCCATGCCTTCATGGACATCCAGGGCCTGACAGCTCCAGTCACTGAAGTGAATAGATCTAAAGGTATTGATGTAGGTATTGATAAGGTATTGATGTAGGAGGGAGAGGAATCAGGACTGTGGCCAGAGTCCCATTGATTTCAGGGAGCAGGGCTGCAGTTGCTGTCCCATGGAGCTTGAGAGCAGGGTGCTTTAGTGACTGTTCTAGGGGCCCAGCCCAGGCACTGTGCTATAGGCAGGGAGCACAGCTCCCTGGCCTGGGATGCTGAATGCTGATGGGTGGCCCAAAACATAGTTTGTGGCCAAAATGAGCTTATTTCCTCTTGCAGATCCCATCAGGAGAGCTACTGAGGCAGTCCTGCTCTCCTCACTGCCTCTCCCCGAAGGAATGCAGGTCCTGACCACACACACTGTCCATACAGAACCTCTGCCTTGAACTTTGTGCCTCAGGCTTCAGCTTTGTGAGCCCTTAGATGGCCCTTCTGCAGCTGCCTCAGGCCACACACAGTCATGAGACTCTGCTGGAGGTGACAAAGCTGGCACTGGGGCTGGGAATACTTCTCCTGTATGGAGTTACAGGTGAGCATAATCCACTGGAGGCCTGAGCACCAGCTTAGCACTTACCTTGAACAGGGTGGACATGTGTGTGCAGCTGGCTCAGGAGGCAGTGGTGACCTCAGCCCCTCCTCAGCTCCCTCACACAGCATGAGCAGCCTTGTCCTGAGAGGCTGACAGGGCTGTGGGCACTGAGGGGCAGCATGAAAGGGTGTGTTTCTGATTTGGTCTCGTTTATGGGTGATGTGCTGAAGTCTGGCATTGCCAGAGTTAGACCCACCACAAACTCAAGACAACAATGTGGAATGCTGGAGTCTCCCTGCTCTGAGCTATCTCAGCTGGAAAGGCTTTTGGAAATGAAGACAAATGGAAATGTAGCCCCTGGACTGGTTATTACTGTTACTCAAAAGCCTCAGGCACCCAGGCTCTGGCCTGTTTGGCCAGTTGCTCTGTGCTGCCGAGGATGCTCTGCTCCTTTTCACTAGAAAGCAAAAGCAGTTTTGTGCCCAACAGGCAATAGATAGACTTTTCTCTTGTTTTTTGTTGGTCTCCTCCACTGCCTTCCCCTGAAAGGGGGGAGCAAAGGGTGGTGCAGCCTGTGGGTTTAACTGGACACCATCCCTTTAATGTGGGGTTGTGTTTTTCTCTCAAGGCCAAAAATAAATGCTACTGAAGGACTAAACAGACGTGAAAAGAAGGCTTGGACACTTGGAAGACAAGCCCGCTTTGTGTTTCCCAAAGCAAAGAGCCTGTTCACAAGGTTACTTTTTTAGACAAACACTAGTCCTGTGACACTGCCAAGGTCAGTAGGTGCTCAGCAGAGCACTGTGAATTTGAGGCAGACATGCTCTGGGAATGGGGCACAGTTTTTCTCCCCCTCCAGAGTATTCCCAAGAATATTAATGGAGAGGAGAGAAATTTTCTTTCATCTGCCATTTCATCTCTTCTACAGAGATGCAACATGCATCAGTTTGCCAGCGGAAGAGCTTCCATCCATCCTCCATCTTTTTGGGACAGCAGCATGGCCTTAGTGCTGTGGTAGGTCTCTCATGCTGTTTTGGGAAGTGAGGGCTGTGCTGCTGCCGTTCCGCAGCTCAGAAAACAGGAAAAGCAAGGACATGTCACAGGCAGGATCCTGGAGTGATTCTCATGGCAGTGAGCAAAGTCAGTGAGTCAGGGATGACCCCCTGCTGACCTTCAAATCCCACTTTGAGTACAGATGCCCTACCTGGCAGTGATTTTTAAAGGAGTTTGGGTGACCAGTACATTTTTATGATATGTTCTGAGTGTTTGTCTCCTCTTTTCTAGAATTGGCCCCGTAGAGCCAATTTGAGCTAAGCTTCTGCTGCCTGTCCTGGCTGCGTGTCTGGGACAGGTCAATCCATGGTCTGGGTGAGCTTTGCTTTCTTCAAGAACCAGGCAATTCAAAGCAAAGAACTTGGCACAGGCACCTCATTTTCAGGTGAGCAAGGTATGGCTGCTGCAGCAATCTCAGTGGGGTTAGGAGGCTTTGTACTTCACCTCAGGCACTTCACTAATTCCTCACAGAGTGCAGTATCTTCTGAGGTGAGATCGTTATGTCTCAGTTGTCTATAAAATGAAAATGCTAGTTCATCCTGAGAAAGGTTACAGTGTCTCATACACACAAGAAAGGCAAGTGAAGTTCTTTCACTGTCTCTAAAGCTCTGAGCTCTGAGTCATCCAGAGCCTCTGAAGACTCTGGTTAAGAGTTTTTAAGGGTACCTCATTAGGGCTGAATCTCCAGCACTGTCTGTAGTCACACACCAAAGTATTCATCTCACAAAGATGTTGAGAAATTAAGGGAACAAAGGAGTGCAGTCAACTGCACTGAAGACCTGAGGAGTTGAATGTGATGGAACTGGATTCCAAAACTAGCTGGAACATGCAGGAGGACAAACCCTGAAGGGAAACACTCCAAAACCAGCGGGATAAACAACCAGCCCCAAACACACACAAGAGTTTGCTGAGAGCAGGCAAGGGATGAGCAGAAGGTCTGAGCAGCAATGGGGTGTTCAGTACAGTGCAGTTCAGTTCAGGTGCAGCCAGGGACTGAAAAAGGAGGTCTGGAGGGGAACCACGGCAGGAATAACCAGCTGCCTTGGGAGCCCATCACCCTGCACAGGGCTGAGCCCCTGTGCCAGGGGTGTGTTCAGTCCAGCAGTTCTGGACCTGCTTTAGGAGCTACTCTGTCATCTTTGCCAGGAGTGTGGCATCAGAGAAGAGTGTTGGGGCAAGACTGGAGGCACTATTTGCCTCAATCTTCCCACTTTAATTTGCTGAGGTCAGAAAATATAAGGGTAGAATGAGAAATGTCAAAAGTAAAGTTGTGAATCAGATTTTGAAAAGGAAATGAAACAGATGGTAGAAGGTTTCAGTTAGATAAATACAGAAGAGGAAAAGAGGAAAACGTGGTTATTATATAGTGAGAGTGGGATTGAGATTAGACCAGTCTGCATATGGTCCAAAATGAATTAAAACCACTTTATCTACGTTTTCAGTAGAGATGATCATATTGGACAATGGGGCAGAGGATTTCTAGCAGGAACATACTTAAGGGAATGAAAATTATCACATGTAAGACGGAAGGAAAAGCTTCCAGAATTCCATGTGCTCAGATCAAGGTGCCCTGGCAGATTTCCACCTCAGGATTTGGAAAGAACTGGCACATTAAAGGAGCTCAGCGTAACCTTGTATTTCTCTTTGATGACTGATTTTTTTTTCCTAGACAAATGAAATACAGGTGATATACTCTATCCAGACATGAGTCAAGAATCTGATATTACACCACATGGGAAATTAGTAGTTGAAGTTGAGAAGATGGGGATCAGTGTGGATGGCAAATGCAGAACTGCTAAAGCCAAGGACAGGGATCTCTGTGGGAAGGAGAAATGCTGGACAGAGAGTGGAACTCCTCAAGGGTCAGTCTTGAGCCAGACTTACTTGTTTTGTTAATGACTCTGGCACAGCTGTAGGAATGTCATAAAGAAATTTGCTGAGGACACAGGCTTTGCTAATACAGAGAAGGATCAGAACATCAATCAGCAATAACTTAATGACAGAATTTGAGATAGAATGGACAAAGTATAGAGACAGGCAGTTAAAAATTAATGACTAGAATATCACATTACTCACTTGAGAATGACAAAAGCAGGGTGGTAAAAAAAAACACATAGAGAGAATTACTTGCTCTGAGGGATAACTGTGAGCCACCAATCTGATCTGGAAAGGCAAACACAGTCCTAGAAGATACAGGTTCACTCATGTTCAAGGGAGATTAGCAGGTACAGAGAAGGGCATTAAGGATGATCAGAGGGTTTAGAACAAGAGGAGACTAGAAGAGCTTCATTTGTTTAGTTTCTCAAAACAAAGACTAGAGCAGATAGGATTGTTTTTGGTAAATACATCTGATAGGTAAAGATCAGAGAAAAAAAGAGAATGGTTTAAACTAAATTATGATGCTGGCACAAGAACAAATGATATTAGGGCTGGAAATTTAAAATGAAGTGTTGGAATAGCCTGCCAAAAAGCATGATATGATGTAATTGATTGTGATAGTGGGAGACTGGCTCAGTAATGCTGAGCCCTGTGTTCCTAGAAACGTGCAGCAGACAGGATTTTGGCAAAGTGGGACTGGCCTCTAACAAGGAGGAGGAGGAGCCCTGTGCTGCCTGTGTGAGCATGAGAAAGCTTAACTGGCCAGTGACCAGCTTTGGAAATGGGGGAAAAAAGGAAGCTTTGATTTCAACAGCTGAACTGAGGTCCTTCCCTCCTCCACCCCTATCGGAACTGGCAAACTCAGCTCTTTAATGGTTCACGCTCATCTCAGCCTTGCCTATAAATAGATAAATGAGATTCCTCCTGTCCCAGTGAGTAATTCTGACATCCTCCCGCTGCCTCAGAGAGCTGAGTCACAGGCACTCTGCACTCCAGTCCCTGCATTACTTACATGGTCTCAAAGGAAATTTTAACACATCCAATGAATCATCAGGGATTGGATCATGTTTAAAGTTATTCCATTGGCATTTCCCTTCCATTGTAGCAAGTCTGCCAATACCTAAAACTTTGGCTAATCTGGGCTCAAAATGCATTGAGGAAATAGCATGTTGACATATACAGCTACCAATAAAAATAATAATAAAAACTTTTTAAATTTGCACCAAAAAACAAGTCACCCTTAGTGGACTCCTCTAGTGCTTTTGGACCTGCTAATTTTGTCAGACTCTTCCTTTTTTTGTAGCTGGTTATTTAAAGGAACTCAAAATCTGAAATGTTTAATATTCAGTCATTAGGCCCCTAATTTAATCTCCTGCAGATTTCCTGCCAAAATATTATTTGCATTGAGATGAAGCTTGCAGCCCCATGCTCATTCTCTCTCAGAGACACACATTCCTGGTCTTACCCATGATAAAAATAAAATGCCTGCAAAGCAAAGACAAAACCAGAGCAGTGTTAAGTGCAGAACACAGGGCAGTGATACACCACTGTATGAGCCTCATGGGGCATTGTCACTTGTCACCTTGCCTTCTCCCAGGTGGCACAATGTGGTCTCATTGGCTTAGAAGCAACACAGCATTTGAAATCAGAATATCTCTCTCTCTTTCTCCCTCAGAAAACATCTGGAAAAATGGAAAATTCTCCAGCAGAATTTGGGGGCTGTGAAACAAATACAGAAATATTTCTCTCTGTTGGTTTTCTGGCTTGCCTTTCATATCTTAAAACTGGTTGAGACATTTCACTCATTATTACCAGACTTGGTTCCAGCCAGTGAGAAATGCTAACATTTGCTAGTTTGCTGCTGTGGTTTGGTATTCTTAGACCTAAAACCTAGTTTGTTCTTTTGATAACCCTAGGAAATCTGTGTCTTATTTAAACACCATTTTTCTAGTACCTTTTCATCAGGCAGTTCTCTGCCTGTGCATAGATTGTTAACAAGCATTTGCTCCACACATTCCAGCGTGAGCTGCAGTCGCTCCATGAGACTCTTCTGTTGCAAGGCTTGTTGGGTTATTTATCAGCCCAGCACAGGCTTCACTGCCAGTTTGCTGCCAGCTGTTAACTATACAATAGCATTGGGAACAAAATCAGTTCTGGCTCTGCCAGTGGAGTTGGACCTAATTCAGCTACCTGTTGACAAATGATGATTTGTTTAACAGCATAAACTATAATATTTTTGTAGCTGACAGTTTTCACCCTGCTCTGCAGCTGGTAAAAAACCTGAGGAATTCCCAGAAGTTCCTCACTTGTGTCCTTTTCAAGTTTTCTTACAGCAATGCCTTGTATTGTTGTCTCTATGCAGGAAAAGACATCCTTAATGGGCAAAGCAGTGGTGTCTGCATGCTGCTGGAACAGGGCAGATAAATCCTTGATGCCACTTGGTTGGGCTCTGAAGCAGCAATGCCCACTGGACATTTGGGCTGTAGGGATGCTCCAGGACAAGCCAGAGGCCTGAAAACAATCCAGGGTTTCTGTAAAGCATTAATCACCCCGTGCAGGGCTGGGCACTGGGAATGGGGTGAGGGTGCTCTCTCGGAGCACACACATGGTTTCTATCTAAGCTTTGTTTCAGCTGGATCTTCCCCACTAATGCATCCTTCTTTAACACCTTGTACTCATTTACTGTGGGGCTTTGGAAATGCACAAATCAATTAAGTGCTACAGAAACCCACTGAGACAGGGAGAGTTCCCTATCTCTGGTTCAGCCAGGGTGGGAGGCATGCAGAGGTTAAGCCTGTGCTTTTTGCCACACAGGGAGGGAGGGTGGAGCATGGAGCAGCCCCCAGCTCACCTCCTCTGCGGGTTTCAGCCCTCCCCAGCACTCTCAGAGAGACTCAGCTGCCCTGGGAGCTCTGAGGGCCTTGGGGAGCTTATCCTCTGACATCAAATAATCAGAGAACTGGAGAGTGCCAGCCCTGCTGCCACATCCCACTGAGACTGGCCAGGGAGCCTCATTGAATGGGACTGAACAGTCCTGATGCACTCAGCTGTGTCCTGTAACAGGGACAGGGAACAATGAGGGCCTCCAAGCTCACCTGTGTCTCACAGGTTTGTCCATCATGACATTGCCTGTACCCACTGGGGAAGTCACTGCTCAGTGTTTTAACTGCCACTGGCCAGAGGGACATGCAGGGGTTTAGGAAGTAGCAAGGTCACAAAATGTGAATGAGAACAGAGTCCGAAAAAATGAGTAGCTTTAAAATAATCATTTGGTGGGTCTTGTTCCAAGTGTAGCACCAGCTCAGCGTGCCAGGCAGAGCTCAGGAAGTGCCTTCGGGCTGCTGGCCCCTGGGGAACGGGGTGCAGGGATGTGCCTCTGCTTCAGGCTGGGCTGGAGCTGCTCACACACAGCACAGGCTCCAGAAACAGGAGAGGGTAATTCAAGCCACATGTTAAAGCTGATCCACACAATGAAGGAAGGAAGATAAAGCCTAACCAAGCAGTTCTTGCTCCTCTTGGGTGTCTCTGAGGCACGCCTGAGGCTGTAGGACATGCCCTCAGCTCACAGAGACCATTAATCATGACTGTGCCTTGGTCCCTGGCTATTTTAATCACTGTTGAAATACACACTCCTAAAAATGGCATTTGATTCCAATGCACATGATTTCCTTAGGCTTCCTTTCCCCCAGTTAAGTGCAAGCTGTAACTGCTTGGAAGTCCACACACTGGGATCCATAGATTTGCTTCTCACCTGTCATGGAGCAAAAACCACTTGGTACTGCACATAGCATAAGATCTGTGACACCAGACATAAATATCAGAATATACTGTAATGGGGCTGTGGTCTGAGTGTGGTACCAACCTGTCCTGTGCAATGGCACACTGGAAATGTCACTGGGTCATCAGTCCTTCCCTCTTCCACTTTATTATGTAATGACTGAAAATGCTTCTTGTATATGCTGGCACTAATCAGGATGTCAGTCTGTTGTCAGAGAAGTGAATAAATCATTAGAAGTGGGTGAACTGGGAGTATATTTGTAAAGGGTAGGCTGTAGAAACCAGTAAGTCTTTAATTTTTCCTTTAAAAACACTGAGCAAAAGTCACAGGAAGTTTAAGGAAAACAAATTGCTCTTCCACAGGTTCAGAAGCACAGCAGAGTCCTTGTACTGCTCAGCTTCTCTCATGAGGCAGATGAGCAGCCTGAGGAGTCTGGGGGTGCCTTCCTTTAAGTGCAGACTAAATGCATCCTGCCCAGCTCCATGGGCTTATCTGTGCTCCAGTTTACAAACTGGGTTGCTACAACTCTGAATTTCTCTGCCTTTTTTGTCTATGAGGTGTTGCTATTGAGCTAAAGAACAAGTCTGAGTTTACAGACAGAAAAAGTGAAGTTTACAGGAATATCAGCTTAAAAAAATAAGGAACATTTTGCAGATACACTAATCATCAGGGACCCCTACAGTGTTTGTCACACTGAGACAGGTCATGGGCCCATGACGCCAGGGCAAATAGGAGAGAGGATTCCTCACAATTATTATGTGGGATTTAAATCATTACACTCAATAACATTATTTATGTGGGACACCACAAGTGTTTTTCTTGTATCCTTAGTATTCAGGAACCAGCACATACTTTTTTTTAAAAAGCTGCATATAAAGCAGCATCAACCTCAAAAACAAGAGGACTTTCTGTCAGTTGGACTTCCAGGTTAAGAAGACAAATCCTGCTCCAATGACATAACAAACTTTTCAAACTTGATGTTGCAGAGAGGCACAATCATGCTGATGAACTTGGCACCCAAGTGAACTTGGCATCCTTGACTCCCAAGGATGTCAGATTACTTTGCTGGGGAATTGTTTTGGTTTTTCTTTTTAAAAAGTACCAAGTATCAGCCTTTGAACCCCAGGCAATACAAACTGGGCACCAGAACAGGGTCCAGCTCATGTGAAGCCACAATGGATGGCATGGCCCAGCCATCCCACTGAAGAAGCTGTAGTTTCTTTCCCACCAACTCCAGCAAATGTTCTCTTCATGAAACACAGCCAATTCTGGTCCAATTAAAAAGACAAAGCCCAATGACCACCTACTAAAGCTAAAGGTTCCTTGAAAGCTTGGATTTATTCAGTCTTGTTGAAAATCAAATGTTTAAACTATGACAAAAGTTTGCCTAAATAACTGTATTTGCTCTGTGAAGCAGCTATTTATTCATCAGAAACTACAGCAAAGTACCACAGGGCTTCAATGAAAGAAATCAATGAATTTGCCTGCAAAATGTATTTCCTGCTCTGAATTTATTCCACATATGTGTCTGACATACAATTTCTGTTTGATTGAACGTACCACATTAAACTGTTCTGGACAGGAGCTGTGCACTGAAAGCAGCTGATAACAGTGCAGAGCATTTCAGCAAGCGTCCCCTGCAGTGAGAGACTCCTTGCAGGCATTAACAGAATTACTTGTACTTGAAGAGAATTTTTTGTTGTTGTTTGTTTCCTTTTCCCTGCTGGGATCTCACCCTGCACCTTCTGCTCTGTGCTGCCTTGGGTCAGTTCTTTGTGGGCAGTGGTAACACTGTCACCAATCCAGATGTTCTTGCACTTTCCAAGGATGGGCAAAGCAGCATCAATGATGGCTCAGGCTTAGTTCATCTGCTGTTACCTGTTTTTCAGAGAAATAATTGTGTGCATGTGAGGACCAGGGTGTTTTATTTCAGCAGGATCTATTTTCATATTCATGATGCCTAGCACAGACTAGGGATGGCAACTTGAAGAAGTCTGGGGCAGAGCTTAATAGCAGTAGAAGCTGAAGGCATCACCTGAGTCTGAAAAAAACCCAGAATTGCCTGCATGTACTTTTCAAAACACCTTTATTTTAGGTATTTCTGCTTTTTTTTCCAAGCTAAATTGGAGGTGCTAAGTGACAACTTTAAAAAGAAAGAAAATTCAATCTAGTCAGATTTGTTCTCGAAGTCTTAGTGGCTTAGTGTGGGCACTAAGAAATGGGCTTGGGTCTGCTGACAATGTCCTCAAGTGTTCAAGAGGGACCAGTAGGGCTGGATGCCACTGCAGGATGTGCACAAGGGATCCTGCATGTGAGCCCCTGGCCACGTACCAGGCAACCCTCCAGACCTCTGCTGCACCAACCCTCCTCTCTGACAGGCAGTGTGGCAGCTGGGGGAGCTGCTTTGGGAACAGATCTGACAAAACCAGCACCAAAGCACGGTGCTCTCCTGTTCCCCATGTGCAGTCACACACATGAAGGGTTTTGTCCACAGAGGCCAGGAGAAGCAGACAACTTGCAGCTTGCCACAAGGAAAAAGACACAAGGTTATAAAGCCCTGGAACAGTTTCTCAGACATTTCTATAAGCAGAGTTCCCACAGCACATAAGAAAATGATCCATTCATCAGGGCCTGGGCTGCAGGATGAACTGCAGGAGTTGCTCTGTGCACATCCTCTGTTCTGACTCGTCCTTCTGACCTTAAAATCCATGGGTGAGTTCTCTTCACAGTGGCAGAGCTGAGGTAGGAAGAGGCTGGGGAAGCATATTCCAGTATTTCAGGGCAAAAAAAGTGTTTATTTTAACATATAAATATTCTTATTTAAAGTGTTGATACTAAAGATAAAAATTGTAACAGAAACTCATCCAAAAAAGTTACAAACCCCATTCCCGATCCTCCTGTTTTCATCACAAAGAATATTCCACAGCAGGAGAGTGTTGCTTTGCAGCCTGTTAGCAGAAGAGGTGATTGGCTCAGTTGACTTGTAGGTGTCAGAATCAGAACAGATTAAACTAATTCCATCCACCCATCTTGCCAAGGAAACATTCAAGCCCTTTCATCTCGTTTCAGTATCCAAAGATGACACGGGAGTTGCTGGATACAGAAATCCTTGTGGAGAGGAGCAGCAGGTCTGGGGTTTCCCATGGTGAGGCAGTCTCAGAAATCAAAGGTGTAAAAGCAGGAAGCCCTGACACAAACAGTTCCAAAAGTGTCACATTCCTGGATTCAGCTGGCACGAAGGACACTCCTGGACAGTTCTGTGGTGCCTTGAGCAGCCCAGGTTTCTCTGTTCCCTGTGGGTTGAACAGTATCCATCCTTCATTGACAGCAGTGCCTTCCTTGTGCCCATTGTCTGTCTTATCTGTCACATGGTCACTGGGACAAGGATTGTCCTTTGGGACTTGCTTACACAGCAGCTGCAGTAGCTATGGCAGGATGACTCCATGTGAACACTCATTCCACAGGCACGGGATCAGCTCCTGGTTCATACCATACCTTAAGTGGAGCAGCCTCAGTGTGTCAGTGTGCCTTACAAAGTTAAGCCAGACCTGGGACTCAGCTCAGGGTTTCTAGTCACTTCTCATTTATAAAGAATTCAGCTTTAAGAAAAGCAGTTGAAATGCTCCTGAGAATGACAAATAACAAATGAGTAAATCTTGCTCCAGAGCCATAAAACCCAATAAAATAAAAGCATGCACTCCTAATCTATTGGCATAGGCATGTAAAGCAGAATTAATTGATAATCATATCAATTAATTGATAAAAATGCTAAAAGCCATAAACAAAGCCTTTTCAGAAAGGTAATGAATAAGTAATCCACACAGACAATGTGAAAGGACTGCTGCTGCTGTGGGGCCAGGGAGCCATTAATTTGTCTATCCATACCCCTAGAGTTATTAAGGGATAAAAGCTTTGAACATTGCTGAAGAGTTCAATGAAAATAAAAACTTTTACTCAGCATACAGAAGCTCTCAGAAATGCAAATAAAGTATTAGAATGCATAAAGATGGCAAATAATTGAATATTATGGTTCTGTTTAACAAATTGTTTCTTTGCACGCAATTACTTCATCATGGTCTGATCTCAGATATGAGAGCAGGAGTAAAGCTCAGAGAAAGATGCTGTGGATGACCAGAGACCTGCAATGAGCTTGCTGAGAGAGGAGTAGAACAGAATTGGGAGGGCAGGAATGGTTTGGGTAAGGGCTCTTTCTGTGGGCTTGGGGTGCATCTCTCTAGCTGCATTTATTTCTGGTGGGGGGAAATGTCAGACAGACACAACAGGGAGGGAGAGCACTCGGCTTGTTTAATTTCCCCATCTTTGTGCTCCAGTTCTCATGCCCTGAGCATCATGAGAAGCACACACTCCACACCACAGGTCCTTTTAGTTCCACTCCAACAGAAACACTGTCCCCAGCCTGACACCCTGCTCCGACCTGCCAGCCCTCCTTCCCAAGGGCCACCTGCCCTCCAGCTCTCCTTCCAGGCCTCCCCACGCCACAGTTGACTATTGCAAGAACAATAAGGATTTTTAGGGGCATTATGACTGGGTTAGTAAAACACAGCTGCCCCTGAAAGTCCCTCATTTTTCTTGCTGCCGCTCAGTCGGTCCCCAGGAGGGCAGGGTGTGACAGGGTCCCCGTTCTCTCCAGTGTGGAACACACATCTCTGCTGATGTGCCCAGTAGTGCCCCAGCACACGGCCCACATGGCAGGGGAAGGTGTGCAACTGCTTTGCCATCCCTGTGGGCTCCTCCTGAGTGAACGCCGTGCTGTCAGTGTAGTGCCAGATGGCTCGTCTGTCACTCGCAGGGATGCCACCAAACAGAGCCTGGCACAGCTCGCTGCAGGCAGCCCTGGAACAGCCCAGCCACAGGGCAGAAGGCAGCATTGCCTTGTCCTGCAGGGACTCCTTGTTCTGGCACCCAGGTGAGCAGTAGTCTTTGGCCAGGGCAAGTGGAGACCCCAGGGCTGACCGGCCCCACACATCCCACACTGGGTCATAGCCTGTGACCCCAGGGGCACCTGGAGCTCCCCAGGGGATCCAGATCCCAGCAGGAAAGCTCACACCCATCTGCAGCAGCAGTTGCCTTTTGTGGCAATGTACAGCTGCACCACCGGCACATAACAGCCTTTAATTTATTAATAAAGCTGAGAATGTTAGGGAATGACTTCTGATTTCTTAACAATTTTCAGCTAAAGTAATATCTGAAGAAGATTTAGATATCTCCAACTAAAGAGGGGCTAAGTATTTGGCTGGGAATTTTCAACCCTCACTCACAAGTCCTCCTGGAAATCTCAGCCCAGCCCTGCATGTTCTTAGGGCAAGGAGTAATACTTTTGTTTTAATTGATCAGTATTTTGATGGCAGTGGACTCAAGAGAAACTACAGGTAGATTCCCACAATTCTGCTCTGTTGTTTCCCCATGAATTCTGCCTGTAGAGAGCTGGGGTGAGCCCCATCCCATAATGGGCTTGCAAGTGTCCCTGCAAGCTGTTGCCCTTGAGAAGGAGTTTGTGACATGCTTAAGAACTTCCAGGAGAGTTTGTGTCAAAACAGGGAACCCCTAAGCACTCTCAGGGCTTTTCTTCCTTTCTTTCCCCCTGTAGTAAAAGTGTCCCATTGGTGCCTCAGCAAGGGACCCTTTGCCAGCATCATGTTTGCAGGTGCTGCCATTCACACAAGCCATCTCCAGGGTGTGACCAGGGATGCTTGGGGGTCACAAAGGTCCCAGCCCTATGCAACACAAGCCAAATATCCTCACCCATCCCACATGGGATGACACTCCATGGTAACAGACAACCTGGCATCCAAAAACCCTGGAGACCCTCTCAGAACTGCACAGAGCCACACCTTATTTTCATTTACAATTTCTACAATTTCAGTTGTAAGTCAACTGAAAGCAAACTCTGTGCCCTGATTTGGTAATAAAACATGAGCCATGGTTCAGATCCAAATATTATTTGCATCTTTGAGAAAGTTACAACAGCAGTGTAACAATAATAATAATAAAAAAAAAGCAGCAGCCCTCTAAATGCTAATGATGTTGGTGTCCTAAATGAAGCAGAAAAGCCAGAGCCCACGAGAAGCAGAGCATGAGTCAGAGCATCAGCAGTCCCACACTGAAAGCAGCACTCCTGGCTGCTTCATTCATTTAAGGAATCAATTCTTTTGGAATGACCATCAAGTAGTTTTTAGAACTAAAATGAAAATGAGATGCATGTTGTTATTATTTTCAAAACTTTTTTTGTTTTGTTGTTCTTTTCCCTTCTCCTTGGGTTGACAATAAACAACTCTTTGTAATTGAGGGGAGCCCCAGGCAGGACCAGGTCCCTGCTGTACCACCAAGGAAGAAAATCTGATGAGCCCCTGCCCCAGGGAGAGCACAACCTCCCCAGCAGCCAGGACCCCACCACGAGCAGACAGAGCAGACCCAGGGCACAGAAAAGCAGGTAGCTGGAGTTGTTGCAGCCTGGGCAGGCTGTCTCACCCCAAGTTTTATTTTGCTGGCATTGGGTCATTTGCAGAAATGAGTGAGGATGGATATGTGCTGAAGGGGAACACCCTCCACAGAGGCTTTGCCTGTTCCCTCTTGGATTGCAAAGCCAGCACAAGGCTGTACACTACACGAAGAGTGAATATTGCCTAAGCTGCTCTTGGCTCCCTGCTGCCCCTGTCCCACTTCTAGATAAAGCACAATCAGATCCTGGTGATCAAAGCACACATCTCTAGGTTACACTGATGTTAACTCAAATTATTTTTGTTGTGCTGTTATCTGAAACTTATAAAATGCAAAAGCAGAAAAAAACCAAAGTGAAGGTAGAAAATGACTGCAGTTTCCAGAACTCTTCCAGCTTTAGTCATGGAAGGGGATTGTTAGAAACGGACAAAGGGCTGTTTCCCTTAATTTTTTAAGTGTGAATTTTGTCTTGACAGTTTCCTTTCAGAAACAAAAATTGAAAACAAATTGTCCCATACACAAAACAAAGGGACAGATCCTCAGCTGGAATGGACTGGTATTACCAAGTGAGTAACACCCACTCACAGGAGAGATTCTGAGCCTTTTAAACAGCAGCTGCCGATCCTGCTGTGCCTGGGCAAGAGCTTCAGCCTCCGGGTTTAGATGGCAGCAGTGCTGGCTCTACGTAGCTCTGAAAAGATGAAGGGCTGCCTTCAGAGCAGCTGAAAGTACACCAAGGCTCTGAGGACTCTGAGGCTGCACACTTCCCAAATCTGGAGCTGACTCCTGGTGCATGTGTTAGTGGACACGACACCAAGAGAGCAACCATATCAGCATGGGCCTGACATTAATGAGCTGCTTTGGAGAAACGCTGGCAAAACTTCCAGAAACCATTACATGTGAGGTTTGCTTTCTGGAACAAGGCGTGGCTCTGATTTTTCTCTCAAAACCAAGATCAGGCTGATCACCATCTTGAAAATTATAGGAGCAGTCCCCAAGAAAGTATGAACTGTTCAACACAAAAGGAATGCACAGTGAGAACTGTGATCCATCCCGGCCTGTCCTGCCCCTGTCCCTCACCCACAAAAAATGAAAAATACACACATTAGGAGAATTCAGGAAGTGTCCCACTTTGCCAAGGAACAGACCATGTCCCCATTGTCACTGCCCAGCTGAGCTCCTGTCTGGGAGAGCCAGTGCCCAGGGGGAGCTGCCTGGGGCCCAGAGGTGCAGGAACACTTGAGCACTACTGGAAGAGCACCTGTCCTCCAGAGCTGACAAGAGGTGGGTTTGACCACATGCATTTGACACCTCCTCTCTCTTTAGAGTCCTCGCTTTGGAGCATCACTTTTTTTACTCCCACACTCCCAACATCAGCAGAGGAGCTGGAAAGCCAGAGTTATTTTTAGGAGATGGTACATTAAGGCTCAGTTCATCTTGACAGGGTCCCTTTGAAAATAGCAAGGTTGGATAATCAAACACATTATGCAGACTTTCCATAGAGGTTGCTTTGCAAATGAGCCTCCCACCATTCAGATACCCAGGCGCCAATTTTTCAAAGAGGAGCTTTTGATGCTGCCCTGGTTTGCCTCAGCACGGTGACCTCACTAGCATTTACACACAGAGCCTTGGAGAACAGGCAGATTAAAGCAGCTGACTTTAAGTATATAAAATAAAACAATTAGTCATCAACAACTACTAGAGGCTGCCACATTACACTCATATTGAGTGGTAAGACACCATGACCTGGCTCAGGCTGGCAAAGAAGATGGCAGTGCTGCCTGGTCAAATCACCCATGTGTGGGCAAAGCACACCCAGAGCAGCTCAGGTGGGAGCTCGTTGGTCTGATGACTGACACATCAAAGGACAGGGACACGAAGGGACAACAGTAGAGCAGCAGGAGAAAAATGCCAGGAGAAGAGCTGTGGCTGAAAGAGGCTCCATGATTCCTAGCAAATTAACCAGGGCATGGCCAACCAGCCCAGTCTGGCCACTGCTGTCCTGTTAAAGTCTCCAAAAGAAGGGGGGAACAGGCACACATCCAAACAGCCTCTTGATAATGGTCTATTGCTCACGGGGAGTTTCAGACAATGTCCAGGACTGGTTGGAGGAGTCCCAGGCCATAGTTCTGCCCAGGACCACGCTCAGCACCATCAGCTGGTGGGTTCAGTAGTGCAGCTGCAACCCAAGGCTCTGGAGCAGCTGGAGAGGGCTGGGAGGGTATGGATAATGATCAGTAGTGCCTGTATGCCTGCTGGCCCCAGAGGAGCATGTTCCCTCAGAGCCCTGCCCAGACTGATCACTGACAGGACAAGCAGCCACGTCGCTGGCCTCGACCTGCCAGTGCTGCCCCCAGTGCTCAACCCACCTAGAGCCTGACCAGTGAGTTAAGAGAGAAGCTGCCAGCAAGAGGCTGCCTGGCCTGGGCTCTGCCCAGCACTGAGGGAAGCAAAGAGTTATAGGAGAGCAGCAGGGAATTACTGAGCAAAAGGGTTTTAAAATCATTTCACTTTAAATAAAACTGAGGCATTACCATAAAGTAAATGGCCACACCTTGCTACTTACTCGGCTTTGCTGACAAGACCAGCTTTTCTGTAGTTATTCAAATCTAACAAGTTCTGGTGCCTAACTCACTCTTTCAAGCTCATTTTCGAACTCCAGCCAAAAATCACTTTCTGATTCACCACTTTCTCAGGCACAGCATTATTCAGAGAACGCCTGCAGGCTGGTACTGTGCTGTGCAAAGTACATAAGCACAAGTTTAATTACTCTGTGGACAAGGGATGTGATTAATTGTATACTTTAAGTTAAGCATGTGCTTAAGCATGCTACTGACCTGGAGCTTTAAGTAGATCTTTCAGGTGTTCTGCTGCTCTCCATTTACCAGCTCTTCGAGGTCAAATAAGTGGAAAGAATATAAGAATACTCCTGTACTCATACACTCCAAAGAATTCACACAAAGTCCACTTCCTGACTTTTTTAAAAATTACAAATTTGGATTTATTGTCCCGATTTTTTCACCAATATTGATTATGGGCATTACAATACTATGTATATGGTCAGAATGCATGAGCATTAAAACATGAGCTAATTACTGCAATTTACAAGCTTTCAAAAAACATTTGGCTTAGTTTTTTACTGGATACTGCTTCGGGTAAGAACTTAGATTCATTTCATTTGCACACTTTGTGGATTATTTCCCTTATGTCTGAGCAGTGTACAAAGTCCTAAAAAAATATGGAGCATATAATTAAAACTATTGCCCCTGCTAGCAGTGGACTCATCGCATGGAAGAAGTCAAGCATAAAATGTGCATCAGCTATGGGTGGTCACGTAAATCCACATTTCATTAGCCACAGCTTACACGATCCTGGGGATTTTTTTCACTGTGCTCTTCCACCTTTCCAGCAAAGGCTTATTCCTAGTTCATAATAATTTAGGAAGGTCAAATTGTGTTCATTCCCTGGGGAGGAACAAGTAGAGAAGACTGGGACCTGAAAGCTCCACTCTTTTTTTTTTTTTTAAAGACACAAATGCCTCTTTAGTGGCACTTGGGGAGCCTGGACGGACTGGACAGAGCCACTGCTCGAGGCAGGCGTGTGACCCTGTGCCGTGCCAGCATCCCAAGGGCAGGGAACACCCACACCCAGATACACCCACCAGCAGTGACATTTCAGAGGGACAAGCCAAGAGACTTCCACTGGAGCAAAGCATGTGCAAATCAATTTTCAACAAGCGAGGGAGAGCACAGAGGGTTTGGTTACAAGCGAGGAGGCACGTGCCTCTGAAAGAAGCCTTCTTTGAGGAAGTAAACAGATACAATAATTGATAAGTGTTTTGGCTTTGCCTCATTACTAATCCCATCACATGCTGTTCCTTGCCAGCACATTCATGAAAAGTGTCTATTTTGGATACTGGGGCACAACAGAGAAGAGAAAAAACCCCACAGTTCCCAGAGAGACAGCCGGCCGAGCCCAGGTGCACTCACTCTTCTTGAAGCACTAATTGACCTCCAGCTTTTAAACTATATTGCTCTCTGCTTAAGATGTTGGTCTTTTGTTGTAAGTTTAAGGGTTTGGTTTGTTTGTTGTTTTTTTTTTTTTTGGTACTAAATGCAGTAAAATCTTGCACAGAAAATGAAGATTACATTACTAGGGGTCCCAGACTTAGTACTGCAGGTGTGGGAGAATTTACATAACTTTTCCCTCTCATTTCAGCATTACTTCTTATGGGTAACTCTGAAATGTTTGTTTTCAAAGGGAGCAGATTGCCAGGTACAGGTTCATAACCACTGGTTATGTGGAGAATGCCCACTGGTTTTGGGATCTGACTCTATATATCCAGAAGCTCCTTACAGCAGCATGTCACAGGACAACTCCCCTCATTTGCTGAATGTCATTAATTAAACTAGGATTAGGCAACCTGAAGCTGAGCTAGGTGTCCTTAAAATTGCTAATAATGTAGAGCCATAAGAATAGGTTAAAGAAACCCTTGCCACAGAGATTGAAAGAAAGTCACAGCACCATTCAGAACAGCTGGATGCTGCAGGCACACCTTGGTGCTGGTGCCTGCAGGTGTTAGTGCCCAGCCACCAGTCCTCTGTTACAGGGGAAGCTTCTCATCTACAAGTTTTAGACCTCTCAGACCAAAGTCATCTAGCAAATCTAAGAGTTAACTGAAATATGTGGTTTAAAACCTTTCCATTTGCATCAGCTGCTGGGGAGCCTTCACATCTGTGACTCAAATCTGATTGTACAAACTTCCTGATTAGTGGGCTGAGAGCTGTCTCCCAGCCTCAAGTATTAACTTGGCCAGTGAGACACCCTGACCCTGGAGCCATCTCTCCCATTCCTGTGCCTTGAGGGGAAGTCCAGACCAAGGACCCACTGTTTAGACTGATGACATTAACTGAACTCCCTACTGGGTGAATTAGGAATCATTTTGCCAGATAATTCTAATGAGGGACTTCAGTGAGATGAGGTGCTATCAGTTAATCCTCTGCAAGTGTCCAGGTTCATGACTGCCCTTCAGTACTGCATAGGGCACAGGAAATGCTTGGCAAAAGGGGAAATTCTGTCCCTTTAAAAATACTTTTAATGAACAAGAGGCTTCTGGCTGTCAGGTAAAATAGCTTGGCAGTGCTGCTTACATTCAAAGCCGTGCTTGCAATAGTGAAGTAATAGCAAATTTCATTAAAAGTAAAATCCTTAGTTATTGTGGAAATCATTCAGGTGGGAGACTGTTTCTGGAGGCCGTAGTGGGATGTATTACATTTCTTTCACCTGGACTGAAGTGTTTCCTTCTGGGTGTGAATTTACTCAAGCAGGACAGGAGACCAGAGTGGAAGAACTCAGCCTAGTGACTGATTCCATTCACCTCCTGTGCACAGCACAGGCCACAGGCAAGAGAGGCACAGGTAGCACAAGATCCAACCACAGGTTTTAAAGAAAGCCTTATGTTTGCAGCCCACCAGGTCAGAGCTTCAAGGGTTATAATCCCATCCACAGCACCCTAACAGCACAGCTCATACTGTGCTTTGCAACAGCCTCTTTAGATATATTTTAAAGCACTGAAACCCTGCTTTCTGCCTGCAAACAACTGACCGTAATCTGGCATTAATGTAACAATGATAGCTGACCAGTTGTAAAATATTTCTGTTTGGAAAACACACTTCAAAGTTATAGAAGGTTTGAAAGTATCAGAATTTCCCAACAGTTCTGAGCATAGTGCTATAAAATGATAGCGTGCTCGTGACTGTTTGTCTGAAAACATTACCCGTCACCAAAATTAGAGCACGGGACAAATCCTGGGCTGGTGCAGATCAGGAGATCTCTGCTGGCTTACAGGAGATGTTTTATTTAGCACTGGGCACACCTGCTGTTTTTCTTTGGAGAGCTGTAAATTCATTCTGTGATGTAGTCACATCTACAAGCCAAATTTATGTATTTTAAGGTGAAACTACTATCAAATGTTTTGAAATTAAATTGCAGTTTGTGTTCTTTTTGAAGGCAATAATACCTTAAAAGTATGAAGACATCCAAAACTTTATGTAACTAGTATTATATAACACCTTAAACTGGCTCATAAGCATTTTCCTAACTCTGGATTTATTTTTATGTCCCCATTTTTATTTGGGGCATGTGAAACAACTTGCTATACAAGTGCAGTTACATGGGGCTGGGCTGGGGAGGGAAAGAGTTCACTCTGATGGAAATTCTAAAGTGAGAAACTTATTGCTGTGTTTGCAAAGCAACACTGTCAGAAAAAAAAAAAAATGTTTCATTGTTTCTCACTGCCCTTGATGGCCATTGATACAGAAATTAAATGAAGCCCTGGAAAGGGGCTAGAAGTAGCATTAAAGGCTGACTGCACACAGCCCCTCCGACTGCACAGAGCATTGATGCCATAAATACGTGTGAATGTTCTCATTCAGGCTGTAATTTATTCCCCAAGGAGATGCAAAACTAGCTCAAATATGCTGCAAGAGAACCAAACTCTTCCAATGAAGCGAGTGCAGTATGTGAATCCTGGAGCTAAATTTAGGCTGGGACTTGGAGTAAAGTAATTCTAATCTCAGAGTAGCACTTTGAGTTGCAGTAACAAACACTGTGCAAAGATTCGGGGAAATTCTGCTCCTTTGTAACAATCTATTGTGCATGACAGTTTGGGAGCTCTTTACTGACTCAGATGTAAGAAATTCAGCTTAAGTTACTCAGTCGAATTTTATTGTTCAGTGAAATTGTCTAAAACCCCCCTTCATTTAGGTTGTTTCTAAAATGTCAATTCAGGCTGATTATGGGGTGTTCTTAATGTATTGAAAGCTTGATGTAAAACATCATTAACTGTAGTGCTGAATAATCCACAAGATGGAAAAAATGGATACTGTAAATATCTGATTTTTTTCCAAATGACATTATTTTTTTTGATGTTATAGTCCAAGGTAAATTAAAATGGGCAAGCTCATTTGTGATTAAGCACCTTTCTGTTTCTTGTTCTGTACAACTGTTATTTGCATGGGAACGTTTTCCTTCTCCAGAAGGAAATTAACAGATGAAGTCACAATTATACAAAATATCTCTCTAGTCAAACCAGATTTTTTAATAAAATATTCCAAATACAGCTGAGACTTCAAGTCTTTTATAGTATCCTTCAAGTGTAAAATACACCCATAACACAAGAATTGAGGAAACCTTTATCTTTCTTTTAAAAACCAAAATAGCATTTACAGTTTTAAATCAAGCATATTTTAACTGAACTACATTCAAATTCTTTACGAAACAATCTCTCATTTCATACAAGATTTTTCATGCATATTCTGGCTCCAAAGCTCCAAATCAGTTTGCCACAACTTGTTTCACTGGAATTCATCAAAAGACTAAAAAGCCAAGTGCCAAGGAGCCGAGTTCTGGCTGTGGCAGAAACTGTCCAAGCAATCCCCACAGCCTGAAAAGCCCCAGGTCTCAGAATTAGCTTTACACAAGAGATCATAATCAAAATCACGATTCCTGACAAAGCCTCAATATTTCACTCTATAAATTCTTAATTCATTTTCCAGCCATTTGTAGATTACTGCTGGCTCCACCCTCTCAAATATCAGCAATTGCTGCTGCTCTTAAAGAAAATTCCACTTTGGGGAAATGTGATATTTTTCCAGATGTTTCAGTCTGTGGCAGTTCTGCCTAACCCAACCTGATCGTCACTCTGTAATGCAGCTGAGCCTTGAACAGCTTCTGGAATTTATTCCTTAAACTACTGCACTTGCATATTTGAATTTAACCCTACCAACAGTCATATACTCAAAAGCCCTACTCTTTGTAACAACACAGCCACCCCTAAAGAGTTTTTTTCCGAAAACATAAAACCATGACTAATTTTAGCAGGCCTTTGGGCCACTGTAGATTAGTGCCTACAGCCTGCTGATTGAATTAAAGTGTTTTAAATTGAGTTCCTCACCATACTTTAAAAGTTATCATGCAGAGAGATTTTGCTGAATTGAATCTGCTTTCAAATTTTATAGTTTGAGGAAATTCCATACTTGGAACGGGAAAAGAAAAAAAAAGTGAAGTGCATTTATAGAGATTCAAACCAGTTGTGAGAACTGGAATGTCACTATTTTCTTTCATCAGAATTCACCAGGAAAAGGATGGGAAGAGATCCTGCCCCACCTCCAGCCACCCAGGACTGGCCCTTTCAGCAGACTGGACAGTTCAGGTGATGTTTGCTCTTCAGAATCCCACCCAGAGCAGTGGGCATTATTCCATGGGCCAACATCTGCCCGCCACTGGCCAAGTTCTGCACAGCAACTGCCTGAGCAGGACCCCAAGGCCTTGGTCAGGTGGGAGGCTTGTAATAATAATAATAATAATAATAACAATAATAATAATAATAATAATGAATGAATGAATGAAAGCTCCATTGGGCATGATCTAGGAGTCACAACTCCAAACCTGGACCTATAAATGGTGTCACTAACAAATCTGTATTGGGGAAATACTGAAAACCTACAAATGTGGGCACATCAGTCACCCATGTGGACATCAGAGACACGCTGAAGGACTTTCTCCCAAAGGACAAAAAGAACAAAGGCCTATTGCCTGCTGCCACAGAAGGGAAAACCCAACAGCCTAAGCCTCATAAACTGACAGGCCACTGAGATCCAAATAAAATTCAGGAAGTCTATCCAAAATCAAATCTACCAAGCAATGTCTTGGAAATATTTTGATTCTTCAGTGCTAAAGAAATATGCCATGAATCCAAAGCCCATGAGTTGGAAGGGAAGCTGTCCCCAGACCAGCATCACCCTGGATCATTTTCTTCAGTCTGCAGCCACATGATTTCTTTTCCACACTGCTGCAGGCTCACACCAAGGCTCACACAAACTCCCAGGCTGGCGATGGGATCTGAAAGAGCCATTCTGCTCTCAGCAAGGGTTTCCCTACCCCAGCAATCAGAGATTTCCCTCTTTGGGATCTGAGCAGTTGTAACCCTCCTGGCAATGCCATCACAGAGACCCTCCTTCTTCTCACTTGCTCCCCCAGAGCAATCAAGGCCAAGAGAAACCACTCTACCAAGCAAGGATCACACTGGCAAAAGGAGACAGCAAAGTGCTTTGGGGAAGTCACGCAGGTGCCACCGATTTACCTTTGACAGGGACGTCACTCGCACTGTGGCAAGGAGCCAAAGCCTCAGAGGTGTCACAGATCCCCACCTGTGGGCCAGCACCAGCCATCCTGCAGCCTCTTCCAGGGTCTCCTCCCCTCTTCCCCTCCCCTCTGGGACCCGGGACTTTTGGGTTCTCAGGAAGGGAAGTGATGAAATCAGCAGGAGCTGGAAGGATTTTCTCAAGTAGGCCAGCAGTGGGAAGGGAGAAGCACATTCCCTTCCCCGTCTGGTTGGCCTCTGTGTGCTGGAGAGCTGGCCTGGAGCGGGAGCTGGCATGGAGCACAGCCTGAGCTCAGCGTTTGCCATCTGCACATGGAGCCAAGAGCGGAGGGAAAAGTGTCTGCAAGCTGGGCACACACTCACTGCTCCACTGCTGTGAGGTTCAGTCCTCTCTAAGGGTGCAAGGCTCTAACACAAGCACGTCCAGGATTCTGTGAAAGGTCTGTACTGAACAACAGAGCAGATCCCAGGCACGATCTGACTCCAACCTGCCCCTGATTACATGTATTTGTAATCCAGACACTGCAGGCTTGCTCTGCTCTGTGCCCTCCTGCAACTTGAAATACAGCCCTGGCTCGAAGGTCTCTATTTGCAAACATAGAGGAACAGTGGTTCTTAAATTGCAGGCAAACATTTGACTTCACTCAGGGCAATTCAAAGAATATCCTGCACGAACCCCACCCTTCTGCCTGACAACTCAAACCTTAATGCCTAGATAGTTTTCTTTCAGGCCTTATCACAGATGAAATATGGCCCTTTTTTTTTTTTTTTCTGAAGGAGTAAAACCTACCAAATATTTACCAACTCTTTCAGAAGGCTGAAAATGTCACCCCTACAGTGTAATAAACTTCCCCGGAAAGGCCCTGATAAATTGAAAGCCTTGCTGTACTGCCCAGAACTAGTTTAGTGTGGCCTAAGTATTGCCAAGTCTGACTGACAAAGAAAGCATATTTGTACACACAGAAAGATTAGCAAGAGAGGCATAAAGTTTATAAGTGAAAATAAAACAAAGCCCCATTATTAACCAGGGAGGGGGGAATAATTGAATCTGCATCCCAGAGAGCACAGAACATTATGAAAGCCTCAGAGCTAAAACAATAATTTAAGAGCTTGTCCACAACTTGCAGCAGAAGCTTGAACCATCTTCTTTACCATTTGGAAAGTGCTAAACCATGGTCTACCCCCAACCCAGCCTTCAGAGCAATATTATTTAAAAATAAAATATTTTTACTTGGTAATTTGACCCACAAAAAGTCATTTGGGGCATGAGGGAATGTTCCCTTCCAGCCTGAACTTTAATTCAGAGAGAATGTTTAAACTCCACAGTGTAAACCAGATGCTGAGAAGTACATCTGCATTGTACTGTATGTTCTTTGGGGCACAGACAGAAGTTGTCAATGCAGTGTGTGTGGCTACGATCTAAATAACCCTAATAATGTAGATGAATGGAGAAAAACCTACATTCCTGGTACCAGCCAGTCTGTCAACAGAGTTCTTGCAGCTATAGACAACTATATCCACACTAGTGCAAACAGATGAATATTGCTTAAAAAATGTGTCCTTTCACCTTGGCAAATGCCATTAGGGAAAAAAAAAATCTAAAAGTGACTAGGGAGTTGGAAGCTCAAAGGTACACATTTAACAAGCCTTGGTGACCATAAAATGCTGAGCTCACTCACTCTCTACAGAAGCCGGGCTTCCACTGAATCTTGACTGGTGCACTCAAACGAAAAGGCAGTAACTCAAATTATGCTGTATAGTGCTCCCAAATAGGTTTCAAACAAAACTTGCCAGAGCTACTTAAAGGCAGGAAGAAACCAATTGTTGCTGGGGAAAAAAAAGAATCCGGATTATGTTAAACCTGACAAAAGCTAAACTCAGCTGTTTACTCAGCTTAACAAAGAACAGCACAGTTAAGAAACTCCCGTATGAAAGAGAAAACTTCACTTTAGCCCACCAGCAAGTCCAGGAGCCTGACCAGCAACACAACCAACCTCTACAAAAATCCTGCTTGCCAGAGATGCCTAACAAGTTGCACAAGCTGGAAGGAGCGGGCTGAGGAGGCACAGGAATCTGCTCCCCGTCCCCCTTTCACACCATCAGGTTTTAATGTTAATGATACCGCTCCGCGTGCCTGAAGTATTTTTACACTATGCTCGTCTTCTTGTAGCGCCGACTTGTTCCAGGGCGGATGATTAGAATCAGATTTCTGTGATTTCACTGCAGATTAATTTCGTTAAGGGCTACAGATCTGCAGGGAGAAGAGGGCAGCAAACAGGCCGGCAGAGTGGGCTCCAAGGGGTTCTCTCCTAAACGGGTAACAGTATCCCTGCATTAACTCCTCACTTTCACGTAGTTTTCCTTTTTGTAGCCACTAGACTGAGTTCTTTGCAAAAACAGGCATACAGGGAAAAGAAACGTGCAGAAAGTTTTCCTTGAAATTTTGGTTTCAAAGAAAGCTCCCAACCAGAATAGGTTCATGAAGAGAACAGGCCCAAGTAAGACCTGACTGCATCCACTGTCCCCCAAGTCAAAAGAAGCACCTGAGGAACCACGCATAGGAGATAATTCTGATCTGTCAAGGTCTGTATGTCCTGACACGTGTCAGAGCAATAGCTATTAATACATGTTAGTGTGCTGCACAAAAGTGTTTGGATATAAAGGGCTGAAGGAGAAAAAAATAAGCAGAGGTCTGTAACAGCATTTGTAAGTGTCTCCTAATTGTGAAAGAAATAACATTGTTATTTTTCATGGGCAATGGCTACAGAAAATTGTGCTGAAAACCAAACTTGTTCGTAAAAAATTCACGGGAACAGAGCATAAAAGTTGTGTGAGTCTGTGTACACACATACAGAATATAGACTCCTGCAATGCTACATCAGAGAGAAAATGAAATTCTAAGTGGTTCAAAACAACACATAGGAAGATTTTAATTTTCCATTTGCTGTTATAGACCTTAGCCATGAGAATACTGTTGCCACTTGGCCTTTTTCTTTACTGGAGGTCAATATCATTGACTTTTTACAAGAGAGAAGTAAAAACATCTCTACATAAATCAAAAAATTATGAGGACCCTCAAAATAATTCTAAGAACTTAAAATGTAATGTAACATAACGCAGAAGGGCACAGAAGTTATAAATACGACACTATACAAGTAATATACACACCCGGAGTTGTATATACACCGTGCCCAAAGAAGGAGCACAAACCAGTGTCTGCAGACGTGCAGTGTGACGAATTGAAATCCTACAAATAATAAGGAACTCCGGAATGCTGGGTGGTAAAAACGCTTAGGTGAGTAAGAGAATTCCCGAGAGCCCGGCCGCTCCGTATGGATGTGACTAGATTTATTATTTA
>VXBB01018005.1:216417-227369 GCA_013399915.1 Illadopsis cleaveri | reverse complement strand
TTTTTTCTCTCTTCAAGACCCACAAGCACTGATAGTCAAGTCCCCCCTGCCTAAGACAACAAGTTTTCTCTTTTTGTATCTTAGAGATAACAGAAACATATTCTTGGAATTTGTTTGTGTGCTCTGTGGGTATGAACAAAAATCCCACGGGGACAGTCTCAGGATGAAACTCAGCTCAGATGATTTCTCTGCATCCCCTCCCACTCTCCATAAATGCTACTTAAGTCACTGGAACCCTTTTCCCTGATTCAGTGAGGCTCAATTGATGCCTTGGGAAGGCTGACCTGAAACAGAGACTGGACAGAGCTAGAGAATAAAGCAGATATTTATTGAAAGGCCTGCAGGATCCACCTTAGGCAGGACAGGAGCCTGACCAGTGCTACAGCCAGGGTGGACTAATGGCTAACTGGTCACGAGTCCACCCAGGGTGGACTAATGACTAATAAAATGGCTAAATGGTCATGAGATCCCACACTTTTATAAGTTTTGGTTTATTTGCATATTGGGATTTAATTGTCCAATTACAGCTTCAGATCGTGAGGTCTCATCCTTCTTGTTTTCTCTCTTCAGTCCACTGTTGTTTATGCTGTTGGGCTCAAATTGTCCTTTGTCCTCAGCAGGAAAAGGATTTGTTTTGTCTACCTACTCTGTGAAGGGAGCTTACTAGCACTTAATATGAGGCTCAGAACTACATCCCTAGGCAACATGGAATCTGAAAAACATGAAAGCCAGATCTTAAGATATCACAATAACATCTGGGATCACACTTCCCGCTATGTCTCAGGAAGGGATGCTACTCCCACTTCACCTAAGATTACAGAATCAAATTCAGTTGGAAGAAATCAAATTCAATAGGAAAACTACTTCCTCCTAAAATGCAGAGGCTATGTTTTAATAGAAGAAAAGTGCTTAACATGTTCATAACTCCTGGCTTCAGCCAGAAAATACGTCATTGCCTCCTGAGAGAAATGCATTCCTGAGTCAGACCCTGACCACATGGAGGTCAATGATGATATTCCCTTTAACAGCAGCAGAAATAGAGCAACTCTTAAAACCTTTGAGAAACTTACACTCCAAGGAGAAAAAAATGTTCTTCCTTTAAGCAGGAATATGAGATGCACACTTCAAATACAGAGAGAAGAAACAGGTTAACTTCAACACTAAGGCAAATGGAAGCCTAGTCAAAGCTCTCCCTTTTTACAAAGGACTCATTTCAACAAAGTAATTTTCCATTTGAACAGACCCCCCCACCACTAACTGAGCTTTAAACCAGCACTTACTGTTGTTCACTATCAGTAAAGTGCAGGTCCAGCTTGAGCTGAAAATCTGCCTCATTCAATGCATCTTCCACCTGCAAAAAGAGAGAGACGAGGTTACCTTTGTAAGTTGGCACCTACAACACAGAAGGCAAAGGTGGGTGGGTTGGTCTGATAAGAGCAAAGGCAAAACCACAGAGCAGCAGCAGTGTGACAGCACAGAGGCAGAAAGAAGCAAGTGTGACAGTGAGTCGAGGTAATTGCTGAGGGAGTCAGGAGGAACCAGAGCAGCCAGAGGTGTTATCTGCCCCTGGGTGCCATGACATGTCAAAAAAATCACTCCAGACAAGAGGAACCAGAGAGCATCAAGCTCTGCATTTGTTGGATCCTTGCTCTTGCACACCAAGAGCCAGAGGAGCATTTCTGAGGCTGCTCTCCCTCACTGAGTGAGCCTTTCTTTGGGTTATCTTATCAGCTGAAAGAAAGCAAGGACTGGGTTTTCCTGGATGAGAAACAGCCACAAATCCGTGTGGTTACCTACCTGTAACTAATAGAAATTTCAAAGTTTACAGCTTAAAACATTCAGAAATAGCTCAAATAATTCTGGAAATTTCTGATCACTCATCATTGATCTTTGAGTTTATGTCTCAGCAAACCAAGGCTTTCCTGCCCCACGGTCACTTTTTCATGCCCTTAGCAGATGGGTAGTTTGTCATTGATTCTCACGTTGACCATTTTCTTTCCAAAACACAAAGGCCTTGGTTGTTTTTAAAACCAAAACAGAAGTTTAACTTGTTGCATGGCTGAATGTGTCTACATGTGGCAGGATTCTGCTCACCAAAACCACCGAGGAAATCATGTGTGACTGACTCACTGGTACCTCCATTCTAACTCATCTAATAGGTCCCACCAGTAAAATTACCCTTCTTTTGTGGTCAATAAAATAGTTTGATTGGATTTTTGGAGACAGTGCCAGAGCTAGTAGTTCATTACCTTCACTGGGAAAGAACTAAATTGGATAACACATCCCAGCTTGGCACAGTTAAAACAACTGTAATCAATGGAAATAAATAAATTAGAACAGAAGAGGATTAAGCTGTCCGGCATTTTCTTATTAACTCATTTGAAATGTCACTTCTTCCCCAAAAAACATAGGTTTAACAGAATTTAAAAAAATATATTTTCTAACAACCTAAATGGAAATATGAACATAAAAAACCCACATATTTTATAACCAAAATAGTCTCGTTCTGTGAATGTAAACATCCTTTATAGCACTACAGAATACAGCAGGAGGTGCACAGAAATAAATGTGGAAAATTGAAGTTATTCACTGGGGCATGGTATTATAACTACAACTTATTTTTACCCATTTTTTGCCAGAAAAAGGTGAGGTGAGATGTATGAGTTCTGTCTTCTCTCAGTGGCAAGCAACAAGGAGGGGCAGAGAGTGACCTGCTCCATCCTGAGGTACCCACTGGAGAAGGGCAATTAATTTCTGTTTGTGCTATGGAAAATAGATGGAGCTTAGAGAATTATCTTGGTCTAGACACATTTGCATTTTAGATGGCTTAGAACAGGCAAGATGTACTCTGCTTTCCAAAGCTGATCATCATCTTCTTTACAACAGAGCACAGACTCAAAATGCACTGAAGGCAACATAGAGGCATCCACCCTGCTCTGACAGGTAGGATTCATAAAGTAAATAATATAAACCATGTTTAGCCAGGCTTTCCAAAGGTGAAACTGCATCGACAATGTACAATCTTTTCCTGTTGAAGTAAGAAAATTGAGACTCAAGGATTGATTGTGCTTTGAAAAAATTCTGAAAGACGTTGAATTTAATCCTATCTGAAGTAATATGGTATTACTTCTAGCATGGCCACAGGCATAGAGATGTGAAGGGAAAATTCCCAATTCTATATACTGAAAATGTTCTTTCTCTTTTGTGATTGTCTCAAAACACCTGGAAGTATGCCTTTCATTAAAAAAAAAAACAAACCAACAAAACAACTTTTTCCTTTTTAATGAGTCACTGTCACTAAAAATCACAGTTGCTGGCAGTGGCAAAAAAAGTAATTATTACTGAAGCTGCAGGCTGAATTTAAACTAGGAATTCAGTATAGTGCTTCAGACAAAGCAAACCTCCTCCTTCAAATAAAGGGGATGAAATCTTGGGTCTATGCCCAACACTGCTGAGCACCTGCAACAGCCACTGAGATCTGAGTCTGAGCTCAAAACAAGTGCAGTAGCTGGTGAAACTCGCCCCAAACACCTTGAGGCAGTGAGCAGATGCCTGAGAGACCAAGAGATATTCTTCACTGCATGTGGTCATGCAGTGAACTGCATAAATTAGATATTTTTAATCCCCAAACTGTATTGAAATCAGACTGACCAGAATAATGCAAAACCCCACATAAAATCTATGACAATTCTCACTACAGAGGTAACGTTTTCTTTTTTCCCTCCCTGATATTTGATCACTTAGCCACAGTGTCAAACTGAATGATCCGATTGCCCCAGATCATTTAAATTTCTCTAGAAAATACAAAGTCTCATATACTGTCATATTCCAGCTTGCCCCACTCTGTTCTCTCCCTGCTACTAATTTTTTCCTGAATGGGGCCAGCAAGGAAGAAGCCAGACAAGTTATCTCTTCTACTGCATGATGAAAGAGGCAAAGCTTCTTCTCTAATAAGAAAGAAAGCAAAAGCTTATGAAAATAAATTAGAGTTCTTTGTAGCAATAAATTCTGCCCCAGCCCTGCAATATTGTTTCCTTTGAATTCAAAAAATGCTGTATGCTGGGACAATATAGAAAAAAGACACCAAATAAACCAGAGTTTTAAAGCACCATTTATATGGTGAAAGGCATATTCAGTGCCACTTCTAGGAAAATAATAGTGCTTCTTTCCATTTAATACCAGGAAAAAAAAAATTATATACTTAAGGGTATCTAGGGTTATGCTGGAGGAGGAGGGGGAGAATAAAAAATCAAAAAAACCAATTGCAAATAATCTAATTTGGACTTTCACATTGGTTTTGTTGTTTGGTTGTTTTTGTTTGTTTTGCTGGTTTGTTGTCTGGTTTTTTGGTTTTTTTTTGTCTGAGTCTATTTCAGCAAAACATCTCATCAGCAAAATTACCTGAGCACCAGGAGGAACAATGATCCCTTAACACAGTATTGAATAATTCCAGCTCTGACAGCAGAAACTGCATGGCGTGTGTGAACTCAATATTTCCATTACCCAGACTAACTCCTTTTTCTATTTATCATAACTTAAATCCACAGAAAGAAACAGTGAACAGAACCTTCACCCTCAACCAAGAAAAATCACCATGGCACACAAGAGGCACAAAAAAGGATTCACATCTGTTGTGTGCTAAATAAATTAAGAGTTATGAACACAGATGATATTTAAAACACTTTAAAAATCTCTAGCTGACTTGCCAACACCACATTGCAAGGATTTCATCCAACAGAGGAGATTATGTGACAAAGATACAAAACTGTCTCTGAATAGCTGTGGATGCAGTAGTGGCACACTTTGGTCTCTCCCACGTTTATATCAAATTTGAAAAGCTGTGGAGGACAAGACATCAAAGCAGAAAAAAGAAGCCCAGGAGCATTAAACAGAAGTGAATTGTGCTAATCTGCTTAATACACAAAAAATTTTACAGATTTTTTTTTTAAATTTGATTCTTTAGAGTGCCTTCAGCAACTCATCTGGAACAACAGACCTGTTTATCCTCTTATTCTACATCCATGAAAACCCAAAGTTACTTCACCACATAAAAAAATTGAGCTTCTCTGTGCAAATCCAATCTGTAAGTACAGAATAGGGCAGCTGTCCTCTTCCCAAGGAATCTCCTATGGAAAGCCAAGTGGTGCTGCTCACAGCAGATCCAGAGTCACAATGAGTTTTAGCTGTAAGGCATCTTGTGGACTATTTTTTATTTTCAATTTTGTGAGGAGTACAACTTTCCTGAATAATAATGCAAAAATCATCAGAAATCATCCCTGCTCAACACAGCAGAAACTGCTGTAATTCGAGGGGAAGGATATTTAGTCAGAGGTGTTCCACAGAGGAAGGATAAAATTAATATTGGATAAAGCATACTGGGACATTTTCCTAACAAATATTGATAGGCTTGCATTTACTAATTTTTCACATAAGCACAAACCAACAATTCTAGGGAGGAATAAATTGACGACACCAGCATAAAAAAAGGAAATCAAACCAAACCATAACAGCAAAAGGAAAGTGGGAGAGAAAAGGAAGCATGTTAAGCTTAAATTGGGTTCTCAAGCTGTTTTAATTTAGATCTCTATATAACACACACATATATATATAGAGATAGATATAGATCCTTTGAAATAGGACAAAAAAGAAATTTTGAATCTCATTATGATCAAATAGAGTTATACAAAGGGCAAGTGAATGTCTCTGCTCCGAGTCCACCACACAGTACGTGATTCACTCTGGCTGTGTAACTCACAGTGCCTCTCTCTGATGACAAGCTGACTTGGCAAAGATGCTGTTGTTGTGTCTCTTGTCACCACTGAGAACAAGAACCAATACCATACACTTTGTAGGAGTCCTTGGGCTGGCAAAGCACACTGATGGCACATTGGACATCCCTGAATGCCATTCCACTGTGACATTCTCTCCCCTTCCTATTTAAGATTTCAGTAAAACAGCTCTCTGTGAATGAAGGTTGCTCCACCCTTGTGGCTCCTGGGAACAGGAATTGCTGCTGGGAGACTTTGGTTTCACATTAGTAAGGTTAAACCAAAGGAGCTCTACAAGCTGGGTGTCTCAGATTGTGTTCTTACCTTGTGTGAGTGCTCCTGTTGGCTGAAGGAGTGGATGGAAAAAGGGGAGAAGGGCCTTGGGATGGATGTGTTGCTGCTGAGGTACCACAGAAAGCAAAAAGGTTGTACGTGGACTATAAGGAAGGGAATGCTCCAGCAGCTCCAGCAGCTCTCCCAGGGGCTCCTGCAGTCAGGAGCACCAAGGACAAAGGCCAGGAGACCTTTGAAGGATGGACAGGGGCTGGGTAGCTGTAGAAAATTTCAGTCACATGAGAGAGGAGGAGAAGAGAGTAGTGTAGCTGGCCCTAGAAAGAAGCAGCAGTTTTCTCATGTGGGGCTGATCAGCACATCTAAGTGAGTGATCCACTCCACAAATGACAAATTATGGTTGAGACACTTGAGTTTTGATATTCTGATTTACCTGTGTATGTCAATGTTTTATTCCACTGACAAGTCAAGGTGTAGCCTGCTCCTCATAAACAGGCACAATGCAGAGGGTCTACCTGACCTCATGCAGAGTTTTACAGTGGCAGCATGTGCAAACAAACAAATCACAGGTATTGACGGGCATAGGACAGTCAATCTCCTTCTAATGCAGCTGCTGGTGTATTGGTCAGATAACTGTGCCTTTCCCTCCACCAGCTGCATTCATGAGACCTCTGGCAGCACACAGACTTCTTCACAACTTCTGAAATGGAGATACCCGTGCAATGCACACCTAGAGTTAAGTAAGAGGAATCCCAGCCCTGCTGTTTTTAATGTGCATCCCAAAACAACTCACCCTTTCACCATCCAGAAGCAGGTGCACTCTGAAGTTCATGGACTCATTTAGAATGATCTCTTCATTTCTGTACAAAATCTGAAATATTCTGCTGTAAACATTGTTTTCATGAACGCAGGCCGAGCAAAGACTGGAATCACCTGCACAAAACACAGACAGGCTCCTGGTGAGATTTCAGCAGAGAGATTATTTTTTATCCTGTGATTTTACTCCAGGATTACTTAGGTACTACTTGTAATTAAACACTTGCATTCTCAATAATTAATGGTAGTAGAGCAGGCTGTTATTGTGGGTTGCAGGTTCACAGACGTGATATTTAAAGAAAACAAATGTTAAACTGTAGGTAGGCTGGATTTCAAAGTGAGAATACTTGTGACAGCACTTATCCTATTAACTTTATTTCTAGTAAAAGCTAAAGCATCAAATGTTTAACTCGGTGCACCCAGCACCTGTGAAACTTCATCTTTTATCTGCAATGGGCATCTTTCAGAAGAAGGAGTTTTCTTTCATCTCTGGTACTCCCAGAAGTTGTTACTTGGGAGTGGGGACAATAGTCAATAGCAGATATTGAATGTAGAAACCGGAAGTGCAGAGGTATCTTAAAATACAGAAACATAAAAAATATAGTCTTTGTTTTCAAGATGCCTGTGTAATCCTTCAGGTCCTTGCCACATGTGAGAGATGCCAGTTTGGTCCAAAAAAATGGATAAATAAAAGGAACTCAAGAACCAAAACTCTAAACTTCTCCATATCAAATTCAGCCAGTAGCATCTCCTGTGTTCTGATGCATCACATCATCACTAATAAACATCACATAAACTCAGGAGAGATTTATCCTTTCTAACTTTTAGGTGCCTCCAGTATATGCATTTTTTTTTGGTTACAATGGAGCCTGTGGAATTTAGGACATCATCTAAAAAAATAAAGCGTGCTTTATACTGCAGAAAATTTTTGTTTCAAATCTACTGCTTTTTGAGGAATTCCCCTATCAGTAAGAAGAAAACTGTGGCTTGCTGAGCTATACAAACCCACATTGAAGGTAACAACTTGTACTACAGTGAACGCCTTCCAGAGGAGCCTGCAATGACTGTGTGACTTTTAAATGAACAACTGGCACCTGAGTTAGGAACTTTCAAGGTTTGTCTTGGCTGGTAATCAGAATCCCCTACTAATTCTACTTTTGTAGCCCCAGAGCAACAACAGGTTGTAAAATTTGCTCGGAGCTGGTTTTGTCCCTTTCCAGCACTGAGTCCTGTAGGAATCTGAGATTTTGAAATAAAGCAAATGGTATTTTGGAACTCTCCTGAGAAGGGGTGCTTAAAAAAAGTGTACCAGGATTAGTCCTTCAGAGACAGACAGATATGTGATCATCATCAAAAAGTCAGAAAGCAATAGAAAGTATAGTTTTCCAGAAGGTACGTCTTGGAATTTGCCCCTTTAAAGAATTTTTCTGAGACCACAAACTATGGTAAGATAAAAGTCCAGGGGCTGCTGTTTTGTCAAGAGTTTCAAATCAGGACAGGTCTATTCTGCTGAGATTTGTACATAATTTGCTATCATAGGTCAGTGAGTCAAGACTGACAGAGCGTTAAATATTTCATGAGGTAAAGTTTAGTTAGAGGGAATAAAAATAAAAGAACAGAAAAGACTTCAAAACAACCAAAAAACCCCAAATAAAATGTACTGAAGAAAGGTAGACGAGTGAATGGATTTTTGTCATTATAATAATTAATTTTGTGGTGCCAGTCTGCTGGAACTAGGATAGCATGGACACTGAAATATTTCAGAGAAGAAAAGAATTGACTAAATGACAATAAGACCAATAGGACTTGAAATAATTAATTAGCAGAATCATAGTGCTGTCATCCAGGCGACATTCAAATAATTTTCCTCTTATTGGTTTTTATCAAGCACACCCAGGAGCAGCCCAAGTATTTCATCCTGCTATTGTCTTCCCACCACCCAATCTGCACACGAGTTATGCAGAAATCCAGGCAGCCTAGATAAACACGTATTTATTTTCATGTGCTACACCAGTAAGGCTAGAATGTTTCAGCCTGATCAGCTTTTCAAAAGCATGCAGTCATATTTATTTTAATTTAAAACTCATGATATTACAGACACTGCAAAAATCATATTAGAGGTATAATGCATTCTTACTCCTAGCTGGCGGACAAAGGAAACTTTATGTTATTTGATTTGGATATTGATATACTGGCACTCTTCTCAGATGGAAAGTTTAATCTCATTTTCTTTTCAAACACACTCCTGAGCAGACCACTCCTCGTGTGTAATTGCTTTAGGAGCTGGATTTGCAAGGTGGCATAAGGAGTCATTTCTCTTGTTGGAAACGTCAAAGTCAATGTCATGCTGCAGTGTTTGGGGCTGCCTCAAATCAGAGGGAGTATGATGTTACAGGGCCAAAAATCGCTGTTTTAAGCAGGGAGTGACTGATCCTCCCCTAAACACATCCATCCCTGCCTATTTGAGTGGCCACAGGTGATTTCTTCTCCTCTTAGGTTATGACCCAAGGGTGCAGCAGGAATTTCCTCAGAGGACAGCTTGGCAATGCTGACAGCAATGAGGGGATCCTGCCTCTCAAACCAGAGGGGAATGACAACATCTCCACAGATATTTTCCTTCAGGCTACAGCACCTACTGGTGCATTCTGTGCCTTCAGGTACAGACAGGGACCAGGCTACATCACTCTGCTTCAGCTTCTTGCACTAACTAGAAGCAGTTGCTGCTCCAAACATATCCTTCCTTAGTCTACTCCATGAAAACATCATAATCCTGGTACCTTTTCCAAACTTCCCCTAGTTCCTGGGATTTCTTCTGAAACCTATATCTCTCTAAACCCCAGGTGTGTCTGCTGACAGACAGTGGCACTGAGATTGGCATTTGTCACAGCTGTCATTGTTCAGAGAGGGTTGCTGGCAGAAGACACAGCAGGTGTATCCCCTGTTCAGGAGACACAGCAGGTGTATCCCCGTGCTCACATAAGGACCTCTGTCCTTTGGCACAAAGCACAGGAGGGTGTGACAGAGAAGATTGGAGTTTTCCCACATCTCTTTCTAGTACAAGCTCAGCTGTTCAAAAACCTCAGCAGTGGCAGGCAGCCCAAAGGAGACAAACACACAGTGTGGAAACTTCTGGGAGCTCCCAGTCCCAGGTGAGACCTGGAGCTAAAACTCTACTGACCTGCATTTATTCCACAGTTTCAAAGGCTTGAGCTTTGGTGAATTTAAAAAAAAGAAAATCTAATTTTGTGGTAATGAATTTTTGATCAGTAAATTTCCCTGTCAGGAGATTTATTTGGGACATCTGCAGTATTCCTTATGCTAGAAAGAATCCTGTTTCCATGTCTCCTCTTCCAAAGTGTCTATTCCATTTACTGCTTATTATCTTTGGGTTGTATAGTTCTTCAGTTTATCTGGAAAGTGAAAGAGTGCTCAGGGCTGTGAGAACCATTGCAAGTATGAAGAGGAGAGCTGTGTTCCACAGGCATTCTGAGAATGAGAAAAGCCTGTTTAAGCATTCCTCTCTTACTATTCTTTCCATGCCATCCCACCATCAATCCTAGAAATTCCTTCACAGGCTATTGGACAATGGCCTTTCTAAAAAGGAAGGGGGAAAAGGCTCTTTGCACTTCTGGATGCTTTCATACACAGGGTGTTTGCACAGACCAGTCACTACACCATGTCCTGCTTTCCCTCTCTCTCCATACACAATCTTTCAAGCTTCCCCAGATACACTCTAGTCTACCTAACTTTCCCATCTGGGTGTTTCTATAGATGGAGGTTTCTAAATATTATTGCAGCACATCATACAGAAATTACTCATCTCTTTAAAGATTCAGAGAGAGGTTATTTAGATCCTGGAAGCCCTTGAAAAATTCTCTCCAGATAATCTTACAAGAAATGAATTGATGGATGGGTGACCTGTAAATAATTTTGTTACATATTTCAAACCTAATTTAGTGAGAATAGAAATCCCATAATTCTGACTGCCAGGAGAAAGGCACTGAGGTGGGTTGGGGTGATGGATGTCTGAGGGGAAGGGAAGGGAAGGGAAGGGAAGGGAAGGGAAGGGAAGGTGTG
>VXBB01018005.1:177030-209707 GCA_013399915.1 Illadopsis cleaveri | reverse complement strand
TAACTTTTTTGCTATGCACATTACCTCAATTGAAATCCTCAGGCTTCATCTGTATCACACAGATAAAAATAAGCAAGAGACCAATCCTTCTTTGTCAAGGCATGTCAGGCAAGAAGCCGTTTGGGTTTCTGTCTGGGGTTTCACTAAACTGCATTACTCTTCTCCCTTCCTGTGATGGGCCAAAAGAATCATTAGCTTTTCTCTCTCTTTGGATTTTTTCCTTGTTAGACCATTTATTGCCTTCAGTCTGAGTTAAGAATCAGTCAAGAAAAGGAACTGTTGTTTCTTTCTGAGCAGTCTTGGTTTTATTTGGCATAAACTTTGCATAGACATCATAGTTCTGAATTAAGCTCTTAAATGGAGTAATCACCATAAGATAAAGTGCCTTGAACCTAACCCCAGCTGCCTTTCACAACAAAACCTGTCTAAGACTTTGAAATTGAAACGGGCCAAATCCTGATCCAAAAAATCTCATATAACCTCCCCTGCACTCAAAATTTTAAATGCCTATACCTCCCCAAGTAAACAAAGGTGCCAAAAAAGTTCTTATAGCCACTACAGACAGTAATTTTGCACAAAGTTATGGTCAGCTGCCCAACATAATCCTGAAAATTAGCAGCAAACCTGGGAAGGAACTCACAGAATGGTTTGGGTTGGAAGGGATCTCAAAGCACTCAGATCTCCAGAGAGATCTGGATCCCTGTGCTATCCTTTTGAGAGACACCAGGCAAAGCATGAGGCAACTCTGGGTCTCAGTTTCCCACCTGTTACCTTCTCCTTTGGTTTGTCTATCATTTAACCAATTTGCACTTGGAGAGCTGAATGTTTCTTCAATATTTACCACATTTCTTTCAGTTGCTCTATCTACCTTGGCTGAGAAATGCTGCTGAGCCTGGGATGTGAGTCCTTTATGGCTCCCATACGGGATAAATTGTGCCAATATTTCCTTAGATATATTTGCCTACAGACAATCACACTTTTATTTGTCCAAAATTATTCATCAACATTCCCAATGATTTTGAAAGTAATGACTCCAAGTGCAGTCCATGGAGACAAGTTTAAGCTGACAATATTCAGGACACAATTTACAAGGTTTGAATTGAAGTCCATTTCCTGGAGGTATTGTAACTTCTCACAAAGTTCACAGAAGACAACGAGAGAGACTATGTTGCAGCTGCTTACAGCTTGCTCGCTTCCTAACTGTAAAACTCTTTCCCAAATAATGATAGTATGAATAGTATCTATGCAAATGACATAACTTGGGGGGGAAAAAAATAATTTCTCCTGTTATAGTTAAAATAAGAGAATTCAACGGTGGGAAAGTCTGAAAGAAATACTGGAGATTCCAAGCAGAAAATATTCACAAGAATCCCAGGATCACAGAATTGCTAGGGTTGGAAGGGGCCTCTGGAGATTATCCAGTCTGCTCCCCTGCCAAGGCAGGTTGCACAGGAACTCATCCAGGTGGGTTGTAAATATCTCTAGAGAGACCCCATGACCTCTCTGGGCAGCCTGTTCCAGTGCTCTACCACCCTCCATATAGTTTTAGTTTATAGCTTTTGCTCTTCATCCTGTCACTGGGCACCACAGGAAAGGGTCTGGCACCATCAGTTGGCACCCACATTGGATATAATTGTTTGCATTGAACCTCAGTCTTTTCTTCTCCACACTAAACAGGCTCAGCTCCTGCAGTCTCTCCTCTAAGGAAGATGCTCCAGACCCCTCATCATCTTTGTGGCCTCCTCTGGACCCTCTCCAGTAGCCCCTTGTCTTTCTGGAGCTGAGGGGACAAGAACTGGGCACAATATTCCAGATGTGGCCTCACCAGGGCTGAGCAGAGGGGGAGGATTACCCCCCTTGAGCTGCTGGCCACACTTTTCCTGAGGCACCTCTGGATACCTCTGGCTCTCCTGGCAACAAGGACACTCTGCCAGCCCAACATTGCACTAATCAGGAAACCACCTATATAAAGTATGGTAAGAAGACTCAAAGCCAATAAAAACAATGTCTCTTCTCAATACTTTTAGAAATGCCTAAAGCCAAGATGTTGTTTTCCATTACCCAGGGAATAGTGATTTAGGTTAAGCTTGTTCTACAGATATTATGATGCTGAAAAAAAATTACAGTGTCTTTTGAGTAAGGCACTTTTCTACATGCCAATGTCCATGCAAGGTCGGCTGTCCTTGAAAATGAGAGCTATGGGAAATCATGTAAGAGTCCATGGATATGAATCACTGGGAAAAGACTCAATGTTAGCCTGTACTTATTCAAAATTAATAAAGGAAATGTAAAGACTTGAGGGGAACAATTCATGCAGAAAAAAAAAAAGAAACAACTTTTTGCAGACAAATTTTTCAACATTTTTCCATCCCTCTGACTCTACATATTTGTGAGCCAAGCCTGTAGCAATGATCAGGGCTGGAAGGTGACAGTGGGAGCTATTGTGAAACCCTTCAACATAATAAACTTCAAATATGAGACATGCAGAGTTGGAAAAAGTGTTTACACCTGTGTTTGGAGAGGATTTTGTGCTCCTCCTAGATGTATTTTTGTAAAAAAAAATACAAGGTTGAGGACAACATAAAACCATGGGCCAAATTCTAACCCTATTCCAGTGACCTCAGCACTGAACTTGACAGTAGATACTCCTGTTCCAGCTTGACCAGATACTTGGTCTGGGTTTCTGAGTGAATTACAGAGTGACTGGATTACAAAGTGACTGGATTAAAATCCTGGCTTCATATTCCTAAAGCTGGATCATTAATACACACAGAATCACCCCTTACTGTTCTATATCCAAATCTGGGCAAGGTCTCCCAGTTCTCTGAAGCATTACCCAGCCAGTAGACCTTTCTGGAGGATGAGATGGTTTTTAGAAACTCAGGAGTTTTGGGAAAGTCATCAGTTAAGTAAATTGGAGAAAAAATATACTTTTTTCTCTTTGAAAAAGAAAAGCATCCTTTCTCTGTTTTTTCTTAGTTGCAGCTGAAGTTCTGCATAGGATAAAGGCAAGAAGGTTCTTTCCAAAACTGAATCCTGCAGAAACTGCATCTAAATCAGCCAGAATTACAGCTGAACAGCTGAGTGAATCTTAATTTCTACAACCAGATGAATAATTTAAAGCACACTAACATCAACACCTGGTAAATGTTTCTTTAATGTTGTTGCAGTTTTCTTAATTTCTACATTTCTCTGGCTGAAATTACTCAAATTCAACTGGTTTTCTTTCATACTTTTAATATGGACTTCGATGTCTTTTTGAGAAAATACTCTGTCAGGCAAGAACTGCAAGTGCACCAGTTTCAAGAAGATTTCCTGTAAAGCTGGGTCAGCACCTCTGAAGAGAACTCGTGCTGGAATGGGAACTCTTTCTACAGTGCAGCTGTGTCTTTCCTGCTTTAGAACACTCTTGAATCATTTGCTATCGGGTCACTTCTGGGAACTCTCTCAAAATATGCCAAAAAGGGATGGTTTCCCACTCAACTCTGCAGAGCTGAAAAAACAAAAAAACTGTCTACTAGGATAGTTTTGTTTCTTCCCTGGTACAATTTCCTAAGATATTTTGTAAGGCTGAACCCTTCCTAGCTGAGAATGGCTTTTCCCTTCATGCTGTTCCCTTTCAGCAGCAGTTGTATGTTAAGGTCTACTTTGCACTCAGATTGTCTCAAAGCTTGCAACAACAAGGATCTGATGGAAAAGGAGACACTTTGATTAACCCATCCAGTCACTCTTGTTACTTATCCTTTATCTTTTCACTTAACTCCAGTTAATGAACTTTTAAATCAAGAATGCTGCTGAGGTCCCCTTGGCCTGTGCTGAATTACATTGGCAAGGATGGGAGTGATATCAAAATCGGTGCCTTAAATGTGAGATTTGGGTCAGTGGAGAATAAACTTTTCGGTGGAGTATAAAGTATGTTATGACTGATCCACAGAGAGACATTACTCCTTCTTGAACTCCTTTGGCAAAACAGGATTTGATAATTTCTCATTTGTACAAAATCACCACCAACACACTATTTTACCCTGTCCCTCATGTTGGAGGAGCCATTTGAATCAAGAACTATAAGTGAATGCAATCAAACTCCTGTGCAGGAATAGGCTGGCTGCCCCATGTGTCTGCATTCCCCCTTTTCCCCAGGCTGCTGACGGACCTAAAACCTCAAAGAACAAGGAGAGGGTTTTATCATTTTAATCCATGAGTAAATTCTACATCAGTACTCACACTACAAAGCACTTATTTAATCTATGGTTATCACCATGATTATCTGTAAGAAAACAAAGTACCTCTTCCCACACTTCCCCAAATGTATATTCAGCACCTTCTTTTGCTGCCCAAGTCATCAGGATTTTGTTTGCAATCACCAGGTTAGTGACCTCACAGAAACAGGCAAACACTCAATTCCATTCAATTCACTGGAGTTTTCATTAATTGGCTGGCTGAGGGGAAAGTATCTCCTCAGACACCCCCACAACCTTCAGCTGAACACTGATGAAGGGAGCCCTCCCTCTCCTAAAGATGCTTGTCACTAATGAGTCTCAGCTTCCTTGCATAAGCCAATTTCCCATTCCACATAGCAATTATGCAAATAAAGGTGAAGTTCCTGATAACTTCCATTGGTTCCACTTGGCTCACAATTAAAAAGGAAGAAAAACATTGAAAACCTTCCATTTCAGTCTGGGAAAATAACTACTTACCCAGACAAAGAAAAAAAAAAAAAAAGAAAAGTTTAAATGGGCTTTCCTCTTTATCCTAAAAGGACAGCAACAAATGGATGAAACGCCACTTCCAGATGATATTCAAAGGGTTTCCCTCATTGTGTGCAGTCATTCAATTTCCTTTTGCAGCTAACAGCTGCCAAAACCAGGAACTGTCAATGTAAACAGCGAACAACATTCTACATTAAATCTCTTTGACATAACATGAAAGCCTCCAAATTTTTTGAATTGCTTAGAGGCAATGCATTGCATGAACATTTTTTCAGCCTTTACCACATCCTCACAGTGTGAATTTTCCACCTTTACGCCTCACAATACTAACTGTAGTTACTGTTCATGTGTCTTTTACAGGTGGGAAACTGAGGCAGGGCTTGACTTGGACCTGTTTCCTCAGGAATATTCAATTAAAGTCAATGTAAATCAGACCTTTGAGGGATGTTGAAGACCTGCATCTAAGTGCCTAACATTGGAGACGAAGCCTGTTGGACAGTAAGAGATAAAAATCATATTTCATAATTCGGCAATAGTATGAACTCCTTTTTCTCCTCTTTCTAGTATTGTAGAAACTTCTATCACTGGAAATTTAAAAAAAAAAAGATCTGAAGTTTAATTTCATCTTATTAAAATCTGAAACTCAATGAGACAACAACAACAAAAAAAAAATTAAAACCCCCTAGCCTTCCAATTGTAATGCAAAAAAAAAAAAAAAATTCATTATAGAAGTCTAAACTTCTATTTTTGCTTCCTGTGTGTAACCCTAGTACAGAACCACAAAGTCTTTCCTTGGATCCTATCAGAGATATTTTGTAGTGTCTTCCAACCTGAGCCTCTCAACTCTGGTGAGTGTATTTTCAATCAAATATTATTATGTCTAGTAACACAGAAATCCTTATTGTGTTATTTGTTCCACAGATTTTTCATCTCCCACAAATATAATCCTACTTCATTAGTATTTGAATGGAGTTATTGCACTGCTTTCCACTGCCTAAGACAAGGGGAATTAACTCCTGATATTTTTGGGAAGGTCACACAGGGAAAACTCAAAGTCCAATTTCCACATTCTTCTTAGAGACTATTGATGAGGTTCCCCAGATCCACCTCATATCAGCACTGCCCTTTGGTTGCACCCACTAGCCTTCATCAAAATTTTTAGGGTGGGATCTGTCCCATTTTGGTCACAGGAAGGGCAAGCAACAAATTTGATTTTGTTTGTTTGTTTGTTTGTGGGTTTGTTGGGTTCTGGTGGGTTTTTTAAATTTGATTTGGTTTTGTTTTGGTTTGGTTTTTTTTATAATATTATCAGTGGGAAGAAAGTAAGACCTAATAGCAGGAATCACTGTAACCTAAAATTCATCCTTCAGACACATGGAATGAAATCCTTCCAGGGTTACTTAGGAGGGAAACTTGCATTACAACCTCAGGTTACTTAATCTGATTCCAAGACTACCCAAGTCTGTAATTATTGCTAAGATCATGTGAGAAACTCCCATTTCTCCTCCTGATATTGAGAATCCAGTGCCAAGACCAGCAGACATAGAGGCAAGAGATGATTCAAAGGTATCAGGGGAATGGTAGAAAATGTGCCTACACATGCAAAACTCAAACCTAAAGCCAAGTGATATTCACCTCCATAAATGTCTTCTAGGTGAAGTGTGAGGTGAGAGATAACAGATGGGCTGACATAAATAGACAAATCCAGGAAATTACTGGATGATATTAGTCTCCAAGACTGGAAGTATTCTCAGCACAACTTGGCTGAACTTGCTGAGACCTTCACCAAAGCACCATTACTGTTGGAAAACCTTACACTATTCAGGGGAAGAGAGGAGGCTCAGGGAGCCCTCACTCAGTAGTTTCCATTATTTTCTTGGATAAAACTTGACCTCTGGTTATACATCTCCTGAGAAGGCTTGCAGATAAAACCACATTTTTGTTGGTCAACATCTGTGCTGGGCTTTCTGTGAGTTTTTCTGGGGTGAAAATTATGGGAAATAAACTTGGCATTATATCAATAATTGCACAAGAGTGAATGGTGCCAATCGTCCTAAGATAACAGCCAGCAAACTTCTCTCAGAGCAAGAGGCAGGATGCAATGTGCTGATAAAGAGACATTTAGCACAAATGCAGGCTCTCAGGAGGTAAGTTAGCTCAGGGAAGGTGTTTATTAGGTCACAGAATGCACCAGGATAGAGCCAGGCTAAAGATCTTCAATATTTTGTTTTTGGTGCTTGGCAGTACAGACAAATGCTCCTGTTTACCTCACAGGAACTTGGCCTCAAAGCTGAGTTAACTCACAGTAATGAGACATGCTGAGATGTGCAGGTGGAAAGTGTTATACAGAAGTGGCAAGACCTAGCAGCTGTTAATGAAAAAATACCAAATATCATAAATCAATATATCTGAGCTGTTTAAAATTAAATAGGTTTTCCCCCCACATTTTAATTGGTTTGCCCTGTTGCTTCTGATAACATAAATATGCATCTTCCTCTATACAGGACAGGCATTAAGGTCAAGTTTCCCAGAAAACTGGAGAGCATTGCCCAGTAAACAGGAAGGTGTCATTTGACTAAGAGCAGCTCTAAGGTGGAAAAGGTATTAAAGAGAAAAAAATTCATTGAAGTAGTATCTGGCTGCATATGTTGTGCTACTCAGGTACTGTGCAGGAGGGATGCAACTAAGCTGGTGGGGGAAGTGTTTTTTGCTGTTTGAGTTTTAAAACTCCTTTCCTCTGAACAGCCCTTGACTGCACGCTCATGGCAGCTGGTCTCTGTTTCATATTCATATTGTGCAGCCAAGCTTTGATGGGCTTGGAGCAGGTGAGGCAGTGCAGCCTCCTCCCATGGGGTGTCAGCCTGGGGTTCTCTGCATTCACCTGTGCTCAGCATGGGACTCCTCTCCTGTACCTGCTCCAGAGGTGTCCATCCATCACCAGACTCTCAGAGGAGTTTCCCAAGTTGGAGTGCAGGTGAATGGCAATGCTTTTACTGGGCAGGTAAAAGAAGTAGTTTTATATTTTCCTTTACACATAATGAGAGAACAAGTCCTAGGCCCTTCCTTTCCTGCCTCACTGGAGTGCTGAGGGCCAACACCTTCTACCATGCAATCCCTTATTTCTTGCCATGAAGGGCTGCAGTACTGGTGAAACTCCAGAGCCTCTGGCTGTACTCAGACTGTCAAAAGCAGAAGTTTGTTCACTGCTGAAGATTTTCCAAATGCATACTAGTAAATTCTGACATGTTAATGTGTAGAAGTTCAAGGAAAAATATGTTCACAAACAGAATTATTCTCCTAATTTTGGATGTGGGACAGCAGCTATGGTGAAGTTGTAGCATACTTCCATTTAGGACATCAGCCACATTAAAAACCTCCCACCTAGAAGAACGTCAGTAGTTTTAATTACATTAACAGACTCCCAGATTACTGTTATCACTGCGACTCATCACCCAGTGTCTAGTAGAAATTGTAGGTCAAACATTTCCTTCTTTAGATTTGCTGGTTTATTCCCTAAAATATAAACTAATCATAAAAAGTTTCAAAACCATGAATAATTATCTACTCTCCTGCACTGTCACATATCCCAAAAAAGTAAAAGCTCTTTATATCAAGTAATTAAGTTTCACAGTACCCTTATGATATAGCTACAATTAACCCCATTACACATATGGGGAAACTAAAAGAGAGAGAAGCTGACTGCCCAAGATCAGAGCAGAGGAAAAGAGCCCAGCAATCATAGGATTAAGGACTAGTAAATTCTTCTGGGTCCTCAACTCCTCCAGCTATCACATTCCACACAGACATACAGCTCAGTGCTACAAAGACTCAGGGATTTTTGTTTCTGTTAAATTCTTCCCTGGGGTTCTGCTTCTGGTATTCACTGGCTTGAGTGATGGCACTGGATGTGGGATGTTGGACATATACACTGGATACTACCCACAGTTTCCTTTTTTTGTGTGTTCTTTAACCAAACGAAAGGCCAGTAAAGCAGTGATCTTCTCTACACTATGCTTTCAACTGAGTTTCTTTTGTAACAGTGAGAAATGCTGAAATAATTTTCAGGGATCTAAATGTGAGTAACAATTTCATGACTGTTTCTTCTAACACAATGAGAAAGACTTATTCTTGTTTTTAAGAGATAATGTGTTTATCTCCTGTATAGCTTTTTTCTAATTAACTTTTTTTGTTTGCTTTTTGTTTGAATATTAGCTTTATATACTAACAGCTGATACCTGTTAGGTAATGTGCAATATCATTCCTTTAAGATGAAAAATCAGAAGATGGAGTACTGTCCCTCAGTTACACACTTTTCTTGTCATGCCACACTTTCTAAATTATCCCCGGCATTATAAAATACTCTTGTGAAATAGATCTCTCAAAGTTACAGCCTGCAATACTAAAGTAAAAAAATTATGGCTCAGAGACCGATTTTATCACTTGCTACTCTGACACAGAAAGATGTAGTGAGTCGACTTCTCCACTGTACTCTCCACTTTACATTCAGCCCTCGGAGGAACACTTAAATGGACACTGTGTAATTTCAGGGAGTTTTATGATCTTACCAGTGGAGGGGGTTGTGTTAGCAAATTTTACTACTCATTATGACTTCCCACACAGATGTGAAAGGGGAAGAACAAGTTGCACATCATCTGCAGTAGAACGTGAGCTTTCACCACCTGTCTGTAAAGGCCAAGTATATAATTTTGTACTTCCTTGGTTCCTGTTTCCTATTGCATCATTTTTATGCTACAAGCTACACAATTTAAAATCAAGGTGAGACCATGGATTTTCCTAACATTCTTCCTCAATCTATCAAACAGGATAGAGTATTTAAGCAACAGCTTATCTAATAAAAAAGCAGAATCTATTTAAGCCAATAGGATCGTTTGTAAGTTTTAAGTTATAAATCAGCATTTTACTACACATGACTTTACATCAGTCACTGGGGAAAGTACCTGCTTCTGATAGATTAGGTCATGTTCACAAATCTTTGGTTACTTACAGGGTAGAGAAGGTTGTTTGCTCATGACATAAAAAAACAGACCCAAATTTACATTATCCTAGATATAGAAAGGAAGAATCAAAAAACTAAATGTGGTTTGGTTCCCTCAAACCTTGCCCCTGTTTGATGTATTTGGCTTGTTGTTGTGCTTCAAGTACATCCCATCATTTCTGCAAGTGCAAAGACAATGGAAATTGTAAATCCCTGCTCAGGACACAGCTTGCTGTTAATTAATGAAAGGGGTGAAAACTTTGTATGAAATTCAAGGCAAAAAGGGTAGTTAAATGAATATATAAGCACACAGATATTACTTCTGTGCGTGAAATCTGTAGGAAAGGAAGTGCTGAGTTTCAGCACTGCCTGCAGGCTCCGTGGTGTCACACCAACAGGAAATGCAAGTCTAAAGAGGATGAAGAGAGTCTGAATCATTCTCCTATTCCTCAGTTATTTACACAAACCTGATGTCTTGCTCACCTGAGCCCTCTACCCTCTTGCCCAGTTTGTTGTAGTTTCACTGACTTCCCAAAGATTCCTCCAATGTTTTTTGTTAGAGAGAAAGAAAGACCAGGTCTTGCAGGCAGCAAGAGGCTCAAGGCTGTCATTCCAACCAGATTTGTTCTCTGTGAAAATGGATCCCAGGCAACAAAGTCTAAGGCAAAACTGGGGTTTTCCCCCAGGACAAATGGTTCAATGGCAGGGCTGACCAGTGCATCTAAGCAGTTTTATCCATCACAAACACCACATCTATTCCATTTAAACATCAAATCTAAATATAACCACTTGAAGGGTAATCTCAATCCAGCAAAAGGGCTTATGCCTAAATGGACCAATTTGTTTACACACTTCTTCACACCTAATGGGTATATAAGGCAATTGTATACAGAAAACTGAAATGTCTGCATTCAAATCAATGTTTTGTGTTCAGTCTGATCATGGCAATTCGTATATAAAATCATAGACTCATAGGATGATTTCAGTTGGAAGGTACCTTTGAAGTTCACCTAATTCCAACCTCACTGTTGTGGGCAAGGACATCTTTCACTAGATTATGTGGCTAAAAGCCCTCTCTAACTGATTGTATCTGAATTTTTTAGCTTTTTTTAGCAATGAGGAAAAGAAAAAGCAGACAAATACTAATTTAAACTGCATGAATGGACATCATATATCTCTGATTACTGCTGCTAGAAAAGGATTGAGTGTTCCAGTTGTTTCCACTAAAAAGATATTCACAGAAAGCAGGACAATCCTTTCTCTGAAGTGGAAATGGAAAAGGAAAAGAAAAACTGAAACAAATGAGAAACCTAACCCAAAAACAATAACCCCAATCCACCTGCCTCTTTTAAAAATTAATACTGAATATACTTCTACAAAGGTACACTACAATTCACATACTGGAGCTGAGCTCTGCACACAAAGCACTGGCTAAAGCCCTATGGCTTAGGTTTAGAGTGTTTCAGACTAGCTATAAAAATGTCCCTTTCTGGACATAAAAGAATTCATGCACAAATCATCCTTAACTTTCCCCTCTTGTTGTGGCATCATTGCCTTACCTAGGGCATAGCTTTTCTTCAGATGGAATATTTTGAGGCAGCTGCTAGAGAGAGTATGTCTCTAGCTATTAGGATTCCTTTTACTTGTCTTACATGTTTGGAAGGTTATTAATTGATATAAATATTTGCATCTCTGAAGCAGTGCCATCATTTTAAAGACAAGACAGAGTTTTTCCTGTCGTGTGTGTTCCCTGTTTTAACATCTAGGCTGCAAGAATTTTTCAGAGAACTCTCTGTCAGTAATATCAATGGGAAATTAAACCAAGCAGCATTCCTTGGTTGGAATAGTAAATTAAGCAAATCCTTCTAAAAGGCTCACATATACACTTGAAGGCACAGAAAATTCTCTAAGTTTTCTAATTTATGGTCACATCTCATACACAGTGCTAAGCTTCAGAGGTACTGACCACAGAATGATGTCGTAGAGATCTGTTAATAGCACAGAATGCTTTGCTGAACCTCAAATTAAACTCCTAGTTTGTCAAAATTCAAACCAGGCTTCTATTTCCCAGGATATCTTTTGTTCATCTATGATATTTATGGTGAAAATATAGTTTTATTGCTCCAAAATACAAATAAAAAAACTACTACACCACTTCCACAATCTCCTTTTCAATTAATAAATTGCGGTGCCACTACAATGGAAGGAAAATGATAATTCTTTTTTTTTTACATAATACAGTTGATTTTTTTTCTATTAGTGCCAGAAAGAATTTCTAAGAAAAGAATAAGACAGTTGTTCTCACTCTGGAGTCTTCTCCTTGCTGTTTTTTTCACCCTGAAAAAGTCTTCAGGAATATTATTTAAAATCCTGAACCAAGATGCCATCTTTGATTATTTGCTGGGAAAGACAAGAGCACCATATTCTTTCTGTGTTGACTATGTCACCTTTCCTACCTTTTATTATTACTTGCCTAATTTGCATAGATACATGAAGGCACAAACTGCAATCACAGCCTTTTTGTGCCAAGTTTTTAACAGGCACAATGAAAATGTCTCTCTCTGCAAAAGTTCCTGCAACTTCTTTTATAGTAAATGAACAGAAATAGGTGTGATTCAACTCATCTTAAAATAGATATGTTAAATTACTCCCTCAAATTACCTGTTTCTCTCCTCTGGCTATAAAGGGAGACTGGTTGATTAGCTTAGGTAGAGACACCCACAGCACAGATTTTAGCACTTAGATGAGATTATTTTTACCCCTAGCCACAGATTTCCAAGCCTTTTTTTCATCTCACAGCCATAACTCAGGTTGCAGATTATTTATTGCCTGCCCTTCGAATATAGCCTAACATATCATTACAGGACAACTGTTTCCTGCTGGTATAGAAAGCCTAGTGAAATAAGGTTTGTTAGAAAGCTAATTTATAAATCATGCAAGACACTCTCCCCAGGGAAGAACCATTATTACCTCTAGCTGGTAGGAGTATATATAGATATACTGTAATGAATGAATATTGACTTCTTACTTAACAACTGTTATTTAAACTGACATCTAACTGACATCTATAGATCTCAGGATACTTAAATCTTAATTTTTAAGATGTTCTGCATCCCACAGTCACTAGGAAATCCTGACCACCTGTATTCTCAAGGAACCATCACTCCCTGCAACATCTGTAATCTGTGATGATTTCCCAAGCAGAACACTGGGACATAACTCACCATCCATAAGGGTTTTTTTAAAGAAAGTCTTTAAAAAAATTGTAGTCCCCATACAAAAATACAGTTGCTCCTTCCTAAAACTAATAATTTAGTTGCTACTAGACCCCAAAGTCTTTCATTTCAGATGATGCTGAGACGTTATATTTATCACCTTGGTTGTGCAGCAAATTCTTTATTTTAGGACTACCTGCTAAATATGAAAGTAAGACATGAAGAGACAGATAAATGAGACTGTAATCACACTAAAGGATTTTGTTACTGGAGAACCCCCATAACAACTGGCTCCAGACATGCTGCATGCTCCTTCATATAATCCCTCACTCCCCTCTGCACTTCAGAGCCATAGAAGGTCATCCCTTAATTGGTGATTCACAGCCTTCAACAAAGATGCCTGTCCCTCGTAGGACTTTACCTAACTAAAAAATGTAAAAAGGAGGTTTTAGAAAAACAGAAAGATGACAGCAGAAAAGAACAGGTGACCCCAAGCTGGGCAGGAGTGTTGATCTGATGGGGAATAGGAAGTCTCCACAAAGGGGTTTGTTCAGGCTGGATCCAAGGACCTCAATTGTATGAAGTAGTGAGGTGGGAGTTCCTCTTTTCTCCCAGGTAACAAGTGATAGCACAAAGGGAATGGCTTCAAGTTGAGCCAGGGGATGTTCAGATTGCATATTTCTTCACAGAAAGGGTTGTAAAGCACTGGAGGGGGCTGTCCAGGGAAGTGGTTGAGTCATCATCCCTGGAGATTTTAAAAGACATGTGGATGTGGCATTGAGAGACATGATTTAGTGGTGGACTTGAGTCACCTCAGGGGTCTTTTCCAAACGAAATGATTCTATGAAAACACTCAGTTGTGCTATTTACCTGTTTCTTAGCTAACAAAAATCCAGCAAAGGAGCATCTTCTGCAGAATTTTCTAGTGTTTTCTAGACCTGTGTTCAGTGTGTCATAGTCCCTCTGATATATCCTTCCTCAAGGAAATAAGAGGCTATTAGAGCTTCCAGTTACATATGATACTGCTCTGAGTTCACACTGACTTCAAGTGATGCAGGAAAAACTTCCAGCTTTATCTGTCATATCTCTAGAAAGACAATATACCTGCTCTTCAATCTTAGCACTAAATCTGCTGCACCAACATTCCAGGCATTTGAAGCTCACAGGAATTTACAGCTCCATGAACTGCTAGGACATATCCTGGTTCTGGCTCTGATGACAGACTTCAAGGAGCTTTGTTAAAACAGGGTTGTCTCCTGCATAGAATTCTGGGTACATTGTGGGGGTTTCTCCTTCTGTGATATAGGTAAAGATTTTATATGTTGGTTTGTAACAGTTGATTGTTAAGATTTTCATAATTTGTTGCAAACTGTTCATTTTTGTCACCTTTTTGGCACTCAGTGAACAGGAAATATCAGACCTTATTGCAGATTTTAAGCTGTGATTTGTTATTTAGCTTGCTCGTTTTGACATCCCAGTTTGAAGTACCTTTCTATTGAAACTATAGCGTTCCACACTGAACAAAAAAATAGATAAAGACCGAACCAATACTAATAAGCAGTGACTTCTGAAAAGTTGGGCTCTGAAATCAACAAACGAGGGTTGAATATGCCACATTTATCTTCATGGACTGAGTTGCAAATCTGCTTTTAAGGGAGTTTGAAAACCCAGTTGCTGAAGGTTGAAAATACACATTCTTCAGCAGAGAAACACTCATGCAGACCCTCCAGGGCTAAAATAAGCCTACTTGTAAAGTGCAAAGACAACATTTTTCAGGCATGAACTCATTCAATGCATAATCATTTTCATATTTAATGTTTGAAGAGACTTGTTTTAATTTTGAAATATTATGTTTAGCATATTTATATTTAGAATAAATGGAGATGTCATATTTCTAAAGGAGACACCATAATTTTAAAATTGTTTGATCAAAAAGTTCAGGATGTTTTCTCCCTCAGTGTGACTTTTGATTAAAGCTGCATTTCTGAGAGGAATCCTTTATTTTAACCTTGCCTTTTGACATTTTGAATCAGCCTCATGGAAAGAATTATATAAAACTACCTCTCTACCCATGCATAGATTCAGTGATGATAAAAAGCAAGATGTCCTATTAATATCCTTGCATGAAGGATTCTAACATAAATACAATCTCTGATTTGTTCTATGAACCAAGGTTCATTTCTCAGAAATGCTGAAATTTGAGATGATAGAATAACTGACCTTCTTGGGATCAGCTGAAAGTTTTCTTTCTTAAATGCTTAATGCTTTGTTAAAATAAACAGAATTTATGTTTTTGGTAGTGTTTATTTCTGTTTGTAAACTCATTTCTGGTTACCTAAAAGCCTTGCTTAGTAGGAGAATTCATATCTGAAAAGAATTCTGTTCTTCTGAAACTTGTGTGAGCAAATACTAATTCACTGTGTTTTTATAGCTCTGTAGCTGCCACTCCATATATTTATTTCAAATATTAATTCAGGTAGCAAAAACCTCTGAGTAAAGTATGGGACATTACAATAGCACATATTTTTCACCAATGCAGAGAACAATTGCTGTCTGGGTGCAATTTACCAACTGAATTGGAGTAAGTGACTAGCCAATGTTTAGAGCAGTGCTGGATTTTAAAGGAATCTCAAGACTGAAATTTACATCAGAGGGAAGGCAGCAAGAATCACTGTGTGGGGGAATTAAAGACATGTAAGTGAACCTGGAAGAGAACAGAGCTCCATGAAGGCCAGGTCACACTGGAGTGGTAGGTCTGAAACTGCTGCATGGCCGATTTAACCTCAAAGGTGAAGGTCAATCCTTGGCCCCAAGCACCACAAACACAGTGTTGGCTCTCTACATCTGAACAGCTGGATTCTGCCCCAGCCTGGCCACTGATGTTGAAGTTTTGTGTTTTAGACTCATTGTCCAGGGGAAGAGAAGACTTATGGCATGTGTTGGTGCTTGCAGACCCTTTCTGTTTTGGCTTTCTCTGCTGACCAGGTCTCAGTTTTGGGTTGCGGTGTTGTTCAGTGTCTCCAACGCTGTGGGGCCTACTCCATTTCCATCTGAGTGATCTGACCCAGCTTCTGGAGGGTGGAATTGAGGGTTTCCAGCTTAGCTGAGGGTCTACAATGGAAATTCTTGCAGCCACAAATACTTTTCAGCTTCCATTCTTTGACGTATTTATGAAAGGCTGTGACTGGACAATGATTGACACACGCACGCAGAAGTATCACGTCAGTCAGAAAGATCTTGTGTTTGCTTCTTTTTATTATTTTACCTCTGTTTATTTCTCCTTTTCTCTTGGAATATCATGGAATTAGTTCTGTTTAGATTGTGAATTAACAAATCTTAAAATTTCTGGTCATAGAATAATAGAATTATTTGGGTTGGAAGGGACCTTAAAGATCATCTTGTTCCAACTCCCCTGCCATGGTCGAGGACAGCTTCCTCTAGACCATGGGCCCCATCCAATCTGGTCTTGAATGTTTCCAGGGATGGGCTCATCTCTTATAACCTCACAGATGAAGTTTTCTAAGACAACTCATCCCCAAGACATCTTCTCTCACAGTGAATTATATCCCTCCGGACATAATTTGTATTTGTCAGGTATGCTTGATTTTAATATAGAAAATGCCTTCTTATTTTCAGATTACTTATAATAAGCTTTGAAAACAAACCCATGTGTTTGCTAAAGCATAAATTTCTACACCTTTTCTTCATACTTCAAAAACAGTAACCTTACTTTCACTTAATGGAGGAAGAAATTACCTTTCAAAAAGTTATTGAAACTAATGACTGCAATTTCATACTGTTCCACAAGTCATGGTGCTGTTTCTCTCTGCTCTAATGAGCAACTAACTGCAACTGTTTGTTTTTACTGCATTAAGAAGCCATTTACAAGGAAAGGTTTCTCCTTAATAATCGAAGCAGAATTCCTTTACTGAGAACTGCTCTGAGGTAGTCAAACATTAATGAAGAGATTAAGATCACCATTTCTTTATTAAAAACAGGCACAAACAGTTAATTATGGAGCATATCAGAAATGCAAATAACCCTTCAAATTATGTCTTAGGTGAAAGGTAGCCACAGATTTAATTTAATTAAGTAATTTAATTTATAGGAAAAGGAATTCAGTGTGGATTATCATGAACTTGTATAGTTCAGACAGAGGTTACAGCAATGTTCTTTGTTTTAGAGACATTGATTAGTGGTGGACTTTAACGTGTTAAAGTGATGGTGGGACACAATCTTAAGAGATCTTTTCTAACCTAAATGATTCTATGATTCCACAATTTTCTGATACTCCTATTTTTTTTATTTTTTCTTTGCATACCACAGTTGAAATAGTGCTTATACTTCTCACCTAAAGTCAGATATTCCATTTCATGAAAAAGCTTAAAATTATGGGCACACAATTTTACATCACCAATAAAAAGAGTTAATGTGGAATGGCAATCACAGCTACTTTTTCTTGTCTTGTCTGGAAGAAATATTGTATCTTATCTTCCTGCCTTTTACCAGAAAAATGAAGAAAAAACCACATTCCTTGGCTGTCCTTGGCTTTCTGCACTTTTAAACAATAACCCAATTTAATTGACTAAAATTAGATGGAAGACTTCTACAGTCTAATAAAGATTAGCATAGCCAGTGATAATTTTTCTTAAATACTTTGTATTACTTGTAATTACATTTTCAGGTCAAGTTTTCAAAAATATTTGTCTATTTGGAGTATTGAGAATTGGTAATGTGGTACGTCTGGGTGAAGAAAAAAAGAGATCAGAACACAAATCAAAGTCCTGAGTAATTTCTTTAGTTATATGCCATGCAAAATAATTTTTTTTTCCTAATGTTCACAAAACAATTTCCTTGGCAGTAAGGTAAACAAGTAGGCAAGCTGGTAGCAAATGAGTATTGCTGGTTGCAGTACACGGGAGTGAGGCATAGTGGGCTGAAAACTTACAAAAAAAATCAATTGCGGCTTTCTCTATTAAAGAATAATTCTGTTTCAAAATGTTAATGCATTCACGTGGTGTGTAGACTATTGCAAAACACTGCAGAGAAGGTGGAAATTTATATTTTTTCTGAGATTGGGTTTATCAGGCATCTTCAATGTTGTAATTCACCCTCCAAGTCTCTGTTGGCAATAATGCTGCCAAGATTTATCCCATGCATCCCATGTTCTTTAACTCGTCCTCTGCTGTTCTGGTCTGCATTTTCCCCTCTTTCATACAATGCAGAACATCAAGATAAAACAGATAATCCTAACTGTTTCTGAGCACTGTTCTTCCTCCCAGTGTTTTGAGGAATGATCTTGTGTGATTAGGAGCAAACACAAATTTTTTAAGTACATGTTTTTAAGATAAGCTCCTGCAGTTTTTCAGCTTGTGCCTGTAGCCTGAAAATCAATGAATGACTGTATGTTCATTACTTCTATGAATCCTTGCCCCAAAATTTATACAGTAGCTTAAAATCTTATGGGAGACACTTAGTGGGTCATAAGACAACTCAGCCAAGGAGCTGATTATACAGATTATAACTGTGAGATGGCATCTTCACCTTCCCTGCTCCTCTAGCTGTTCATGCTTGGGTCCCACAGGCTCAGCCCACTGTCTGCTGCAAGCAAACATCATCACATGGTGACATTAACAAGCCATGCTGCTGCTGAGTACCAGAGGACAAAGCCCCATAAATCCACTCAGAAAGGCATTTCTAGAGTTTAAATTCAGGCTATGCCTGCATTAACTCAGTCCTGTAGGAGGGGTGCTGAGGGCAATGGAGTTTTTGCTGTTAAGAGCTGCACATGAATGAGCAGAGAGCATAATTTGTTCTTCACAAGCCCAAAAGCAGTCTTAAGTCATGGTATCTATTAAAAGACAGGAAGCTGAATTTCGTGGGGGTACAAAATCTGCATGACAGCAACTAAAGACTGTGCACAAGCCTTGTTCCCTCTCTCCTTTTCATTGCTCAAAAATGAGGAGCATAGCCTGGATCACAAGTCCTGTGAGGAGCAGATGAGGAAGCTGGAATGGTTTGGTCTGGAGAAAAGAAGACTCAGGGGAGACCTTAATGTTCTGTACAACAACTTGAAAGGAGGTGGGGGTCAATCTCTTCTCCCACAAGACTTGTGATAGGACAAGGAGAAATTATCTCAAGCTGAGTCAGGGGAGTTTCAGGCTGAATATAAGGAAAAAAAATTCTTCCTTGAAAGAGTGGGTAAGCATTGGAACAGGCTCCCTGGGGAAGTGGTGGTCACCATCCCTGGAAGTGTTCCAAAAACAAGTAGAAGTGCCACTCCACTGTATGGTTTAGTGGGCAGGATGATATTCGGCCCAAAGGTTGGACTTGATCTTGGAGGAATTTTCCAAATTTTATGATTGCATGATTCTGTGAAAAGTCCCCAGACACTAGTCTTGTCCTGTTTGCAGGGAAACACACCTTGCTAAAAATGCTTAGGATATGAATGAAATGTAGGTTTTTGTGAATATATTCATGTTCATCAGCACATTCCTGTTCAAGCACCCTGACTCAACACAAGCTAATGGTCAGTACTTATGGTCACCATAAGTGACCACACCACAGGGGCTCCTGAGCTCCAGCACAGCTCTCCTGTGATTTGACTGACCCATACAGCCCATTCTTTTCCTAAATTTCACATATTGCAAAACAATATGGATAAACTGTGGATCATGGTAGGTCACCAAGGCTTCCTGCACATCCTGTCAGTCCTGTACCATGGATGGAGTTCTTTCTGCACACTCTTGGTTGGTCACCACCAAAGGACTACCTAGTGCAGACTTCAGCTTTCCCTCTGCTGAACTATTGCAAACTATAGGAGTTTTTGCCTCTGCTGCTGGAAACATCTAGTGGGAAGTCAACATTGTTAATGCTGTCAGTTCCCAAGGTTTTATTGTAAATCCTGTACATTTAATAAAAAAAAAAACCCATGTGCACTGGAAGATAAATACTGCCTCTTATTTATTTTATAAGCTTACATATTTTATATATTTTATTGCTGCATATATTCACCGATTTTACTTTATGAATTTACATAATCATTTCCAAAATATATTCTCAGTTTTCACAGATCCTACCAACCCGATAAGGGAAAGATTAAAAATATTTCCTTTAAACCAAACTCATGAATTCCACTTTTTTTATAGTCATTCTTGCTGGTGAGGTAGGAGTTTATTCACTATTTCATATCACCTTGTTTTGTTGTAATGCTATTTTAATAGGAGTGTCTTATTGAAACATGCACAGCAATTTAATTAGCCCTATGCCAGCTATCCACATACTGAGAGAGATCAGTGGCATGAAAAAAACCCACATTATGGCCCGTGTACCTTTAAGTTCAGTCCCATTAAATAATGCTCTCTTGTAGATCTATGAAATCAATTAGGAAGTACTTGCAAAGATAGCCAAGGAGAAACTGTTTAAAGCCTTAATGGCTTAAATATCCCTTGTCTTGATGTTAGCCCTATAAAGCTATTAGAGCCCAGTCTGGATTGCATTAGCACCATGAAAGTCAACTGTTAATCCTGTAACTGCGCCTGCCTGCCTTGCCTCTCCCCTGTCCATGTGTCTACGTGAATTGTTTCTAGAAGAGATGAAAGAATCTTCAGCATTTTCTTGATGCTGAAGATGTAGGAGAGAGAAGAAAATACTATTTTGTAAGAAAAAGTAAATGTAAAACACAGTTTGTTCTGAACAGGAGTAGTTGGGCTTTTTTATTGTTTGTTATTGAGTGTTTTCTTGCCCCAATAAAATAAAATTCTAGCTGTCTTCACAGGAGGTTATTTCATTACTATAAGACTACTTAAGCCAGAAACTGCTGTAATTTGAGACCATTTCCAGAGATCAAAGGAACTCCAGGGGATTCTGGATATGTCAAGGGCAAATTACACTGGAATATGTTGTAAAATAATATTGTTTCTTCCTTGAAGATTTTTCACAACAAGATGTTTTCCCAAACCTAGACTAAATTATTTATATATTCATTGATTTTCCAAGGAAATTCCTTTCTTCAACATTTGAGTTTGGGATTTTTTTTTTAGGTGATTTTCTCAGATTTTGGTATAACTATTTGTGTTTCATAAAACTTGTCTAAAAATGTCGCACCCATCTCGTTCTCCACCCTACCCCACCTGCAGTCATGTCACATTCCTCTGGGACCTGCTTACCTGTCTGTCCTGCAATCGTAGCAAACAGCCTGTGGGGAATCCTGGATGGGATCTTCAGTCCAGCTCTTATCTGGTAATACCTGGAGAGAAAGGATGAAAAATTATGCACTGCTAGAGAAGTGACCTCTTGATCCAACACAAAATTCTGTGAGAGCACATCCTGGGCATCTGCACCCAAAACTGCTCAAGAGAACAGGAATGCACAGGATCTTTTCTTCTGCTTTTTAGCTTTAAGTAAAGTGGGTTTAATCTGGCCCCATCTATTTTAGACCAGGCAGAGTGGACACAATGGCCTGATGTGTGAATAACGAAGAAAGATTGTGAAAAGTACTTGGCCTTCTGTAGGAAAAGGAGACATAGAGAAACATCTATGATAAAGGGCCTTGAGGTCAGACAAAGAGTGACAATAAATTTAATACACAAAGGAAGAAACAAACAAACAAAAGCACAAACCAAAACTAAAACCAAACCAACAAACAAAAAAACCCCAAAAAACAAAAAACAAAACAAAACAAACAAACAAACAAAAAAACCAAACCAACCCAAAAAACCCCCATAACTCCCCCCAAAAAACAAACAAAAAACCCCAAACCAAACCAAACAACAACTTCAGTGGAAAGACAACTAAAGTGCTAATCTCACATCTAGGGATATTCAAATTATGCACAGTGGCTGTCACTCTGCTGTTCCATGTCAAGTCTACCTTATCAAGAAAATGTTAGCATTAATCACTTGCCCAGAGGAGGTGTGGAGTCTCCCTCAGTGGAGATATTCCAGAACAGTCTGGACACAATCCTGTGCCTGTGCTCTGGGGTGACCCTGAATGAGCAGGGAGGCTGGATCAGATGGCCCACTGTGATCCCTGCCATTCTGTGATTCTGTTAGTCATATCTAAATCAGTTTTGTTCTGGTTGTTTTCTATCCCACAGGGGATCCCTGCATTAGGTGAAGGAAGACAGAAAAAGAAAACACCAGCAATTTCACTAGTTTAAGTTACACATAGAATCATAGAATATCCTGAATTGGAAGGGACCCACAAGGATCATCAAGGCCAACTTCTCACCCTGCACAGGAAACATCAAAAACCCCTCCATGTGTCTGAGAGAATTGTCCAAATGCCTCGAACTGTGGCAGGTTTGGTGCTGGGAACATTTCCATGGGGAGCCTGTTCCGGTCCCCAAAACATGAGCTCAGTCAAAACAGAGGGAAAAAACTCATCCTAGTCTTCCTTCATCATCACTTCCATGGATGAGGAAGATGAGGCAGTATTCAGTACAGTACCCAATCCAGGATGTTGTAGCTCAGGATACCTCCACCTGTTTGCAGACCTCCCACTAACCTGCTGTAACACCATGTTGGTGCCAGTCTCCCTTTCTCTAGATTTTCCCTCCTTTGCTCTCTTTGTTTATAAATTCCTTTTATCCACTAGTATTTGCAGATAGTTTTGGCCCAATTTTTGTCCCAGCCTCTAAATGCAAAAGTCTTTTCCAACCTGAACCATTCTGTAACTTTATGAAAACACCAAGTTTTCTGTGAACTCCTGTAAGAACATCTCACACAGGCTACACTTAAAATAAAATCTTTACTAAGTGTGTAATAGTGAATGAACTAGATCTGTCTTTCTGAGGTTAAAAGATGAAGAAAGGACTTTGATGGGGACAAAACAAAACAAAACAAAAAAGCACCACTCCAGAGGCAATGTTCCATGTCCTTCACAGCTGAAAGCCCACGTTACTCTACCTGCTTCAGCTGGCAGCTCCTTCCCAACTGGGATATAATTCCAGCACAACCCTTAAACATTTCTAGGTATCTGTTTCAGTCAAGAGCTTGGGCATGAAAACTCTCTGTTTATACTTTAGTTTTCAGAAAAGATACTAAAAGCAGCTCATATTCTAAATACACACAGTATATAGTTAAACATAACAGCAATCAAATCTAAGTCATCTGATCTTTTTCTCCATCATGCTGTTCTTGCACTATGCAGAAGTTTTTAATTGGTGATATTGATCCTGATTTTTTCTAAAGCAAGTACAAGAATTATGCCTTAAGACCCATTGAATTTTCATTATAGTTTTATGCAATACATTTTTGTTACTGACAAAAATACTCTGTGTGGACTACTCAGAAAGTCTAATAACTTCCAAATACCAGTAACAGGGTATTAAAGGAGAATTACATGTTAGTGTAACAGGACACTCCTCCATATGCAGATATTTAAGATTTACCATGTGCCCATTCCACTAGATCAGCACCAAAGCATATTCTATAACTGTTATAGACTATTCTAATACTCTATAACTGTCTGGCTACTTCTTTTTAGATTTCTGCTGCTCAGAATTGTGGTGGGTTTATCCTTATCTATCAGCCAAATTCCCAACCATATGCACTCTCCCTCCCCCTCATCAACAGAACAGCAGGAGAAAATAGGCTGAAAAATAGGATAGGATAAAGACAGGGAGATTGCTTACCAGTTACTGCCACTGGCAAAATTGATTCAGCTTCAGGGAGATTAATTTAATTCATTCACAATTGGGTAGTAAGAAAAAAACTGAGATATTAAAATAATACCTCTGTCCAGCCCACTCCCTTCTCCCAGGCTTGGCTTCAGTCTTTTGGATTCCTCTCCTCCCAAGCAGCTCAGGGGGATGGGGATGGGAGTTAGTCCATAAAATCACCTCTCAGCTGCTCCCTCCTCTTCATACATTCCCTGCTCCAGTGCAGATGCTTCCACAGGCTGCAGTTCCTTCAGGGAATATCTAACTGGGTACCTCCTGCCACACTATGGTAATGTCAGCCTTCCCTCATTGTGTGTCTCATGCTCAGAAACATCCCACGCAGCCCTAAATATTTCCAGTAGGAAAATGATTTCCAATGCCTTGGCTGGTGCTTCTGATTAAGCCACCTAAAGATGGGAGATTATATAGAGGTCCCATGGGTGACACTTTCATCTAATGGAATCATAGAATCATGGAATGGTTTTGGAAGGGACCTTAAAGCCCATCTCATTCCGCCCCCTGCCATGGGCAGGGACACTTTCCACGATCCCAGGCTCCTCAGAGCTCCATCCAACCTGTCCTTGAACACTTCCAGGAGTGGGACATCCAAAACCTTTTTGGGCAATGATGGCCATGCAGTCAAAATTCTCAGCAGACTTAGAGACATTCAGCTCCTGGAGGATGCTGGGCAGACCTTTATTTCCTCATGGCCCAGACAATACTGCCTTGGACATCAAAAACACATGAAGATACCTCAGTACTGGTGACTTCATAACACGGTTAGTTCCAACATTCATTATGTCCTTTGCAAATGGATTAGGTGCAAGGACATAAAAGAAATAGCTCTTCATCTTATTTAAACCTTTTCCTATTCATCCCCTAAATTTTAGTAAATTCATTTGGATGCCAGAGATATTTTAGGGGTCACAAGTAGTTCTCCTGCATACCCACCAAACTGAACTGGTCAAAGCAAAAAATACATAGAAACCTAAGAAACTCTCAGACTAAGGTCAAACTCTGAGTCTGAAGGTGAACTGGTCAAAGCAAAAAATACATAGAAACCTAAGGAACTCTCAGACTAAGGTCAAACTCTGAGTCTGAAGGTCCAGATATAAAGAGAATCCAGAGACTAGCAAGTTCTGCACTATTAAGGATTGCAGCCAAAAATGTAACTCATCTTTTTTAGGTGACCAAGCAGGTTTTAGTTCTTAATAAAAAGAATGGCAATAAACACTTAATAATAAATTATTTATTGCAGATTGTATGGCACCTAATGCCAAAAAGTCTGGCCTGCATAATGCAATGGCATAAAGGAGTTCTGGTATAAGTCATCATGGAATTAGATACATTCTTCCTAAAGAAAGACTTTGGAGAATGGTCTTCTAGTCAGAAGACACAAGAGGCTTCTAAATGTCCTGTTGTTGGTTCAGTTGTGTATATGACTGCATTGCAAGGACTTGTACCTCAAGGGGCTCAGTTGGATTAATGGCAGAGGACAGACATGTAAAGCACCTCAGACCCCCCCCAACACCTCAGGGATATTCATGGTAAAGAACACACAGGGGAGTGAAAATGTTAAAGGCTCAAACTGGTAGATTGAATTAAAAATTACAGAGAAGTACTAGTGCTCACAATTTATCAGTTTATTTTATTATTTTTTTTAAATACTGTTCCTGAAAGTATTTTCAGTGACAGTTTCAGGCAAAACATTCACAACAGCTCCAGAGGAGGTAAATAAAAGAGATAAATATCACAAGCAGTATATAAGCAAAGAACAGCTTTACCTTGGGTGGTCAGAAAAACCCCAGGACATCCTTATTTGAGTTTCACAAGAATGCTTATTGTCCAGTTAAAATAAGCAACCTTCATACAGGAAAGTGAATGAAACCCATTATCTGTTGTGTGGTTGCTGGTTGTTATTTTGGTTTTTGTTCTTTTTCCTATTTTTAATCCACATATCAATATTTAAATCATTAGACAGGCAAACATTATCCATGCCTCCTTAGAACTTCCTCTGCGCCTTTGTAAGCAGGGAGGAATTGCCAAACAGTGACTTTAAAACCAAGCAAAATCAAAAATATGAAGGTTCTTGCTCCCACACTGTGAAGCTGGATGTTACTAATAATAGTTTGTGCATTGTGAGGAGGGGTTTCCTGATCAAAATACAGAAAATCAAATAAAATACACTGCAAGATGCAGAGTCCCACACAATTTCTTCAGCAGCAAACACAGATACATGTCTTCACATCCCCATCCCACTGTCCACATCTCTTTGTTGTACCGGTCTGGGTGACATTGAGACCAACATATCAGACAAAGTCATGTTATTTTGAGCATAAATAAAACATTTTTTTTCAGTTCCTTCACAAAACCCCACACTGTTGGGTGACTGAATACTGTCCTCAGTCCCTGCTAAGGAACAGGAAAAGGAGGAATGGCTTCAAACTAGAACAGAACATATTTCAGTCAAATATTAGGAAGAAATTCTTTTCTCAGAGGGTGGAGAGACCCTGGCACAGGCTGCCCAGAGAAACTGTGGATGCCCCATCCCTTGAAATGTTCAAGGTCAGCTTGGATGTGACCCAGGTTGCTACCTGGGATAATGGAAGGTGGTTCTGCCCCAGAAAGGGGTTGGAATGAGATGATCTTGAGGGTCCCTTCCAGCCCAAACCATTCTATGATTCTAACGGGATAGCAGAAGGAAAATGGTTTTTTGGGGTGCTAAGACCACTCATCTGTTCCAGTGAGGCACTCCGAGCTATAAATGACATAAATCATGCTGAGAAGAAACAGGTACAGCTGACCATACTGTGCCTGGTTTTCCTCAAAACAAAGTGAACCATCTCCAGCTGGCTCTAAATAGTCTCATCAAGGAGTAGCTTCATAGTCTGTTCATCCTCACCAGGCTCTTCCAAACCCCTCAAGATAAAGAGGACCCAGTTTTGTCTCCTGTGCTCTCTAGAGTCTGCATATCTGTTGTCACCTGAGAGGAGCATTTGCTGTGTGGACTCTGCAGCAGCAGAGCCTTGAGAGTGGGATGCTGCCTGGGTGGAGGCACTTGCAGGGACATGGCTTCTCCCTCTTTGTGTAAGTAGCTCTCTCTGAATTTCAGGCTTGGGGAGAGATCCTACAGACAACTTCATTTCTTCCCAGCTAAGTGACTCTCTCCAAAGTTATGTGAAACATGAACATAAAAACTACAAAGAACAGAACACAATCTGGAGATCAAAATCTCTACTTAAAACTGGAGAATTAGATTGAGGCAGACATTGCAAGGCCACCAAAATAGTTACAGGAGGTCTCCCACCACAAATGTGTAGGAAGGCACTGCCTGGTAGTGGTATGGAGCTGACACTACTGATAAATGAGATATTGCCTCCAAAAATAACAAGCTATTTTTCTTGGAGAACCTTGGTAGAAGTGGCATGTGAATTGGAAAATACAGACTTACAACAAATCCGAGAAATCCATCAAGTTACAGGAGGGCTGGCAAAGAGCAGAAGCCGAAGAGTCATTTTGCAAAGGGAGTGGCATGGACATCACTTGGCTCCCTGAGCATGGCCCCAGAAATACATAAGGCTTTACAGTAGATTTTAAGGAAAAGAATAATTAGGGAATAGATTAGAAACTGCAGTACAATTCTTGTTTTACTGCAATTAGGCTGAGTCTGGCTCATTAGAGTTAGGCTAGGCAGCACCTCTTTTTGAGTAAACATCTGGTTTGTGGTTGGTTTGGTTTTTTTCCCTTTTTAAAGGGAAGAGCAGAGCAGAAAAACTTATTTAGACTTCAGTATAGTAGGGAGAGCATGGAAAATTTCTAGCTAATGTGGTGCAGGCACTGTGAAGGGAAGATCAGGAAACAGCAAGCTGATTTTAAGAACTAAAGGAATTTGGTACACTTAACTCAGCAAAACAGAGCAATCAGATCCCCTCTCCATCTATAAATATATTGGGAGGAAAATAATCAGGAAGAAAGAAGACTGAGGTACAAGAAAGTACAATGTTGGCACAAGAACAAACACATATAAAGTGCCCATGAATAAATCCAGTTAAGACGTAAAAACTGTAGCTGGCAAAGGAGCAAGACTGTGTAAAAAAAAATAAAATAAAATAAATCAAAAGAGCTCCTACCAGAAGCAGGAAAGAAAAAGCCAATTTGTTTTTAGGGGAAGCTCAGTAAATTTCCAAATGATTTATAAGACATGGATCCTTTTTATTTGCAGGACAATGTTATTTATGCAGGCAGTGCGTACTACTCCATGTCCCTTCTCTCTTGCAAGATAAACTGCATGGGCCACCCTAGTAGCAATGAATTTGCCAAGCCCACCCTCACTGGCTATTTGTGAATTTCTAATATTGAAAATGAAACTATTTGAGTGGCTTCTTTGTTTTCCTGAGGCTGGACACATATTAAGCCCTGCTGACCTGCACTGACTGACCTCACTGGCTGTTTTTGGAGCCTCCCTCCCTCAGGAGCCTGGCTGCACTGACAGATGTGCTGGGTGACATTCCCTGCCCGTGCCTCCCCCTACACAGGGCAGAGCTGCTGACATCTCTCAGTCTCTTGGCACTGAGGTGCTCAGACCTCCTCTCCCAATGTTAGGAAAATAAAATGTTTCTGCTACAAATAACTCATCATGTCATCTCTAGTGATCTAATCATGGCACAGGGCAGTGCTCATTCTAGAGGATTTACATCCAAACCAACACAGAGCAGGGTGGTACCAGCCCTGTTACTGATGCTTTGGGCTCCATCCTCCCTTTCCTTCCTCCTCTCAGATTAACACCAGAGTAGCTCAGCTCTCACCTAGTGGTGCAAGTTGCTGCCTATTTGTCTTCCCCTCCAACTGGCTTGTAATGACACTGTAAAACCCGGGTTAAGAAGGGTTCACTGGTTTGAGAGAAGCAATTTGTGAGATAATATTGATGCATCACACCTCCAAACCAGATCACTCCCACCAGGAGCACTGACAGACCAGACTGCTCCTCCCTGATCATTCCTGCAGCATAGAAATCAAAACCTTTGTCTCAGTAACAGTGTCACAGGAGCCAGACAAGTTCAAATTCCACCCTCTTTGAATTATACCTGAACAGTTCCAAGGCTTAACATTTCATCCCAGGTTAGGCTGCATTTAAATAAACAACCCTTAAGCTAATACAGCTAATACAAAAGAGCTGTGTGCTGAGCCTGGTGAGTCAGCCTGGAGTTCCAGCTTCTCCTCAGACTTGTCTTGGAGTTGACCTCCGGGAATCCCTGGATATCAGCAAATCTTCTCTATTGAATTCCTGCTTCCAGAGAGCCAAGTACTGCAGCATACTGTTTTGGGAGTCAGTGAGAAAAAGCCTTACAGGCAAGGAAAAAATGGATTTCTTCATGGAAACAGCAATAGAGGAGAGGTCAAATCTCATTGCAAGGCTTAACTTCATGGGCTTTGAACTCAAGGTCTTCAGATGTAAAAAAACCTCTTTCTTTCTCTAGCAACATTAGGAGATATTTCTGTCCTGTGCTGATGGTCTCCAGCAGAGGATTGCCAAGTGTGTTACCATCCGAGGGCTTCCTGATAGATATTCCAGAAGTTTATGCAGGACAGAGTAAACATCTGTGGCCATCCAGGCTGATTCCCAGAAAAAACCAGTAATCTATAACCTGCCAAACACACTATTACTTTCTGCACAAACACTGGGGACCAAAGCTTAAAAATAAAGCTTTCTATCTGGTTACCTTCCTGCTGAAAAAGTAAAAACTGAAAAGCAATACCTATTGTGGAGTACAGGGAGAAAACCAGGGCAGAAGGCAAGTAGACCATTGCTTATTACTCCTTTCTCTTTAGTGAAACAAGTCAGAGGTGTAGCCACGAAAATTCTGTGAGTTTGCATAAAACAATGGAGAATTTTTCTTGTTTGTGGTGATAAGGTTACATATCTAATAGAGTCAATAACATTTGGTGGATCTCTATAAAGTGCATGAGTCACACAGAAGTGCACTGTATAAATACATCCCTATTCTGTATATAAATATTTTGGTGGGTTCTTTGGCTATTCAAACAGAAGAGCATGGGAAAAGAAGATAATTTTACACCTAAGATTGAAAACAGACAGATAAATCAGAATGTGTATCATATCAGAAAAAAATACCATATCGCTATATAAGCAAGCACAATGTGCAGTACCATGTATATGAGGAAGCCCTACAATATATTTCAGACACATCTAAAAAGTCCAGACATTTCTCAATTAAATATTATTTCAAGAAGCTTTTGTGACCTAACTCTACCTCAAGCTTTTGGCAGGCTCTAGAATAGCCCAGAAAAAAAAGGGAGTGAGTGTGGGACACAGAAGTTAGCAGCAGGCAGGAGGTGGTTGTTCACAGAAGTCATCACCATTCCTACTGTTAGCATTTTTTTCTCACCTCTTTGGCAATAGGAAGAACACCCCAGACAGCTCAGGGAATCTTACACTCACTTTGGAGGTTATTAGAGGTAGGAGAGGAAGGCTTTTGCCAGCCCTCAGTCTTGCACACACAGTGACAGATCTGTCTGGCAGCTCCCTCTGTGATGCCCAGAGCTGCTGTGCCAGGGCAGGTCAGTCAAACACAGCTGCAGTGCTCCGACCCAGACTCCACAGCCATTTATCACATCAAGTTTCTACAATTCTCATCCCGGTTTTATTCTCAGGCTCTTTAACTTTTCATGAAGGCAGGTCTAAAATTAATAGTGTGAGGAGGTTGAGCCATACCCTCCTTGCAGTGCAATAAGTAATGAACTGGTGTCTCAGTAAAAGACACAGTGGGTCTGTGAAAGAAGACTTTTCACCTACCAGGAGTCTACATCATGCAGATAAGATGAAATTGTTCAATTGTAAATGCATGGCAATATTTTTTTTTTCTTATTTTTAGTATGATACAAAATCCTGTTATAAAACCAGATGCTGCCCAGTTCTGCAGGCTTGAGAAGTGCTTGGTGTGATTCCTTCTCATCCAAGCAAACAGTACACATGGGTTGTCAATATCTTCAGAAGGTGCTCTGCATATCCCTGGATCAAACATGGATTTTTATATCCTGAGTCCAGGATTTAGGGCTGGAAAGCCTCAAGAGCAGAGTGCTCTGGGCATAATGTGGAAAAATTATACCTAGCTTCTGGCAGAAGATCTCTAGTGTCCACAAAAGTATTTCAGTGCATCACTGAAGGAGAGCCTACACTTGGCACTCGATGATTTTCAGGCAAGGATTTCATTTGGATCCAGGTAAGCCACAACCTTGACTCTTTTTATATGTCCAGCTTCTTGTAGTTTCATCAGATCATCTCTCCTCTGCAGAAACTTGCAATCTCACAAGCCATAAAATCTCCAGCCCATGAAACCCTGCAGCTCTCTGACAATTACACCTACCAGCTCACTTTACATCTCCTTTTATGCTCACCTCAGGGGCTCTTGCCCTTTTATGCTCATCAAGGTAGCAATGCTGTCTTTTATTTAGTCCCATAATCATACTTTTTTTAAGCAATTTGCCCTTTACTTCCCTTTCATTCATCATAGCAAGGTAGGGGTGAACAGGAGTGGGCAGTAAAATGGTGAGCAATGAGTGAAACGATAGAAATGTGCTTTATTGTTGGAAAAGAAAGGCAGTGAAGGGAAAGGGCAGAAAAATTAGGACCCCAATAAGGATATGAGCACTTATACTCTTGTCTCAAAAGCAATAGGAAACCTTGAAAACAGTTTAATTTAGTCTCACAGTCAAGTAGTAACCTTTTCCAATCTGCTCTTATATTATATGAAGAGCTAAAGATGAGAGATTTTGTACTTTTCTAACTGAAGCACCTGGAAAAACCTACACTCTGATTATCTGAGAGAGAATTAACCCTCACCTGGTCTGGGTGCAATCAAGAAACTATAAAAATTATTTAATAGATATAAATTGCACTGAGTATTCCTGGAGATCAATTCAAAGCTTTATATTACATCCTTTTTTTTTTTTCAGTAGAATAAGGCAAACATCGTGTCTCATGAGGTTTCTAAAATGCTTCTGTAATTCTTGTAGAGTGAAATGGGTAAACAGATTTGGAGATGTGGTTATTTACACTACATTTTGTTTGGTATCCCACTCCTGGAAACAGGAGGAAAATGAAAGTGATAGACATGAAATGGTTTCTTAGAAACTGTTATTTTAAAAATTGTACACTTTTTTTTCATCTCTCAGAATTTCTCGGAAGGCTGAAAGCCAAAGTGACCTTTAAACAAAGGTGCAAGCTACTGGGGACACAATGTTTAATCCAGCAGACCAAGGAGAGACTTTCACTTCATTCACAGCCTGGTAATCGTCCAATCCCAAATGGATGCAAAAGCTGAGAATCTTTTAGCCATTGACCCTGAATTAGATTCCAAAAGAAGAACCTTTAGGGAAATAAGCAAGGAGAAGATGCAGAGTGACCTGACACATAATGAATCACAATCCCAGGACAAGTCACTTTATTTAGTTCATCCAGCAAATCCCTAAATCCTGCTGTCACTAAATCGGTCAGCTCAAATACCAGGAAGTCTTGCACAGGCTGAACACTTCCTGTGGTGGAACACAGTGCAGACAGGTCAAGTTGTGTGGCCTCAGACTCATTTTGTCTCATGGCTATGACTGTACCTCTCAAAATTGCAGGATGTTCTCCAGGTATGTGATCCATTGCTCTGTTATTGGTCTGCCATCACTGGACTCAATTTCAGTCTTCAGAACAAGAGAGGAGCTGCATCACCTGACTGAAATTGGAGAGTGCCTCCACTAAGGCTTAACATTTCCTGGAGCCCAAGGAGAATTCACACTTCCTGCCACCTCTGTCCCACAACAATTTGGGGTTATAGGCCCTCCTTCACAGCACTGACCCAACACGTCAGGCCCGTGCTCAGGTGCATCAGCAGGTGCAAGGTGGGAGCATCTGGCCATAGCACACAGCACATTCCCAGGGGAATGCAGAGCTGCATGAAACTGAGCCCAGGGGTGGCTGATCAGTACCACAGCAAAGAGAAATACAAATTTCAGCATTTCTGTCTGGGTCCAGCTCAATTCTTAAGGTCAGAAAACAGATTTTTTTTTTTTTTTTCAGAAGTACAAA
>VXBB01018005.1:154058-171050 GCA_013399915.1 Illadopsis cleaveri | reverse complement strand
GCGCCCCAAACTGGGCTAAATGTTGTATTTGGCTGGCCAAAAATTAAACCTTTGCCCCTTAACATCTACATACTATCTCCTCTGAGGAAAGCAAATATCACCCCAGTTCAAGTGACATTTACGTTGTTGCTTTGATGACTTTCTGAGTGAATTATGTCAGAAAGTTGCTTCAATCTCACCTCACATGATTTATATTTATACACAGCTATACCTGAGATGGTGACTAGAGCTCCTGACTCTGAGAGTTACAGATGGAGCCATGTCTGCTGCTGGAATCACTCAGCTCTCTGTACGTGTAAGTTGTGGAAGGAAGCCTAAGCCCTCAGGCTTGTGAAAGGATTTATGCATGTGTGCTGCAACATTTTATTACTTAAGAACAAGTGAAGTGACACAGTTTTAAAGCACCTTAACTAGAACATGCCAGAAACATGGCATCGGCATAGACTGTGTCAGGGCAATTATTCTGAACAAGAGAGAGTGCCAGACATTAGCGAATGAGAAGGTCTGGTAATAAAATTACTAAGAAATGCTTCAAAAACCCCAGTGTGTTCCTCATGTGCAATTTTTTAGAGAATTAGAATTTATTCCCCAAGTTTTCATGTGAAGATGATTGGGGTGTTTTTAGCCTTTCTGGCACTTTTGCTCTCCAAAGCACCCTGCAAACAACTAATAGAGGCAGCTGCAGCTACCTGTATTTGGAATTTGTTATCACATAGTTACATAGGTGGGTTGGAACTAGATGGTCTTTAAGGTCCCTTCTAACCCAAACCATTCCATGGCTCCATGGCACACCCTGTGTATATCCCTAGGGAAAGCATGGAGTGACCACCAGCAGAAAATCTTGTCTTTAAATACAGGACAAGCTCTTGGGAGAACAGCTAGACTGGGTTCTTGCAAGGGAAAAAGGAAAATCCTTTGATTATACTCAAGCTCTGAAATTTGTTTTCTAGAGTCTGGGGAATCTCTATCCTTGGAAGTTTTCAAGATGGGACTGGACATGGCCTTGAGTAACAGTCTGAATTCAATAATTCCTGCTTTAAGCAGGCATTGGGCTGAAGACCACAGAAGTTCCCTTCCAGCATGAATGATTCCCTGGCTCTAGGACTTCCTGACATAGCCTTCCTCAGCATAGAAACAGCAAAGAAGCAGTGCAGCTTCTTTCTGCACTCAGTTTCAGCCCATGAAGTAAACACTGTTTTAGTGATTTATCATCAGGACGATGGCCTCCAGTAATTCACCTGGCTGATTAGCTTGCAGCACAAAACAGGTTTACTTGATTATCATTAGAATGTGATTTTAGCTGAGAAATGTGGTTTGTTAATAAAATGAGGTTCTGCTTTTCAGCTGTGTGCAATGCTTCATGCCTTAAGTCTTGATGTCACTGTGTCCAGTTCTGCAACAAGTGTGTCACACCCTGGAGGAGCTCAATTTTCAATGCTGCACTTAATGACACAATGATTATAAGAATTTATGGGGCTTGTGTTATCAATTCATTATGGAGATAGAGGGTAAAACACTTAGATTCAAGTCCATCAATGAAGATCACAGCTACTTCTAAAAGACCTATGAACAAAGAGCAGCTACTTCTTGTATCAAATCTATTGGTTCAAGTAGAAATTCACCTCAAAGACATGCATTTAGTCAATTAGATTACTACATCTGATTAGCAGAACTTAAGGGGGACCAAAGCCATGCTGTGATACTCTAGGGGATGATACTTTAAATTTAAGATCTCTGCTTATAGAAGAATTTTTTTATTTTATGATTTGGATTCATAAAAACAGAAAAGGCAGTGACAAATTGCACATCAAGGGCTTTGAAGAAAATCTTATAATAGTCAATTTTTAACATTACAGATGATAGAATGAACTGTCTTCCAGGTTAATGGCTGATGAGCATTAAAAGCTGGCTAAATCCCAGAAGTTTCATTTTGTTTTTTCTTGTCTTTTTAACTCTATTTTTTCACCCAAGACTTTAATCTAACAACACAGCTTGCATTTTATTTCCTAGGAGAGTGGCTCCCATCTGTTTGCATGACATTCCTCTTGGCTAGCACTGTCTATATGATATATTTTAATGTTTGTCTTTCAGGAGCAAGCAGAATGCATTCTCTGTCTGTATCCTTACCTTTGATTTATGAATTTTCCTGGTGGGTACAAAACTTTCCACCTGGATGCCAGAGTATCTATACCAAACTGTTCTTTCTGCAAGTATCTCCACCTTTTATTTTTTGATCAGAAATTGCTTTGCACCATTTACTGATCTTTCAAAATGTCTGTCTTAAGTCCCTGTTGTATATTTTCTGCATGTGGGGAAGACTGGAGACTAGTCTAACAAGACCAGGATCAGAAAGAGAGATAGGAAGTGAATGTATTGATTCACTAGAACATACTTTTTTTTCCTCTGATATGCCCATGAATAGAGGCTAATTTGCTGAATGTTATGCAGTGTGCACTTTTAAGTTGTTTTAATGACTAGTTACCACACTAGTGTTCATGACCAAGAGAGAAACAGTTGCTACCCCATGTGCAAAGAGTGGCTGAAGTAAACTGAGCACATTCTTTCTCAACATGTGACTCAGTCAACTCATGCTGTGTTACATGGGTGCCAAATGGGAGCAGAACAAGTGGTGAAGCTGGACCATATGGGTTGAGAAGTGGCAAGATGACATTTGGAGTTCTCAGAAGCTCTCAAATTGCTACAACATTTCTGGCCTCTCCAATATGTGTTTGTTCCAAATTACTGCATTGTCCAGAATTTTCCCTCTGACATTGCACATGCCTGGTTTTCACTCTGTATTAGTGACTGCTGGGAACAGTGTGTGGAAAACAATCACAAACTAGCATGTAAAACATTGTCTCAAGGCCTTGAGGAGTATCTATCCAGGCCCCTTATTTCTGAACTTGTACTTACTCTGTGATGATACTGCCTTGGTTAGACGACCTCTTAGAAGAGTTGGAGTTGGCCTTTAATTCAGTTGTCAAAAGGTGACCAAGTGACACAGAACAGTTATCTAATGTATTTAGGGTTGGGTAAGCCAAAGTATTATTTATTTGAAGAAGATAATTTTCAGATACAAGAGTACCCTACTCTCCACTGACTAATCAATTACCTGTCAATGGAGTTTGCTGAGATGCTGCTCCTCACCTGCAGAACAGCCTCAGCTCTTAGGCTCCACTCCATTTATTTTCAATGTTTCCCCCCTACCACTGGCACAGAACTTCCCACCTCTCTTCAGCAGACACAGAGTGCCTAGAAATTAAAGATGGCTATACTTATTAACCAAATGAGAAAATTGTCTTCACTAGCTGTCATGACAATAACCCATAATTCATGTTTCCATGAAGTTGCCATTTGCTACACTTCAGGACACTGATCTTTAGCTTCATGCACACCTGCACTCCAGCTACTTTCATGACTTTAGATTTGTGCTCAACTAAGCTCCATCTTGTCAGTTCAGTGCAGCAGGTTCTCAACTATCACTGCATGACCATGACTGGCTCCTGAGGGGTTGTATGCTTTTTTTTTAAGTGAAGATAATATGTCATCTGGCCAGAAAAACATCATTTCTGTCAATGTATCTGTTCCAAGGGACAGCACTTACAACTCCAAAAAGGAATCACTTCCATCACTTTGCAATGCTTACAAGCCCTCTTCCTTTTATTTTTCCCCTTTTTTTCTTCATTTATAATAAAGAGAATTCATTCATCATAAATGCACTAGGTAAGTATTTTCAAAATGACACATTTACAGTCCAAAAGTGATTTATATTTTGTTACAGATGAGAAGTCTGAAGAAATGCATATTTTTATGAACAAAGTAACAAGATTTACTTCTGTCCTACACTTTCAAACTGTATTTTATACATACATATATATGTATATACACATACTGACACTGTCCTTCAAAGACTCTGAGAAATAAGGTCTGAACCTCTGAACACAATGTGTGTTTTTCAGGTACCCATCTGACAAGAGAGGCACTGATGGATTGCTGAACTCCAGTTTGCTGGGAAAAGGAGCTGCTGCATTTTGTTACTAAAGGAATGACTTCATGGCTAAGTACACTGAAGCCCAGTTGTCCATCTCGTAGTTAACAGGGATGTTTTGCCACACAAAAGCTTAGTCTGTTAAGTCAGAAGATCATCTTTCCAGCAGCTCTGAGTGCAATTGATTCCTGGTCTGATCCTTGTAGGGTTTTGTAAGCTCTGAAACCACTGATCTTTTCTCCAGGGCAATGGTGCATTCCTTTTAGAAGAAACTGGACTTCATTTTTCCACTCATTTTTAATTACCACCACCCCTCACACACATAAACCACCAGTGTAAGTGTCAGACACTTAGGAATTGCAGTCTGGAATTTGAGGATTGAGAAAACTGATAAGCAGTTGATTCAGCCCTGTGATCAGTAACCAGTGACTTACCTTGGTCCTACTTTTATAATACATCATTGCCAGAATCCTACTAGTCAGCCACTATTTCACCTTCTTTGTGCCCTCTATTTCTTCACAAACTCTAAATATTACTCACTCTGTGAATGCAGTAGTTGTGGGGTTATTTTTTTTTTTTCCCTCAGTCAAATAGATTTTGAAAAGCTTTAAGAAAAAAAGGTGCAGAAGGATTGCTTCTGACAGAAGCAGACAAATCAATTAATTGATCTCCAGCAGTCAGGGATAATTTTATTTCCTACTCTATTAAGGAAAATCAGAATCAGTTAGCTAATTTCACTAGAGAAAATGTCACCAGTTATTAAGCAGCGCATGATGGAAAGAATTAAAGACGGAAAACTCAAAAATGCTTTTCCTACCAGAAATTGCATTACTTATTACTCAACCTTTAGAACTCTGGCATAAAGCAGCATTGCAAATCCTTTGGTTTGGCTAAAGAAAAGGTTTTCTTCCCCTGTAGCAGCATCTACAGAATTTAACCTTTGATGTCTATAAATACTGTCATGGTTATACTTGTGCTCCAGAAGAAGATATATTTAACAGTAACTGACCAAACTACCTGCAACACAGAAATTACTGAATGTTCCTGATATATATTTGCCAAAAACATAAAACCATAACAAATATTCACCAAAAAAACCACCAAAAACCCCAACCAAATCCTTATTTTTGTGTAATAACTATTCATACAGGTAAAGAAACATGATTCAAATAGCACAAGTTGCGGTTCAAATGGTTTAAGGAACTTTCATTTCTCATGGGGAGGTAGAAGTGGCAACTGGCTGTGCATGCATGCAGATTTCAAAATAGCATCCAGTAAAATCAAAAATAGAATGGGGCCATTACTGGCAGCCTAACATTTTAAAGTACTTTGACTCTGTGACTTATGGACAGCAGATCATGTCCTTAATCAAGCTTGATTAACTATCACCTAATGGTTCCAGAAGGGCTGATTCTTCCTAAAACATGTTGATTTATTCATTCCTTTATTTGAATGGAGTGCTCTTCTTGAAAAGACTTGCAGCTGGCACAGCCACACTCTCCCAAAGGGCAATGCCTTCAGAAGGACAGTTAGTGAAGACTAAGTGTTTTGGGAAATATTGCCCTTATTTCTGCAGCTGCCAGACCAGAAATTTCAGCTTTCTCAGTTAGGCATACAGGAGCATGACTATTCTGTATTTGTGGGATTTTTTACTTTGTTTTTGTACCAAAATATTAGGAGGAAAAGTAGAATATATAAATTATTATTAATGCTCTTCATTTTTGTTCATGTTTTTGAGGTTAAAAAAACACAGCGTGTTGGGTTCCCACAGAAATTAGGATGAATTTCAATTTCTCTGCTTTTCTGATACACAACACTTCATAAATCACCTTTCTGACCTCCATCAGGACAGAATGGTATTGATTCAATTTACAAGTTACTCAGAGAAGAAAAATGTTAGTTAAATAGAAAATACACATCGTTCTTAATTCTACCACACTCTCATCTGTGGAGACCACCTAAATCCAAGATATCCCAGATGTCTATAGTCAATATCAACGATGGCAATACAAAAGTGTCAAAATTGAAAGTGTGCCCAAGTTAAAATGAAATTTGGCAAGCTCATCTACTCTTTCTTTCCACATGTTCATGCTACAGTGAAAGGGCCTGCTGAGCAGATGCAGTCAGCCAGAGGATAGTGGCCAGCAAATATAAGACATAAGGTTTTTGCTGGAAATGTAAAGGTTAAAATGATGGAAGGAAAGCAAATGCAATATTGTGCAGGATACATGGAAAGAAACATTACTGCAAACAAATTAATGCAGTATAACCTACAGTATCATGTGTTTGGAATATTAATCAGAAAAGCAAGGTAAGTACCAGTGGGGAAAAAAGCAAAGGTAATTAGGAACTCATTAGTGTGACAGCTGAATATATTATCTGTGTTAGTGCGAGGTTTACCCCCATACCAGAGATTTGATCTGGCTGTCAAAGCCAAGGAAAGCATTTTAGAGAAATGATTGAATGCAAAATCAGACTAATACATGAAAACACAGGCAGGTCATCACACTGGAACATGGGAAGATTCCTGGCTAACCTCTAAACATCCTCTTGTCTAAGTCCAAAAACTCACATAGCCCACAGATGGGAGTGGATTTTCAGTTGTGAGGAAGATCAAAGACATTACTGTGATCACCAGATACCAAGGGTGAAAAAAAAAAAACAAAAAATCTATAGTTAGGGCTGTCTTCTGTTATCACAAGGACCAGAATGCACATGAGGGTTGTTTGTTTGTTTGTTTTATAGCTTGGATAAACCAAATAGCTCAAGCATAGAGGTTTCTTTTTCAGTTTGACACTGGAATTTTACATGGTCAGAATACTATCTAACATAAAGTTGGTGTATATTCTCTTGGAGAGAACAACAGAATGACAGATGCCAGCTGTTAAAACCAAATAGAGTTGTGTTTCCTTCATTCAAGTTCCCAGCATTTTTCTCACACAGTTCATCAAAGTAAATCTAATAATAAAATGCCTCTATACTGATGGAAACAGCTCTACCTAATCCATCCCAATACCTGAAACAATTCCCTGGTTTTTGTGAGGGAAATGGTGCTTGAGATAGACAAATCAGCTGTGAACCACCCCTGTGCCAAGCTGAGGCTTGAAAGAGAATATGTTGTGCTCTGTAGACATCAGTTGTGGTAGGTGAAAGAAAATAATATTCCTCTAGACCCACTGTCTTCCATGAACTACATTCTTTTGACCTGAGTATCCTGGTCTCCCCCAAAAGTGCTTCTTTGTCTAATTTTTCTTCACTGAAGAACACCTGTGGGGTGCAATATGCAAGCTGTGCAACAACTCCCACCTGGCCAGGCTTTTTCACAGCCATCAGGTTGTTAAAAAACTACTTGGAAGGGTGGTGCAAAAATAATAGAGGCAAAAGTTTAACTAGATCAGAGCTGTACATGTTCTTCTAATTTATGGAGATGTGAAAAATCAGTGTGGCCACCAGATGCAGAGATTTAGACAAATATGAGTATTCATTTTCCCTTCTGAAATGGTGGGATTCAGCTAAATTTCATTAAAGAATATAATCATTAGATTTATGACCCTAAAATGAAAATGTTTGCATTATAATTCAATGCAGCTATCATTTACCATGGAGACTCAAAACCAGCCCAGAAGCATTTAAAACAGCCATTGTACTTACATCTGAACAGGGGCTTAAAATAATTTGCAGCATTACAACATTGTATTGCAAAAACAAGCCAGTCAGTCTGAGTTTATAGTGAAAGTAATGTACATTGATCTTCCTTGACAGCAATGAAAGCCCAATGACATCCTTCTCTGCCCTGGAGATTGCATGAAATATAACTGCACTTGGCAGAAAAGAACCTGTTTTGCAATTTAACTCTTTTCTGTAAGCTGCTCCTCTATTGTCAGCTGCAAATTAATGGAAACATCAACTCACCCCCTCTGGAAGAGGTCCACATTATGGAATTTGTGTAGCTCCACAGAAAACTCGACCGTTCCCTGAACCTCAGACATGGTTTTTTCAGGTCATCACCTAAATAACACATATATAAAGACATTTTAAACATTTGAAGTATTTTGCTTAACAAATCCATGACTGGATGATTTCATTTTAGTCAGCATCTTGGGGTCCATGCAAAGCTTGAAATCGGCCGATATCACCTGGAATCTTTCCAATGACATCATTTGGCTCCATCTTTAGGAAAACTTGCTAAAAGCCAGATCAAAGCAGTAATTAAGAGAGGTAAGAAGTCTAATTAAGCCTGAGGACAGAATGATAATATTATGAAAAATATAAGAAGTAAAAAAGTAAATAACATATTATGTGCAAGAATCTCAAAGCAAATTTTAATTAACTCTCTTGCTGCTCTTGTATGGGAAATTGATTTTTTTTTCTTCTCATTTTATGAAATGGCAGATTTCCAGGGTCAGCATAGCTCATTTCTGTAAAAGCACAGGCCAAAAAGACAAGAACTCTAGATAGATGAGAGCAGAATTCAGATTTCTCTTGCTTTTGACCCCTCCTATGACTTAAATAAAGTCCCAGAAGGGAAGCTTCTGAGGGAATAAGAATAATTTAAATATTAATGAATGGAAGATATTCTTTTAAAGAAAATGCTGACAGTCATAGTACCTAACAGGCCACCACAGTCAGATCAAGATTTTGAAGCATTACAGCCATTTACATAGTTCATCTCATGTGCTTATTGAATCATAGAATAATTTAGGTTGGAAGGGACTTCAGGAGGTCATGCCTCACTCAAGGAAGTTTCCAAACCAGCTCTATTTTATACACAAATGTAGATCCTTAATATTTCCCTAATTATAGCAGAGGCAAGCCAAGGACTTTTACAGCTTTAGGACAGATTTTCAATTATTTTTTGCCCTTCCCTCCTTCCCCCCCTTACCCCTGCAAGTGTACTGCTGGCAATCTGCCAAGCTGCCTGGAAATTTTCTGTAGGATCAATGAGAGGATAAAGATTAATTTTTTTCCATTAACACATTCATAAGCAACATTTTAGTTGTTGTTTGACAGCAGCCAAGTGCAGTCTCTGAGGAAGACCCATGTCAGGGCTCTTAACAATTGCCCTTTCTGAAACATACAGGGATTCAAAGGGATATGTAGCTCAGATGCAAAATGAAAAATTTCTTCAGAGGTGCTAATCAATAATTTTCATAGTACTCATGGATTTGACTGTGTCCTTTAATGAAGCAGGAGTGGAGAGGATTTTGATACATGAAGTCCTCAGATAAGCATTAGGCTTTAGCTTTCTCAAGGCTTGCTCCTGATTAGTAATTTTCCAGCTGACTGGCTTATTACACTGATTATTTTGAACTAAGGGGTTTTTTTCTGGCTATCATCTCAAGTGCTACAGTTTTTCAAAAAGATCTTATTCTAGAGTTAAAAGGATATTGATTTTTCATTCACCATTCTCAAACTTTGGAATGACAATAATCTGATGTAAGATATATGTAATATATGTCTATAACTGTGAGAAAGAAAGAGAGAATTGCTAAGCTACACACCTGCTCTGCCTCCAAGGCAAGGAACTCTACATTAGCTTGTGTCAGGACAGGATTTGGGTGTGCTGAAGGTGTATTCGAACTCTATTACATGTCAGACAATCACAGAATAAACTAGGCTGGAAAAGACCCTTGAGGTCATTGAGTCCAACCCATGACCTGACACCACCTTGTCAACCAGAACAAGGCCCTGAGTGCCACATCCAGCCTTCTCAAACCCCTCCAGGGACAGTGACTCCATCACCTCCCTGGGCAGCCCATTCCAATGCCCAATCACTCTTTCTTCCTAATATCCAGCCTAAACCTCCCCTGGTGCAGGTCCCTTGTCCCCTTGTCCTGTTGCTGCTGCCTGGGAGAAGAGCCTGAGCCCCATTTGCTGCACCCTCCTGTCAGGGAGTTGTGAGTGATGAGGCCTCCCCTGAGTCTGCTCTTCTCCAGGCTGAACATCCCCAGCTCCCTCAGATGCTCCTTACAGGGCTTGTGTTCCAGACCCTTTTTCAGCCTTGTTGCCAGTGGTTTAATGCAAAACCAGCACATTACCCTTCTCTGGACCTGCTCCAGCACCTCAATGTCCTTCCTAAACTGAGGGGCCCAGAACTGGACACAACACTCAAGGTGTGGCCTAAGGAGTGCTGAGTACAGGGCAAAAAAAGTAGTATTCTTGGTCTCCTTTGTCCCCCATTTCAACAGGACTGAAACAAATGCTTTGTCCTTTTGCGTTTTTGGCACGGATTAAGAAGTTGTACACAGTCTGTAAGGCATGAACATGATGAATCCACCAGGTTATGTGAGTGTCTGTGTGTGTGATAGTCTTGCCTGAGTCAAAAAGCAGACTGTGTGGGAAGCTAGTAGGAAACCATGCAAGCCACAAAGCAATACTCTGACAAGGTACTTAGTCTTGAGGAGAGTGCTAATTAAAAGAATTGCCTTGGGCAATATATCTGCATGTTGGGCTGAGGCATATTTCCCTAGACCACAAGCTCAGGATCAAAGGAAACCCCATGCTTTTGAAGACACCAGTTTAAAGAGGAGAGGTGTGAATGGAAGGCCAGCCAGTTCAGCCCAGTACCAGCATTGTCAAAGATAGAAATGATGATGTGAAGTTAAGATTAACTAAGGTATAGGAAAAATTTAATGCATGGAAATACCCACATAGGTCTTCTCTGTATTTGCACTATATTTTTCAAGCTTTACACCCCTTTAAAACAAATACAGAAGTTATCCTAAAAACAAAAAACAACAAGCAAACACAAAACCTATTTCTGTAACTTTATTTCCCTCACTAATCACCAGAATTAAAGTGTAAGCACCTGCTACACCAGTTTGAACTTCCATCCACCCCACCAGCATACCAGAAGATCAGATCACTCAGATCTATGCCCCCAGCACTAGAGCTTGGTACTTCAGGGAGCACCTCACAAGCAATACAAAGGGCCTCTGGTGCACTTTATTTTCATGCCACTTAGCAAGGTTCAAAGAATCCTGCTTAGACACAGGGGTACAATTCTTCAATGCAAGAAGCTATGAAATTTGACAAAATAGCTCCAGGCACCACTGGATCAAGAAAATATTAAGTCATTAAAATGATGCACTAATTTTTAACTTTTGTACCAAGTGCCTGCTTAAAGGAACCTTATAAAAATACTCCAAAATCCAGGGCTCATGAAGGACCTCTGATCAACCCTTGTGTGGGACAACCTTGGGTTATAAATAGAGCAGTAGTTGGTAAAAATAATACTAAATGTTGCCATGACATCAGCACTGTAAACACAATAGGGAATGCTGCCAGTATTGAAGTATCATCAGTTATCTAATCAGCAGTTTAAAGAAAAATATAGAGGTCATATTTAGGAAGGCTTTAGTACATTTGTGTTTCTGAAATGTCTGTTTCTATATCAAGTACCTTGCATGTTTCAAAAGAGACCTTAAGACAGCACTAATAAATATCAATGCAAAGCTAATAAACCAACATGGGAAGTGTTTTGGCCATCTGCTCCTGCAAAAGCAGTGCCTGTGGTCACCCTGGTCACTCCAAAGCCCTGGATTGCTTCAGATGGCCCTGCCATTGTCACTGGCTGTGCTGTGCTGTCCTACACGCACCACTGGCACGAGTCAGGGCACCAGTTTGTCCTTCCAGCCAGAGTTGGTGTCCTGGCAAGGGACAGTCAATTTCAATTGTCACTTTACTTACAGCAAGGACACATCAACTGAAAATCAGAATGCTTTATACAAATAAAGCCTATGAAAATCTATATGTTTAAAGACTGGAGACTATCTCACTTGCATTTTGAAATGAAGGCTGGATTTTACTCCCCACATTCCCATTGCTCTCAGTAGAAATACCTTCTGCACTGGAGACTGTTCAAGAAATGGTATTGACTAAATGCAACCTTTTTAATTTACAATATTTGTACTTAATGGCATTTTAGGGATCCAGTCAACTGACCAAAGCCTCTGCCAGGAAGCAATTAGTTGATTATGTAGCACACACACCACTGTAAAAACCTTGAAGATAAAAATGAATCTGACAACTCCCCACTGAAACAGCAATCACTGTCACCCCAAACAAAGGGAGCTAAGGAAGGTGAGATGGAGAGAGAGCACATTGGATAGGACAGGACATTACATAACCTGACAGTCCATGAACCTTCTGGCATTTGCATAATTACATCCAAGCAAAAAACAAACCAGCTTTTTAAAAAATAAACCACTTGTTTTGTTTTGTTTACACCATTCTTATGCATCTCCATTATAGAAACTGGTTCAAAAAAAAGGAAAAAAAAAAGGAAAAATACACTGACACAAAAGAATGAAATGTCATGTGACCAAGGGCAATGACTCATGAACCTAGAAGCATCCATTTAGGAGAACACAGCTACCACTCAAGAAACACAGCACATGCTATCTGCAGGATATCACCACTGTCCTTACTGGGTTTAAAGCACTTTTTGTTTTATTGTGATTTTTTTCAGAAGCTGGCACTTGTTTCAAGCTAGGCATTTATATCCATTTATTTATTAATTTATTAGGAATTGCTTGATTAAGTGAATAAAGTCACAATAAGATAACTTTATTCTCCTGTCCACTAATGCCTTCACCCACTGTACTTCTAAGTACGAAAAGTAAGAGGAACGAAATACAAGGAGGACAGTGAACATACACATATGCTCTGAGATTAAAGGATTAGAAGAAGCAAACTCATTAGACCAAATCTCTTTCTCATTGTTGTTTTCCTTTTTAATTGCTCACTTTCACTCAGCTGAACTGGATCCCAGTTCTTAGGACAGTGATTGCATCTCAATAGCCTTTCCTGAGCATACATTAATTTCCTAAGACAAAGCAGTCACAAATGTCAGCAAGTCCTTCCACTACAATGCTGTCATTAGCTGTTCTCCACTTTACAGAACCTGTCAGCTTTTCCTGCCAGTACATCAGCAAAATGAGAGGTGAGGTCTTCACCTTCAAGGTGATTTCAGAAGTTAACACCTCATTTTGTTAAATCAAGCTGGTATTTCTCTTCTAAGATTTTGGGTGGCAGTAAGATATTTCCTTTACACTTTAAAAGAAGCCAATCTAAGTACAACACTAAAGACACAAAAAGTGACAAGGCTTGTCAATGCCATCAGTAGCCAAGTCTACCACTTGATCACAAGCCCATTTGTATTTTACCTCCCTTCCTAAATGTGCTGATGTGTCATAGACTCATTGAGCTATAATTAGCCCACCCATATGTTCCAAATCCAGATCCACCAGAGCCATTTCAGTTCTAGCAGCCTGGTCTACCTGCCCATTGTTGTCATGTTCTTCAGTGTCACAAGTCCTAGGCAGATGAGCATGTGGTCTCTGTCCAGTCCATGATCATACCCACATTTCCCAGGCACTCAGGATTCCAGTCTGAGCCTGTTGCATTATCAGTGCAGCCCACTTACTGCATGCAGCATCAGTTGCATGATGCCTGGAGGGGACCCTCCCTCTGAACATCCAGCTGACCCCTGAAAACTGAGATGCAAAAATCACCAGTGCAACAGTACCAACCACCTCTGAAGAGGCTCAGATTCCTTCAGAGGTTGCTAGTATTTCTTTCTCAGTTGGAGTGTAACAGGTTTTAGATCCCCCATACCCCCTGTTTCCAGACCCTAAAGGCCAGCCTAGAGTCTCTCCAGGCTCTTCTGAACAGATGTTCCACATGGAGCCATTATCCCTGTCTGGGTTATAAAGCACATTTCTTACATCTTGTCCTGTCTGGACTGGCCCAAATTATAACCCATTTAGTTTGTCCAAATGTTTGCTGCTGTTCAGCACCTCTTAAAAAGTCTTTCTTCTGCCAGGTCACTCAACAGAGAGGGAGACTATAACCAGTATAGATCAGACATGCATTCTCCTGGAACATGCCTTCTCCAAAAAACCATGACACCTAAGAAATCTTGTGCTTCTGTTTTGTTAGTTGTTATTTTATTCATCACACCACTTGAGATAGGAAAACATCTACCTTGCTATTTTAGTCCTAAAATTTTAATTCCCTGTATTTACCATACTTTGTTTTATAGCAGAAATAGCTTTCAAAATAATCTGGATCATCCTTCTCTTCTCAAACACTTTCTCCTGTTGTGTTGCCCCAAAAAATTATGTCACCAATGTACTGCAGGTGTTGGGATCATGCACCTTGTTCCAGTGCAGTCTGTATCAATCCATGACAAATGGATTATGTTTTCACCTTTGGAATAACCAGTTAGTACTGGATAGGCCTCCACGTGAAAGCAAACTGCTTCACACCAAGGAGTCTAAATTGTCAAATTCTCAGATTTGTCTGGCCTGCTCATCAATAGCTGGTGCCTCTGTGTCTGTCCAGCTCATCACCCAGCTGTGGGTGTATGATGTCAGTGCATCTCATCAGAAATTTCACCACATGGACTGTGTGTACCAGATTTCATCCAAGTCTCTGGATGTCAGGTCATTATAGATCATCTCCAACACAGCTGATTTCCTCAGATCCTGGATATCTCCTTCCATGTGTATCCATTTCCCTTGAGACTTTGCAAGCCTTTCCTTGAGGAAAACTGGATAAAGACTGTGCCTGCCAAGGACTGAGACACCTTGTTAATTGTCTCCATAAGAGGGTACCAGAAGTACAATCAGGCCTTCAGGTCACAGTCCAAATACCACATTAAAGTCAAGATCAGTGTTTTAGGAACAAACCTCCCAGGCAAAACACCACTAATCACTGCAGAGCACAGCAAGCTGCAAAGACAACACCAATATTTAAATAGAGTTTGGGGGGAAAAAAAAAAAAGCATGTCACAGATCACAGAAACTGATCTCAAGAACAGATTAATCAATATTGTGATGTTAACATATGAATCATTTCTAATATGCTCTTATCAGTCTATCATCTCAAACTCTTAGAGCTCTGGAGGTGCTAAAAAGAAGTATTGTAATTTAATCCCAGCTGGCAACTAAGAAACACACAACTCATTCACTTAGCCCCAGCAGGATGTGGGGAAGAGACCCGGAAGGCTAAAAGTGAGGAAACTCGTGGGTTGTGACAAGAACAGTTTAATAATTCAAATATAATATTACTAAAATACATTAGTAAAAAGAGTATTGAAAAAGCCTTTTTTTTTTTTTTTAAAAAAGGGTGAAATAAAACCCAAGAAAGAAAAATTATTCAAATTAAAAACCATTTCCCAACACCAATTGACCAGTGTCCAGTCAGCCCCCGAGCAGCAGCCCCAAGATATTTTTCCCTGTTTTTTATCTGCTGAGGAGGATGAAATATAGTCTGGAATATCCCTTGGGTCAGTTGGGGTCAGCTGTCCTGGCTGTGTCCCCTCCCAACTCCTTGTGCGCCCCCAGCCTCCTGGCTGGTGGGGTGGTGTAAAAGGCAAAAAAGTTCTTTACTCTGTGTAAGCTCTGCTCAGCAATAATGAAAACATCCCTGTGTTATCAACCCTGTTTCCAGCAGAAATCCAACACAGCCCCATACCAGCTAGTGTGAAGAAAAAAAAAACCTCTCTCCAAGCTAAAACCAGCACAGGAGACACTATACATACACAGTTCTTCAAATGATCTTCAAAGTGTTTTCCAACCTGAATGATTCTATGATTTTATGATGGAAATCTCAGCCCAAAGACTGGTTAGTCTTGTTAGACTTTTGAGTCAATGCCTGTTTATGATTTTCTGTTTGTTCTCATGTGTATTACAATTAAGATTTCAGTCTCAAGTCTTCCCTGGAAATCAAGTTATTTTCCACCATGAGAAACCTTCTAATGTTCTCTTTGTCATGGAAGTGTCAGGGATTGCTTTGTATGATCTCAAATCTCCAACCACCTAACATTACCCAGCATAATTTACAGAATGAGATAGCATCACAGATAATCCCTTGCAGCTCTTTTGATAAGGTTTTTAGATTTCCAGTCTGCTGTAATCTTTTGCATATTTTCTCCAGTATTGAAACCAAAGTAAAAATTTGTGATACAGGTAAAAACAAATACAAGGCACATAATCCTGCCCAGTCACATCAATGAAACATGCTTTTTATCCAGTGCCTAAGCATTTATCCCAGTTTAAAATTATAAAGACTAATTCAGTTTTTATACTCTAAAAAGCTAACTCAGTTTGGATGCAAGCCCTAAAAATAATCTTCCAATATTAAAAAGTTTGCTGTTTAATAATCTCAGGAAAATCAATATTCAAATTTTTTTCAGATGTTTAAAACATATGTTCACAGAGTGCAACACCATGAGTCACTTTTCCAAAAGTTCACTGATTGTTACCACTGAAATGTAATGAGTTGGAGAGACAACTATTAAATGATCCTTTAAAAAATTACTCGTAGCCCAAAGAGTATTCAGAGTGCAGCAAATAAGAAAGCAGCTGTGTTATCTTATTGGGGTTTTTCTTTGCATTTACACACTCCAGGGTGATTTGTCTTTTACCACTACAACTGTAATTCACAGTTGTAATAAAGTACCAGTGGTACTCAGTTCACTGGGGGTAGGTTCAACCTCCAGCAACAAAATTAGTGTTAAGATTAAAACCACTTGAACCCCACAGCTGAGAACTTTGACTCTACATCAATAGCTTCAAATATATGGACCACATGGGGTAAAAACAGACTGTAGCTAAAGAGTCCAAAACAAATCACTCAGGAAAACAAGTCAAGAACTTACTTCAATTCCTTTCATGTTCTGTTTGTGAGACCAATCTGCACTAGAGATGTTGTACAGGTCACCAGGTCCAAGAAGGCTGAGGAGAAAGTCTAGATTATACCTCCCAAAAACTGGTCATTTCAAGGGTATTTAGATAGAGGAATAAATCTACTAAGAGAAAAATCCAAAAACATCAGGTTGTGCCAGAGGATTTTAGGGCAGAACTGAAAAGGGCCAGAATAAATGTCAGGTGCCAGTAGGCTGCTCTTACCAGATATAAAGCCTTTGAGCTATTACACAGGATTAAATGTGAACACAGCTGTGTAAATTTAGGTCAGAGAATTCAAAAAAAAAAAAA